>SJYA01002873.1:172092-189466 GCA_006410615.1 Neotragus moschatus
GGTGCCGGTGGGAGCCCCAGCTCGAGCTTGGTAATAAAAACTCTCTTGCTTTTGTATCGGATGTCGGCTCCCTGGTGGTCATTGGGAGATTTCACGACTTGGGCATAACATATTTTCAGGAAAGGGAAAAGGCAGAGCGAATCTATGCAACTGGTCCTTCCAAGGGTCCTTCTTGAGAGCAAGACAGAGCACTCCTGTGGACAACACAAAATAACACACAATACAGAGAATCATCTTCCCTTGGCAATCTAAATAGAACCTGGGATAATTTCATAATATACTCATTATGCTCAATTCATGGAGCTTGGGTAAGATTTACATGCCATTTTCAAAACAAATGCTCTAAGCTATCTAAGTAAATATTCCAGACAGCAAACATGTCTTTTTTTAAGCAAAAATAAATCTGTAGGACTTTTCCCATTTGAAAATAAAATATGTTCATTATGTATATTCAAAAATTTGATAGTTCTAAAAAAGAAAGTAAATAAAACTCAAAATTTCAACACCCAAAAGTATCAGTGCTATTTTTTGAAGAAACTGCAAGCCAAGCTGAGTTTTATTGTTTCTCCAATCACAAATTTTCTCAAGCCTTTCCACATGCAGAACTTTTTGCCCGAAAGACTCTTCTCATCCCTCCAAATCCTTGCCTTTAGCCTCCTTCCCCTATCCTAGGCTAGACATTATTACTGACTACAATTAATTACTAAGCAATGATGTCATTGATAATGTGATACCATGCAATAAAATTCAGTAAAGCACACTGCAGCACAATACAATATAATAACTATTGGACATAATTTCCACCAGGACCCCCACACACACACCTGATTCCCCAAGGCCAGGGTGGTTGGTCTCGCCTTGTACTCTCAGGGCACCAATCACAAANTAATTACTAAGCAATGATGTCATTGATAATGTGATACCATGCAATAAAATTCAGTAAAGCACACTGCAGCACAATACAATATAATAACTATTGGACATAATTTCCACCAGGACCCCCACACACACACCTGATTCCCCAAGGCCAGGGTGGTTGGTCTCGCCTTGTACTCTCAGGGCACCAATCACAAAACTGTTCATCCTGTTATAAGGCAATTACTACTGATTCTTCTCTTTCTCCCACCAACCTGTAAGCTTCACGGGAGCGGGGGTCAGTTCCATATGGTTCACTGCTGTCTTAAGTACCCAGCATCATCCATTGTCTCTCTAGGTGAAGGGTAACTCCGTATATTGTTCTATAAACTGCTTTGTTGCTCAGTGGTAGATAGTGAACATACTTCTGTGTCAATCAAGATAGAGCTATATTGTTACTGTAAATGACACATGCCGTTGCATGGAAAGCATAATTTCTTCAACCAAGCTTGTACTGACGGCTCCTGTAACATTCAGTGAGACCGGAGGATCATTTCTTACAGAACTTCGGGTTCAACAGGGATCACTGGGCTGTGAGTAAGAATCTAGAGATTCTGATACAATGAAATTTGACACAAGAGTATTCTTACACTTTCCATCTGACCCAAAGTTCTTTTGCTGCTTACTTCCTGTGCTTAGCTGCATTTTGATGGTTGATCGTCTCCAGGTTCATGACCTTCAGCTAAATGATGCAACAATGTTTTAAAATGTGTAGCATTTTCTAAGCATCTGTAAACTGCTATTTAGTAATGTCAGCCTAGGGAAAAGATGCCATTCTGAGAAAAATACCTAGAAGAGACTATGAGATAGATAACCCACACTGACAAAGTAAAACTGATCTTTTTTGTACATGACCTTAAAAACTTCTAAGAATTGAGCATATTCCAGCCCTAGAGATGAAACAGTCCACCTACTCTCTATTAAGTTGGATTCACAGAGGTCCTGTTATAAACCCAGGACCATGCTAGGTACTATGGAAAGGATAAGTCAGATCTTTTTGCTCTGGGAAAGCTTAGAGTTTTTTAAAGGATAAGATGTTTACATCAAAAACTTTGGACCCCCAACATTCAATTCAGAGCCCCACAAATGTACAAACACGCTTGCATTCATGAACAAACATAACCCACCTTCTCCTGGAAAGGCAGGTGAGTCAAAAAAGCTTTCAAAATAATTCAAGGACTTAGGGGGAAATGACTCATTCACATTAAGAAAGGAGTCTTTAGTATGCTACTGAACCAAGGCAAGAGGAAGCTGAGCAAGGCTGTGGGGCATCATTTTTCTATCTAAACATAAATATTATCACTTTTTGCCATGTGAAGATGTAGACACAAAGCTGAGTAATGACCGGAGCTTCTTGCATCAATGCCTTCATACATCACGATAATGACACCAAACATTTACATATTTCCTGCCCTCAAGGTGTTGGAGGCTCTTTACAAACTTTTTAAAATGTATTTTTAATTGGAGGATAATTGCTTTATAATATTGTGTGGGTTTCTGCCATACAATAACATGATCAACCATAAGTTTACATACGTCCTTCCCTCTTGAACCTCCCTCCCACCCANAGACAGCAGAAGAGACATGGATGTATAGAACAGCCTTTTGGACTCTGTGGGAGTGGGAGAGGGTGGGATGATTTGGGAGAGTGGCATTGTAACATGTATGATATCATAAGTGAAACGAATCATCGGTCTAGGTTCAATGCAGGATGCAGGATGCTTGGGACTGATGTGCAGGGATGATCCAGAGGGATGGTGTGGGGTGGGAGGGGGGAGGGGGGGTCGGGATTGGGAGCTCATATACACTCGTGGCTGATTCATGTCAGTGTATAGCAAAATGAAGTAACTCTTGAGATGTGACATAACACTGCTTCCCAGAATGCCCCAATGTGATCATCTCTGATTACCTACAGTTGTAACTTGTATAATAACATGTTAGATAAAATCCCTTCACTGTCTCATTTTCCCAATAACCTACTGGCATTTCCAGGGATCACTCATGAAATAAATGACTTGCACTGAAATCTTCATATTTAAGTTTGTTTCTTTAGTACCCAAACCAAGATAACATATATGCCATTTTATTGTACCACCTGTCTTTCAAATACTCAACAGTTTCTTTAAATTCCCCATTTGTGAAATTTCTTGAAAACCTGTTTTAAACACAAGAACTAGAATATTAATACCGCCAATGTTCATTATTACAATATACTAAAAGTAAATGATATCAAAAGCATCATTTAATATGAGCCAGGAACTGCTGCCTATTATCTTTGAATCTGAATCCTGCTCTTTTTTCAAAAGTATGTACATGGGAGTGGGGAAAGATCAGCAAATGTTTGTGAAGTATTACAGGTATCCTGCACCCAATTGACCTTGCTGATTACTTCAAGTCAGTGACAGACAAAGGAAGAGAGAATAACCCCCTCACTCTGTGATTCAATGTTTTCTTAAATCTCTTTCTCATAACCACTTGAAGTCCATTTTATCATCTTGGACCATTTAAAATCATTTCACAGCTCAATGGAATATACATTCCACACTTCAGAAAATTTTATGCTACAGAATACATAAACCTGAGAAAGCTAATTCACAATCTTAATCAGAAAAAAATTATCAGAGATTTCTCAATATTTCTTTGATCTCTCTATAGCTTCAGAAACTATTAAAAAGAGAATTAGGAATTCTAGTCTTAATTTTCTGTGTAGCTGTGGCCAAGCCACTTCATTTTTCTGGACCTCAGTTTCCTTGAACTTAAAAATGTGAAACAGATCAATGTCTTATCTTTTCCGTTCTCCTCCTTGCCACTTCAGGAAGAAGTGGAGCAAACAAAGATGAAGCTGAAGGTTTCCCAGTCCCATTCCTTCAAAGCAGTTCTAGGAAGAGCAGTTTTACATACAGACCTATTTGGTAGGAGGAAGAGGAAACAGGAGAGATAAAGAAAGTAAGGAGTAAGTAAAGAGGAAAGAAGGGCAGGGAAGAAGACGAGGAGAAGAAAAAGAAAGTTAAATGACTTTCAAATATACAGGCAAATACCTTCCACTTTTTAGAATACGCACTACTGAAAATATGAGAAAATAACAAGTGTTGATGAGGGTGGAGAACTGGAGCCTTTGTGTACTGTTGGTAGGAGTGTAAAATGGTACAGGCAGTGAGGAAAACAGTATGTCAGTTCCTCAAAAAGATAAAAGTAGAATGCACCACATGATCCTGCAATTCTACTCCTGGGTATATACCTAAAAGCGATTAAAAGCAGTGTCTCAAAGAAACACTTGCATCACTCATGATTATAGCAGCACTATTCACAACCAGTCAAAAACTGGAAGCAACTCAAATGTCTCAACAGATGAATGGATAAACAAAATGAGATGCATACAATGGAATATTAGTCTCACAAAGGAAGGAATTCTGATTAACGCTACAACACAGACAAACCTGGAAGATGTCATGCTAGGTGAAATAAGCCAATCACAAAAAGGCTTAGCCTCCAATTAAAATAAATAAATTTATATTTTAAAAAAAAGGCAGATTCTGTATAATTGCTCTTATATGAGATGCCTAGAGTAATCAAAGACTCTGATGGTGGGAGGGATTGGGGGCAGGAGGAAAAAGGGACAACAGAGGATGAGATGGCTGGATGGCATCGCTGACTCGATGAACGTGAGTTTGAATGAACTCTGGGAGTTGGTGATGGACAGGGAGGCCTGGCGTGCTGTGATTCATGGGGCTGCAAAGAGTTGGACACGACTGAGTGACTGAACTGAACTGAGAGTAGTCAAAATCATAGAGATAAAAAGTAAAATAGAGGTAACCAGGGGAAGAGTTTCAGTTTTTACAAGATGAAAAGAGTTCTTGAGACTGGTTGCACAACAATGTGAATCTACTTAACACTACTGATCTGTACACCTAAATGGATTATGACGGTAAATTTAATGTTATGTTTATTTTGTCATGAATTAAACTTTTAAAAAACACAGATTAAAAATAAAACCCACAGGACTATATAATATTTAAGATCTCTTTCAGCTCCACAGTCTTCAAATTAGCATTAACAATAATTATGTAATTTATCATGGTCATGATTCAAGGTTCATGAACAAAATTAAAACAAAAAAGTTATCCATCCCATAAATGTTATCCACAATATTTACAGTATGTGTGTTAGAACCATTATCAGTCCTTAATATTCATTGGAAGGATTGATGCTGATGCTGAAGCTCCGATACTTTGGCCACCTGATGCGAAGAACTGACTCATTGGAAAAGACTCTGATGCTGGCAAAGATTGAAAGCAGGAGAAGAAGGAGATGACAGAGGATGAGACTGTTGGATGGCATCACCGACTCAATGGACTGAGTTTGAGCAAGTTCCAGGGGTTGGTGATGGACAGGGAAGCCTGGCGTGCTGCAGTCCATGGGGTCACAAAGAGTTGGACATGACTGAGTGACTGAGCTGAACTCATGAGAACCACTAATCTCTAATGATAAAAGCAATGAGCCTTAGTGACTAATACTTATTTATGCTCTCTTCGGAGAGTCACTAAAATATTACCTAAATGTTAGAAATCTTATGTCCAAATAGAAAGTTCTGAAAATTAAGGTTACTACTAATCTCTATTGAAAGCTGTCACCTCCACTTTGAAGGCATTATATCCCAGGCAAGATCAAAGAGCAGTCAGTTTCTTCTGTGCTCCCACAAAACATAACATTATTAAACTTTCGTGGTCAATCGTGTGTCTGCCGTTCTACCTTGATTCTAAGCCCCAGACCTCACCATACAGTAGCTTATGGATCTTCTCTAGCTCTGTCCATAGTACACTGCAACCACACAGTATTATTACAATTAGTGTACCATCTACTTATAAGTTCTCACATTTCTTAATACAAGCTGATAAGATATCTAAAATTAAATAAAACATCTCATGTCTTTTTATTTTTGTATAATTCTATTTATTTCTTACTGAAAACATAAACTTGACCTAAGTTAATTTATCATTATTAAATTTTCTCTTTTCTTAATCTGTTAGACTTTAACTTAAAATTTAAAAAAAAATTACTTGAATCTCATCTAAGTGTATTTTAAAAATCTATTAGACACAGATGAGGTACTTACTGATTTAAATAAAAATATAAATGGAAGAAAATTAAACTATCCATAGTTAATAAACTATTAAGATATATAAATAGTTGCCAATAAGCACAAAAGATGTTCAACATTAGTATCAGAGAACTGCAAACTAAAACTATAGTGAAATACCACTTTATAACTCACTGATATGGCTAAAACTGAAATCACTGATAACTCTTTGGTAAGGGTGGCAAGAGACTAGAACTCACACACTGCTGGTGGGCATATAGGCATTTTGGAAAACAGTAGGGCAGTTGCTTATAAGGTTAAACAAACACATACTGTATGACCCAACAAATCCACTCCTAGGTATTTACACAAGAAAAATAAAAAAGCCTGTTCACACAAAAACAATGTATGAATGTTCAAAGCAGAAAACAAACCACATGTTCAACAGTAGGTAAGTGAATAAACAACCATAATATATTGTTATGATGAGATGTTATTCACGAATGAAAAAGAATGAAGCACTGAGACTGAGAGACAAAAAATCATGGATGAACCTCCAAAACATGTTGAGTAAAAGAAATACAACATAAAGGAGTGTATGTTGTGAGGTTTTATTTGAAATTCTAGAAAAGACAAAACAATCTAAATGATAGCAGATCAGTACTTTTCTGAAACTGGAAATGGGCGAGAAGAACTGAGAGCAAAGAGGAAAGATGGAACTATATGGGGTGATGAAAATGTTCTATATTTTGAGTGCAATAGTGTTTTTACAAAAATACGTTTGGTGAAATTCATTTAACTGTACCTTTAAATGGATTTTGTTGTGTGTAAATAGCACCTTCTTCATACAAAGTGTTAGCATGGTTAAGTAATATACCAGTTCACTAGCTTGGATCATCCCTGGTGGCTCAGAGGTTAAAGTGTCTGCCTCCAATGTGGGAGACCCAGGTTCGATCCCTGGGTCGGGAAGATCCCCTGGAGAAGGAAATGGCAATCCACTCCAGTATTCTCGCCTGGAGAATCCCATGGATGGAGAAGCCTAGTCAGGTTCAATCCCTGGGTTGGGAAAATCCCCTGGAGAAGGAAATGGCAATCCACTCCAGTATTCTTGCCTGGAGAATCCCATGGATGGAGAAGACTAGTAGGTTACAGTCCACGGGGCCACTAAGAGTTGGACACAACTGAGCGACTTCACCTATTTACCTTGCAAACTTTTAAAATCATGTTCCTCTTTTACTTAAAAAATTACTTGTAAATTACATACATGTTTAGAAGTATATACTTTACAAAAATACAGTAAAATAGGAATTATAAAATAAAAAACTAAAGGTCAAATACTGAAGTGTCCTGTTAATTGAAGCACTTCATTAGCTAATCAAATGGCATATGTGCTTAGGTGAAGTGTTCATCACTAAAGACAATGGACATGAATCTGTATATCAAAAATACTCTCAGAATCTGTATATCAAAAATACTCTCAGTATGTAGAATTTGTGGCAACAACCTCTCATCACTCAGACAGTGCCTTTCTAAACAGACATTTTCTACCTGACTGTCAAAGAATCAGAGGAGCATTTATTCTGCCATCTTGATTCTGCTTGCAGTATTAGTACTATCTTCAATCCATAGGCTGTGTGTTAGAAAAATTTTAAGCTGCCTTTCCACATTATAAAGTTAGTTTAATTAAAACTAAATTATATAATCTATTAATCCACCTTGCTAGAAACAGAAAATGCAAAAAAAAAAAAAAAAACTGAAGAGGAGAGATGGGGGAACAAGGTGGTGGAGTAGGAAGATCCTGGGTTTGTCTCTCCGCATGGATACAATATTTAGAAACTTAAGCACAAAGGCCAAAAGACTCTGGCAATAAACATTTGGAAATAGGTTCAATTCTATATATCAATAATTCTTTTTCCTATAGATTACCAAAACTGCATCTAAAAGAATAAAATATCTAAAAACAAACTTAACCAAGACCGTGAAAGATGACTCTGAAAATTATGACACTGATAAGAGAAACTGAAGATACAAAGAAATGAAAGGATATACTAATGAAATGGAAGAATCAGTACTGTTAAAATATACATAACACCCAAATCAAACTAAAGATTCAATGCACTCACCAAAATACCAAAGGTAATCACAAAAATAGAATAAAATTCTCCAAGCCAGGCTTCAGCAATATGTGAACTGTGAACTTCCAGATGTTTAAGCTGGGTTTAGAAAAGGCAGAGGAACCAGAGATCAAATTGCCAACATCTGCTGGATCATGGAAAAAGCAAAAGAGTTCCAGAAAAACATCTATTTCTGCTTGATTACTATGCCAACACCTTTGATTGTGTGGATCACAATAAACCGTGGAAAATTTTGAAAGAGATGGGAATACCAGACCACCTGACCAGCCTCTTGAGAAACCTATATGCAGGTCAGGAAGCAACAGTTAGAACTGGACATGGAACAACAGACTGGTTCCAAATAGGAAAAGGACTATGTCAAGGCTGTATATTGTCACTCTGCTTATTTAACCTACGTGCAGAGTACATCATGAGAAATACTGGGCTGGAGGAAGCACAAACTGGAATCAAGATTGCTGGGAGAAATATCAATAACCTCAGATATGTAGATGATATCACTCTTATGGCAGAAAGTGAAGAAGAACTAAAGAGCCTCTTGATGAAAGTGAAAGAGGAGAGTGGAAAAAGTTGGCTTAAAGCTCAACATACAAAAAACTAAGATCATGGCATCTGGTCCCATCACTTCTTGCGAAATAGATGGGGAAACAGTGGCTGACTTTATTTTGGGGGGCTCTAAAATCACTGAAGATGGTGACCGCAGCCATGAAATTAAAAGACACTTGCTCCTTGGAAGGAAAATTATGACCAACCTAGACAGCATTTTAAAAAGCAGAGACATTACTTTGTCAACACAGGTCCGTCTGGTCAAGGCTATGGGTTTTCCAGTGGTCATGTATGGATGTGAGAGTTGGACTGTAAAGAAAGCTGAGTGCTAAAGAATTGATGCTTTTGAACTGTGGTGTTGGAGAAGACTCTTGAGAGTTCCTTGGACTGCAAGGAGATCCAACCAGGCCATCCTAAAGTAGTTCAGTCCTGGGTGTTCATTGGAAACACTGATGTTTAAGCTGAAACTCCAATACTTTGGCCACCTGATGTGAAGAGCTGACTCATTGGAAAAGACCCTGATGCTGAGAAGGATTGAGGCCAGGAGGAGGAGACAACAGAGGATGAGATGGTTGGATGGCATCAACAACTCAATGGACATGGGTTTGGGTGAACTCCGGGAGTTGGTGATGAACAGGGAGGCCTGGAGTGCTGCGGTTCATGGGGTCGCAAAGAGTCGGACAAGACTGAGTGACTGAAAAATACAACAAATAATATTAAATTTGTATGAACCACAAAAGACCCAGAATAGCCAAATCAATCTTGAGAAAGACAACAAAGCTGGAGGAATCATGCTCCTTGATGCAAACCTACACTATAAAGCTATAAGAATCAAAACAGAATAGTACTGGCACAAAAACAGACATATAAACCAATGAAACAGTGTCCAGGGATAAATCCATGCTTATATGGTCACCTAATCCTTGACAAGAGCACTAAGAATACACAATGGGGAAAGAATAATCTGTTCAATAAATGGTGTTGGGAAAACTGGAAAGTCACATGCAAAAGAATTTTCTCATACCACATATAATAATAAAAAACTCAAAATAAATTAAAGACTTACATGAAACCACAAAACTGCTAGAAGAATATACAAGCAGTAAACTATCTGACATCAGTGTTAGATATTTTTCTGATTTGTCTTCTCAGGCAAGGGCAACAAAAGCAAAGTAAAACAAATGGGGTTATGTCAAACAAAAGAGCTTTTGCAGTGAAGGAAAACATCAATAAAATGAAAAAGCAACATATTGAATGGGCAAAGCTATTTTCAAATGATGCATCCCTTAAAGGGTCAACATCCAAAATATATAACGAACTCTTACAACTCAGTTCCAGAAAAAAATAAATAAATAATGTGATTTAAAAAATGGTCAGAGGATCTGAATAGACATATTTCCAAAGAAACCATACAGATGGCCAATAGACACATAAAATAATACTCAACATCACTAATTATCAAGGGAATACAAATCATCAAAAACACAACCAATACAAATATTGGTGAGGATGTGGATAAAAACGAACAGTTGTGCACTGTTGCTGGGAATGTACACTGGTACAGCTACTAAGGAAAATAGTATGGATGTTCTTCAAATAATTAAAAAGAGATCTAGCAATTCTACTCCTGGGTATTTATATGAAGAAAACAAAAACCCCTATGCTAACTGCAGCATTATTTACAATAGCCAAGAAATGGACGCAATCTAATCGTCCACTGATGAGTGGATAAAAGAAGACGGGGTATGTATATATGTTATGTGTGTTCGTAAGGATTATTATTCAGCCATAAAGCAAACGAACTCTTGCCATTTGCAACAACATAAACAGATCTCTAGAGTATTATGCTAAATGAAATAAGTCAGGCAAAGACAAATACTGTATGACTTCACTTATATGTGGAGCCTAAAACACAAAGCAAATAAAACAGAAATAGACTCACAGATACAGAGGAAAAAATAATGGCTGCAAAAGGGGGTGAATAGAAGGGTGAAATAGGCGAAGGAGATTAAGAGGGGCAAATTTAAGATTACAAAATAAATAAGGCATGGGACGTAACATACAGCTTAGTGAATACAGTCAATAATATCGTAATAACTTTGTATGTTGACAAATCTTTACCAGACTTATTGTGGTGATCATTTTGTGATGAATTTAAATGTCAGATCCCTATGGTATATACTTGAAACTATTATACTGTACATCAACTATATTTCAAGAAAAATCAATAGATAAAATATTTTTCAAAAGATAGGGGGCTACCATTACCCCTCATTTATACATGTGATAGATGTAAGTAATTAGTAATTTTCTATATTTCCTATTTTTAGTAAAAAAAAATATAAGCAGATATTGTGACATATCTTTCTCTTACTCTAATAAATCTTGCACAAATAAAGGATGTATAAGTTCTGCTTTGGATACATCTGAGACAGATCATTTATACTATTCAAAAATTACAGTGTTTAAAAACAAGAGTATGTGTGTATGCACATTTAACTCTGAACATGTAATTAAGTATCTTCAGCCACTTAGTTTAGAATGCACGTCAGTATTACCCAGTTCACTAATTAATTCAATAAACATTTATTGAGCACTTATTATGTGTCAGGCAGATCAGGTATGCTAGGTTATACTATAGTGGAAGCAAAAGAAGATATGGTGTCTGGATCAACTTAAGATACAATTTTGGGGAAAGACACTAATCACATAAATCAGTTAAAATAAAATCATTTCACAGCAATGAAATGGTCTGTGAGGGGAAGGCACAAGGATCTAGGAACGTGTAGAACAAAAAGTGTTAATTTTGGTTTGGGGATTAACCATGCTTCCTGGGGATGATGATTACAGACTTAAAGTGTTCAATAAAATATTATTAAAACATATAAACATAAACCAAGGCATAAACAATGACAGCTGTGGGGCCAAATATTATGATAAACCTTTTGCATTCGATCTATTTTGTAGTATCATTTAACCTTTGTAGATCATTTTCATATTAAAGTTGATTCTATTCCTCATAAGTCTCAAAAATTATAGCAGTTCAATCTCCTAGCACCAAAGAAATTTTAAATACTTATGAAAATGCTTTGAAATTGAAAGGCATTTTCAGTTATAATGCATAAATTAAGATAATCTTGACTATGTTTACACTTTTGTTACAAACATTATCTAAATGAACACATATACACAGAATGTATTCCTCAGAAAATCATCCATATATCACACTTTCAGGAGTACTGCTCTTTACAATGATTTTCTAACCTCCAGTTCTTAGTAGTGTCTGGTAAATGAACCAGTAATTTGTCCTCATATCTGCAAAATGCTTTGCAGTTTATAAAGCAACATCACAGAGATTTTCTCATTTGATTCTAATAACAATTCTGGCTGAATTATCTATTTTAAAATAGGCAAAATACGGCTGGGTGATGTTTTCTTCAAGAAGTTTCCCACAATTGCCCCCTTGCATCAACTGATTGATCTCCAATTATATTATGTGTTTTTTTTTTTCTATAGCTCTCTCTATAAACTTCAGTCATCACCATTCTCTATGTCATCTTCTGTTTACCTGTTCATCTCTTTGAACTATCTATCTTTAAAGTTTTTTTATATGCCAGTAGCACGTTACAGATGTTCAATCAATATCTGTCCAGTGAGGTTTTATGATACAGTTATGCAGACTAAACCATATGGTTTAGTGGTTAAAATGAGCTCAATACCATGTAGCTTTTTGTGGCAGAACTAGAATTCTGACTCACATCTTCTGAGACCAAATTTTAGTCACTGTTCCTTCAGTCTATATCTCTACTATTTGGGGCAGTATTATTGCTTTATACGGGTTTCCACAATGGCTCAGCAGGTAAAAAATCTGCCTGCAACACAGGAGACAAGGAAAACATGGGTTCAATCCCTAGGTCAGGAAGATCACCTGGAGAAGGAAATGGTAACCCACTCCAGTATTCCCGTCTGGGAAATCCCATGAACAGAGGAGTCTGGTGGACTCTAGTCCACCAAGAGTAAAGAGGTGGCCATGACTTAGCAACTAAACCACCACCACCATTGCTTCATAGAAGTATAACAACAAAAACTGCATTCCTTCAATACTAACTTAAAGTATTATGAACCAAAACATAGGTATGAATACAATTTAAGCTCAAAATTCGAAAACATTTTCCATGTGTGAAATAAACTGTCTACTGAGATCAATTAGCACTGTCAGAAGTCGATTATCATACTGACAAAAGAGTATGGGTTTTGTTTACTACACTAGCTTCTGTAGATCATATATTTTTTTCCTAGATAGTGTTCCTTGATGTTTTTTGCTTTGTTATTTTTAATATCTAAATAAAATAAATAACCAAACAAATACATTCTCCGAAACCTCTGTGAAATCACTGGAAAATGAGTTTTAAGTGTATAAATATCTACCAGATCAATGAAACAAACACGTTAGTGAACCTCAATGTCAAAGCAAAGCCTTGAAAATCAGCACAATAACAGAAAAGCTAGTGGTAAAAAGGCTTTGCATAAAATAAAGATGTTACCAACAATCATAAACAGAGGATTGTAATCAATGGCCTAGTCAGCCTCATCAGAAACTCAGTAAAAAATGATTCAATTCAGTTCAGTTAAGTCGCTCAGTNTACCGGCTCCCTGGTGGTCATTGGGAGATTTCGCGACTTGGGCATAACATCCTTACCTACTAGTGCTTATAATTCTTTGGATTTGCATTGTATATTTTAAACTGATGAGACTGGAAGAATAAAATCTTCTGATTCTTAAAAGTTCTTAGAAAAATGGATCTTGTGTCATGACACAATAGCCTCTCCAGTATTTTTGCCTGGAGAATTTCATGGACAGAGGAGCCCAGCAAACTGTAGTTCATGGGATCACAAAGCGTCAGACATGACTAAGTGACTAATACTTTCACTTTCAGTTCATCCAAATAAATAATCTTCACATTACATTCTGTCTTTTTGTCGCATTAATGTCATCACACTAGATTTTAAAGTAAGATTTTATTTGGTACTTTTTTCTTCCATCCTTCATTTCTACACTTTGTACCATTTTGTTTGGGATGTGTTTCTTGAAAATAGCATTTACTTAATGTTGTTTGATTCATCTATTTGTTTTTATTCTGGGTTTTACTGTTTAATTTTTGTACCCAATCCAATGATATCTGCCCTATAGGAAAACTTAATTCTTCATGTTTATTTAAATTACTTTTGATTTACTTTTTTTTGTCTTTTTTTTTAATTTATATTTTTATTTTTTAGTTTGTTTTGCTTTACAATACTGTATTCATTTTGCTATACATTGATGATTTACTTTTGACTTATTTTATTATTTTTATTTATCTCAGTATCATGAGGCTTAAGCATAGTAAATTATTTTAGGTTAATATTTTATCCTGAGAGCTTGTTACCTAGATTGTTTTCTTAAACTTCTGATCAGGAGTCTCTATTCCAAGTGACAGATAAGCAGTTCAAAAATATATACACATGTGTTTATGTTTATGTACAGGATAAAACAAGGAAAACAGGATAATAATGACAGGGAAGTTGACCTCAGTGTTGATAGGACACTAGGGTTTAGACAGTGTCAGGTATTCTCCCCACATTTCTGTTAGCAGCAGAAGCTTCCTCTCTTTGTTGGCTCCATTCCCTCAGGTTTCCTCTCCTACTTGAATAGTGCCACCTACAAGCTCCTAGTCCGATAGCTCAGAATCTTAGGTGAACAGAAATAGCATTGTTTCTTCTCACTGGTATGCCACTTTAAATTATCACTCATTATTAGCACATCATCTTATTAATCTATCCTTACCCACTTCTCTACCCCCAAATCAGCCTTTAAAAATATGGAATAAACTTCTTCCCAAGATTGGTAAGTGAAATTTAAAGTTTAATTCCTACAGTAATTAAAAATGTATTCTACGGCTTGAAGCTATCCACCTGACTGTCTTACATTTTAAAAAAGAGAACTGCTTGGGCAAATCGCTTCAACTTTAGGGGTATCAATTTTTTTCGTGTGAAAAATGAAATGACTTGAAGTGGATGATCCCTGAACCTTTTGTATCTTCAGGCCTCCATGATTCTGTGACTTTATAATGTCTGCCTTGTAGGATTCTGCAAGCATTGATGTTTGTGAAATAATTTAATCCTCAAGGATGAAAGATTTTATACTAGTGCCCAAAACTATTCTTATTAAATGAAGCATGCCAGGGAAATCCTTTCCACCTCTTGCTCAGTAAGACAAAATGCAAGAACAATTCTGACTGACTTGTGTTTTGATCTTGTGACTACTGTTAAGCCAGTTGTAGTTGCTTGAGATTTGGACTTCATGACTAAAAAGAGTGATTCTCTCAATAAAAGGACAAGAGAAGGAATTACTATGCAAAGACAGGTATCTCATCTCCATTAAGCTTCACTCAGTTGGGGTCAATCTAATTTTTTCTAGTAGTTTAGACATTTTGTAAACTATATTTATTATTCAGTGACATATTACTGTCTTACTTGTGTTTAACTAATTAATTCATCTAAGATATTTTTCAACATCTATATCCAAATTTTAAACACAATAGAAATTTTAGTGTGCTTTCACATCCTCTCAACCATGTTGATATCATCTGAAGATTGAAAATTCCAGATTGTTTTCAATTTTATAAGCTATGTTCCAATAATTATTTGTTTTAAATATGCTCTTTCTGGCCCACTATCCTCAATAATAATTTTGTCTACATTTACCTTGCCATTGAAAATCATCAACCCAGCATGTGGTGCTGAACTTCATTAAAATGGCCACTAACAGAAATTACATAAGACATGTGTCCAGTGAGGTTGTTAATAGAAAATCTACCTGAGTAAACCCTTGTCTGCGTATGCATGCAAACAGTCTTTGGTATATTCAGTCAGTGAAAAACTATATCCTGAGATCTGAATCAGATTGCCTATTTCAAAATGTCTGCTCACAACACAGTCTAGAAGTAAAAGTCCAAGCTATCGCTTTTTCTGGCTAACATTTCTTTTTATGGCCCAATAATATTACATTATATATATTGATATTTCTATTCATGTCACATTTATTTATCTGTTGATGGACACTTGAATTTTACCCCATCTTTTATCTGCTATGAATAATGCTCCAATGAACATTCTTTTGTACAAATATATTTTGAGTTCCTATTTTCAGTTCTTTTGGATATTGACCTAGAAGTAGAATCAGTGAGTCATATGATAAAGTCAATATTTAGCTTCTTGAATAATGGACATTTTATAGGACCAAATATTCTGAATATGGAATATAAGATGACTTAGAAAAATCAGGGAGGAAGCATTCAAGGGTTAGATGAGGATTTAACCAGGTGGTTCCTGAAAAGTTTTAACAAGCTGAAGATTTATTATGTTTAACCATTTATTCATTTCGTCTATCAATAAAATAAAAAAATATACTACTCTATTAAAAAATACACTTGGTTTAAGAAACACCATAATAGTACCTTAATCTGAAGAGTACAAACTGTAGCAATTTGATGAGAGGCATCAGATACCACCGGGATGTAAAAAAGGTGCTCTGTGTCTAGAGAAATAAATCCATAGAGCAAAATAACTAAAAAGATGCTCTTGAAAACCCTGGATAATCCAGTGATATTGATCAATATGATTACAATAATGCTTAGTATAAGAAAAGTTCTAAAGGAGACAGATATTCCCTTCTGTTAGAATTGGGTTAGAAACACACCTAGAAGATGCAGTGATGTACTGAGTTTAAATGGTGAGCCAACATGCATCAGCCATAATAAGACTTGGGGTAGAGCATGCAAATATAGGACAAGACTTACAAGGGGAGAGTGCGGAAAACATTCCAGATGCAACTCCAGAGGAGATGACGTCACTGAAGCTTCCACTCTGTCAGAATCTTAGAACACCTTGGAAACCATTCTGAATATGGGATGGATGCATAGGGGCATGTTGGTAGAGATTCAAGTACAGAGTAAAGATTCAATGAGATGATTCTTGAGACAGTTGATCAACTGGAAGTTTATGATGCTGTGCCATTCTACTTACCTATAACGTTGTTTCATCTATCAGTACAATGTATCAAGATGAAGGACAAAAACCATAGTGCGACATACCAACTATTGACTGACAAGGAGTACGTCAAGGCTGTATATTGTCACCCTGCTTATTTAACTTATGTGCAGAATACATCATGAGAAATGCTGGACTGGAAGAAACACAAGCTGGAATCAAGATTGCGGGGAGAAATATCAATAACCTCAGATATGCAGATGACACCACCCTTATGGCAGAAAGTGAAGAGGAACTAAAGAGCCTCTTGATGAAAGTGAAAGAGGAGAGTGAAAAAGTTGGCTTAAAGCTCAACATTCAGAAAACAAAGATCATGGCATCCGGTCCCATCACTTCATGGGAAATAGATGGGGAAACAATGGAAACAGTGTCAGACTTTATTTTGGAGGACTCCAAAATCACTGCAGATGGTGACTGCAGCCAGAAATTAAAAGACGCTTACTCCTTGGAAGAAAAGTTATTACCAACCTAGACAGCATATTCAAAAGCCGAGACATTACTTTGCCGATTAAGGCCCGTCTAGTCAAGGCTATGGTTTTTCCAGTAGTCATGTACAGATGTGAGAGTTGGACTGTAAAGAAGGCTGAGCACTGAAGATTGATGCTTTTGAACTGTGG
>SJYA01002873.1:207258-235679 GCA_006410615.1 Neotragus moschatus
TCCACTAGCTTTGTTCATAGTGATGCTTTCTAAGGCCCACCTGACTTCACAATCCAGGATATCAGGCTCTAGATGAGTGATCACACCCTCGTGATTATCTGGGTCATGAAGATATTTTTTGTATACTTCTTCTGTGTATTCTTGCCACCTCTTCTTAATATCTTCTGCTTCTGTTAGGTCCATACCATTTCTATCCTTTATCGAGCCCATCTTTGCATGAAATATTCCCTTGGTATCTCTAATTTTCTTGAAGAGATCTCTAGTATTTCCTCTATTTCTTTGCATTGATCGCCGAAAAAGGCTTTCTTATCTCTTCTTGCTATTATTTGGAACTCTGCATTCAGATGTTTATATCTTTCCTTTTCTGCTTTGCTTTTTGCTTCTCTGCTTTTCACAGCTATTTGTAAGTCCTCCCCAGACAGCCATTTTGCTTTTTTGCATTTCTTTTCCATGGGGATGGTCTTGATCCCTGTCTCCTGTACAATGTCACGAACCTTATTCCATCATTCATTAGGTAAGTTTATTCCTAGATATTTAATTCTTTTTGTTGCAATGGTGAATGGTATTGATTCTCTAATTTCTCTTTCTGATATTTCATTGTTAGTATATAGAAATGCAAGTGATTTCTGTGTATTGATTTTGTATCCTGCAACTTTTCTAATTTCACTGATTAGCTGTAGTAATTTTCTCATACTGTCTTTAGGGTTTTCTATGTACAGTATCATGTCATCTGCAAACAGTGAAAGCTTTACTTCTTCTTTTCTGATCTGGATTCCTTTTATTTCTTTTTTTCTCTGATTGCTGTAGCTAGGATTTCCAGAACTATGTTGAATAATAGTGGTGAAAGCGGACACCCTTATCTTGTTCTTGATCTTAGGGGAAATGCTTTCAGTTTTTCACCATTGAGAATAATGTTTACTGTAGGCTTATCATATATGGCCTGTACTATGTTGAGGTAGGTTCCCTGTATGCCCATTTTTTAAAGAGTTTTAATCATAAATGGGTGCTGAATTTTGTCAAAGGCTTTTTCTGCATCTGTTGAGATGATCATATGGTTTTTATTTCAATTTGTTAATATGGTGTATCATACATTGATTTGCATATATTGAAGAATCCTTGTATCCCTAGAATAAACCCAACTAGATCATGGTGTATGACATTTTTGATGTGTTGCTGAATTCTGTTCGCTAAAATTTTGTTGAGGATTTTTTCATCTATGTTCATTAGTGATACTGGCCTGTAGTTTTCTATTTTTGTGTTGTCTTTGTCTGGTTTTGGTATCAGGGTGATGGTGACCTCATAGAATGAGTTTGGAAGTGTTCCTTCCTCTGAAATTTTTGGAAAGAGTTTTAGAAGGATAGGCATTAGCTCTTCTCTAAATGTTTAATAGAATTCTCCTGCGAAGCCATCTGGTCCTGGGCTTTTGTTTTTTGGGAGATTCTTGATCACAGCTTCAATTTCATTGCTTGTAATTGGGTTGTTCATAATTTCTATTTCTTCCTGGTTCAGTCTTCGAAGATTGAACTTTCCTAAGAATCTGTTAATCTCTTCCAGGTTATCTATTTTGTTGCCATATAGTTGTTCACTATAATCTCTTATAATCCTTTGTATTTCTGCCTTGCCTGTTGTTACTTCTCCTTTTTCATTTCTAATTTTGTTTATTTGATTTCTCACTCTTTTTTTCTTGATGAGTCTGGCTAAAGGTTTGTCAATTTTGTTTATCTTCTCAAAGAACCAGCTTTCAGTTTTATTAATCTTTACTGTTGTTCTTTCATTTCCTTTTCATTATTTCTGCTCAGATCTTTAGGGGTTTTTGTCCTTCTTTTTCCAGTTGTTTTCAGTGTAAAGTTAGTTTCCTTGTTCTATGTTTTCCTTGTTTCTTGAGGTAGGATCGTATTGCTACAAACTTCCCCCCTAGAAGTGCTTTTGCTGCATCCCACCATGGGTTTTGAGTTGTCATGTTTTTATTGTCATTTGTTTCTATAACTTTTTAAATTTCCCTTCTGATTTCTTCAGTAACTTGATGGTTATTTAGAAATGTGTTGTTTCATCTCCATGTATTTGTGTTTCTTACACTTTTTTCCTTGTAATTGATATCTAGTCTCATAGCATTGTGGTCAGAGAAGATGTTTGACATGATTTCAACTTTCTTAAATTTACTGATGTTTAAATCATACCCTGGAGAATGTTCTATGTGCAGTTGAGAAGGTGTATTCTTCTGCATTTGAATGGAATGTCCTGAAGATATCAATGAGATCCATCTCATCTAATATATCATTTAAGACTTGTGTTTCCTTATTAATTTTCTGTTTTGATGATCTGTCCATTGGTGTGAGTGGGATGTTAAAGTCTCCTACTATTATTATGTTGCTGTCAGTTTCTCCATTTATGTCTGTTAGTGTTTGTCTTATGTATTGAGGTGTTTCTATGTTGAGTGCATAGATATTTACAATTGTTATGTCTTTTTCTTGGATTGATCCCTTGATCATTATGTAGTGTCCTTCCTTATCTCTTGTAATCTTTATTTTAAGGTTTATTTTTGTCTGATATGAGAATTGCTACTCCAGCTTTCTTTTGCTTCCCATGTGCAAGCAATATATTTTTCCATCCTCTCACTTTCAGTCTATATGTATCTTGAGGTCTGAAATGGGTTTCTTGTAGACAGCATATATATGGGCCTTGTTTTTTGTATCCATTCAGCCAGTCTGTGTCTTTTGGTTGGAGCATTCAATCCATTTACATTTAAAGTAATTATTGATATATGTTCCTATTGCCATTTCCTTAATTGTTTGGGGTTGTTTTTGTAGATCTTTTTTATTCTCTTGTATTTCTTGACTGTCTAAATCCATTTAACATTTGTTGTAAAGCTGGTTTGATGGTACTGAATTCTCTTAACTTTTGCTTGTCTGAAAAACTTTGTATTTCTCCATCAATTCTGAATGAGATCCTTGCCAGGTGCAGTAATCTTGGTTGTAGACTTTTCCCTTTCTTTACTTTAAATGTATCCTGCCATTCCCTTCTGGCCTTCAGAATTTCTGCTGAAAGATCAGCTGTTAAACATATGGGGTTTCCTTTGTATGTTACTTGTTGCTTTTCCCTTGCTGCTTTTAATATTCTTTCTGTGTGTTTAATTTTTGTTAGTTTGGCTAGTGTGTGTCTTGGCATGTTTCTCCTTCAGTTTATCCTGTGTGTGACTCTTTGTGGCTCTTGGATTTGATTGACTATTTCCTTTTCCATGTTGTGGAATTTTTTCACTATAATCTCTTCAAAAATTATCTCATACCCTTTCTTTTTCTCTTCTTCTTCTCAAACCCCTATATTTCAAATGTTGGTGCATTTGATATGGTTGCAGAGGTCTCTGAGACTGTCCTCAGCTCTTTTCTTTCTTTTTGCTTTATTCTGCTCTTCAGAAGTTATTTCCACCATTTTATCTTCCAGCTCACTGATTCATTCTTCTGCTTCAGATATTCTGCTATTGATTCCTTCTAGAGTATTTTTAATTTCAAAACTGTGTTGTTTGTCTCTTTTGTGCATGTTTATTCTTTAACTCTTCTAATTCTTTGTTAATTGATGTTTGCTTTTTCTTCATTTTGTTTTCAAGATTGTTGGTCATCTTTACTATCATTATTCTGAATTATTTTTCAGGTAGTTTGCCTATTTCCTCTTCATTTATTTGGACTTCTGTGTTTCTAGTTTGGTCCTTCATTTGGGCAGTATTTCTCTGCCTTTTCATTACTTTTTTTTTAAAGTTATTGTGTTTGAGGTCTCCTTTTCCCAGGCTTCAAGGAAAGTTGAATTCTTTCCTTGAAGACAGTTGAATTCTTTCTTCCTTTTGGTTTCTGCCCTCCTAAGGTTCATCCAGTGGTTTGTGTGAACTTCATATAGGGTGAGATATGTGCTGAGTTTTTGCTTACTTGTTTGTTTGTTTTTCCTCTGATGGGCAAGGCTGAGTGAGGTGGTAATTCTGTCTGCTGATGACTGGGTTTGTATTTTTGCTTTGTTTGTTGTTTGGATGAAGTTTCCTGCACAGAGTTCTACTTGTGGTTGGGTGATGCTGGGTCTTCTATTAAAGTGGTTTCTTTTGTGTGAGTTCTTACTATGTGATACTCCCTAGGGTTAGTTCTCTGGCAATCTAGGGTCTTGGAATCAGTGCTCCCACTCCAAAGGCTCAGGGCTTAATCTCTGGTCAGGAATGAAGGTTCCACAAGTGGTTTGTTACGGCACTAGGTGAGATTAAAAAGAATATCCAAAAACAAGAAACCAAAGATGAACCCTAGACAAATGGTAGTTACAAAATCAGGCAAATAATAATTAAAATAATGCAATATACACATATACATATACACTCATAAGCAAAGTGAAAACAGTCTAACAAAAATACAGTAGATTGACCCAGAAAACAAAAGAAATCAAATATTATATTTACCAGTTAAGAACAAAACTAACTTAAACACAAACTGGAAAACAAAGCTAAAGCAAGTTGCTAAGTGGAGGAATAAAGCAATGAAAACAAAACCAACAAATATGTTGAGGGGAAAGGAGAGAAAGAATAGCTATGTAAAATTAAATAGAGGTAGATGAAGAAGATTTATATACATTAAAGGTTAACTGCAAGGGGAAAGAACAGTGGGAAAAGCAAACAAAGGAACAAATGTAGAAAAAATAATAATAGGTTTAAAAATTAAAATTAAAAAAAAGAGAAAATTTTTTTTAAAAAAAGAGGAAAACTCCAGAGAACTGCAAAAGCCCAATATAGAAGCAGAGGTTTATGACAACAATAAAAACTGTGACTGAGAAAAGAAAAAAAAAAAGCTCAAAAGCTTAATTGGATTTCTTATTGCCAGTGAAATTGACAACTACAACAGAAGGGGAAAAAAAAGAAAAAAAAAATCCAAAAGAATCTAGAGAACAAGTCAAAAAATAAGAATAATAAATGTTTTTCTTGAATCACTGCTGTCAGAGTCCTTTCCTTTGCTGGAAGTCACAGTCCAAATTACCTCCCTAGGACGCCCTCCAACACTGTGCTGATCTCTGGACCTGCTCAGAGGTCCTCCTGTTGTTGCTCAGATTCTAATCTGGTCCTACTCTTGTGTGCTGTTGCCTCCAATCTCCACAGCTATCAGAACCTATGCATTTTCTTTTGTGGGAGCACTCAATGGCCTTTTATATATTCTATAGACACAGAGTCTGCACAGTTGATCGTGTGGATTTAATCTGTAGCTAGTACAGCTGATGGGAAGGTTTTGGGTCTTCTTCCTTAGCCACACTGCACCTGGGTTTCAATTGTGGCTTCATTTCCACCTCTGCATATGGGTTGGCCACTAGGATTTAGCTTCTGAGGCTTCCCTGGAGGGCTTGGGTTTGCCCTGTGAGGGCCAGGTGTGGAGATGGTACAGCTGCTTGGGTTTCAGGGCTTCTGGCAGCATCAGGTACTCAGGGAGGTTGACAGCTAGGGCAGCAGAAAATATAATGTTCTAGAAGATGGTATGGCAACCAGTATTTGCCAATATGCTCCAGTATTCTTGGGCAGGCAGGTTATTTACCACTAGAGCCAAATGGGAAACCCCCTATAATATGCACCATGTCTTACATAATTTCATTTTTATGACTACCATCACCAGATGTTGAGCAATGAAAAAGAAGTTGTGCTTTTGTTTTTGGTAAAGGAGAGTAAAAGTTACAAACATTTTTAAAAGTTTAAAGTGAGTAAAGGTCTTCCCCAAGATGGCAGCGTAGAAAGACCTTGTGCTTACCTTCTCCCAAGGCACACCAAAATTATAACTACTTATAGAGCAACTCCAATACTTTGGCCACCTGATGCAAGAACTGACTCATTTGAAAAAACCCTGATGCCGGGAAATATTGAAGGTGGGAGGAGAAAGGGATGACAGAGGATGAGATGTTTGGCTGGCATCATCGACTCAATGGACATGAGTTTGAGTAAACTCCAGGAGTTGGTGATGGACAGGGAGGCCTGGAGTGCTGCAGTCCATGGGGTTGCAGAGTAGGACATGACTGAGCAACTGAACTGAACTGAACAGAGCAACTGTCTATAAGAACAACTTGAAGACTAGCAGAAAAGATTTCCACAACTAAAGATATAAAGAAGCACCCTCAACAAAATGGGTTGGAGGAATAGAGACCTGGTATAGTCAGAACCCCAAGCCCAGATCAGTGATAGTTAAATGAAAGAGATTTCAAACCGCAGAAGTTCTCCCCAAGGAAAAAGAGGTCCAAGCCCTGAATCAGTCTTCCCAATGTAGGGAGTCCTACATCAAGAGGATAAGTCCTTAGAATATCTGGCTTTGAAAACCAGTGGGGCTTAGATTTAGGAAAGCTGCAGGGCTACAGGAAACAGAATATGCTCTCAAAAACCACGTAGAAAATGCCTATGCTCCAAGTCCAAGAGCAGAAGAAGTAGTTTGAAAGGAGCCTGGGTCAGACCCACTTGCTGATCTTGGAGAGCTTCTCAGGGAGGCAGGATGCAACTGAGATTCCTCCTAAGGACTAAGATGCTGGTGGTAGCCATTTGGAGGAGCTCTTTCTACCTCAGTGATACTGTCACTGGCAAACATCCCACTATTGGGGGGATGTAAATTGGTGCAGCACTACAGAGAACAGATGAAGCTCTCTCAACAAATTATGAATAGAACTAACATATGATCTAGCAATTTCACTTCTGGGTATTTACCCTAATAAAACAAAAATACTAATTCAAAAAGATACATATACCCTAATGTTTATAGCAGCATTATTTATAATAGCCAAGATTCAGAAGCAACCCCACTGTTCACTGACAGATGAATGGATAAAGATGTTGTATCTATATTCAGTGGAATACTACTCAGCCATAAAAAGAATAAAATCTTGTCATTTGCTGCAACACAGATGATCTAAAGGATATGATATTAAGTGAAACAATTTAGATGAAAGACAAATACTGTATGATCTCACATATATGTGGAATGCAAAAACCAAACCAAGCAAAAAAACAAGATGAAAACAGACTTATAGATTCAGAGATCTAACAGGTGCTTACCATAGGGGAGTGTGGTGAGGGTTTAGACGAAATAGGTAAAGTAGATTAACAGGTAGAAACTTCCAATTGCAAAATAAATAAGCCACAGGAATATAATATACAGCATAAGGAATATAGTCAATAATATTTTAATTATTTTGTGTGGGGACAGATGGCCACTAGACTAAATGTGTGGGCAAACGTTGAATCACTATGTAGCTCACCTGAAACTAATGTAATATTGCAGGTCATCTATATTTCAACAATAAAAAAGACTAGCTAAAATGTGCTAAAATATAAAGATTTTGTGTTTCCATATTTTCCTTCACCTTAGTTATCCTTTGCTGTTGTTGTTCAGTTGCTAAGTCATGTCCAACTCATGGCACCCCCATGGACTGTGGCCTGCCAGACTCCTCTGTCCATGGGATTTCCCAGGTAAGAATACTGGAGTGGTTTGCCATTTCCTTCTCCAGGGGATCTTCCCGAGCCAGGAATAGAATCTGGGTCTCTTGCAATGGCAGGTGGATTCTTAGCCACTGAGCCACTAGGGAAGCCCTCAGTTATCCTAAATTATGGTGATTTTGCCCATATATACCTTGATACTAGATACCATCAAACCAAGAGATGGTAAACTTTCAGAATACAGGCTCTATCAGAAATTGCTTATAGTATAATTTTTAAGGAAGTTTTATTAGAAAAAAAGTGCTTTGCTAGACATTTTTTTATATAATAATTGATGCTTTTGAACTGTGGTGTTGGAGAAGACTCTTGAGAGTCCCTTGGACTGCAAGGAGATCCAACCAGTCCATTCTGAAGGAGATCGGCCCTGGGATTTCTTTGGAAGGAATGATCCTAAAGCTGAAGCTCCAGTACTCTGGCCACCTCATGCGAAGAGTTGACTCATTGGAAAAGACTCTGATGCTGGGAGGAATTGGGGGCAGGAGGAGAAGGGGATGACAGAGGATGAGATGGCTGGATGGCATCACTGACTCGATAGGCGTGAATCTGAGTGAACTCTGGGAGTTGGTGATGGACAGGGAGGCCTGGCGTGCTGCAATCATGGGGCTGCAAAGAGTCGGACACGACTGAGCGACTGAACTGAATTGAACTGAATTGTGCAGTGAAATTTTTGGTGTGAATTGAAAGCTGTGAAAAATTAAAGTACTAGGAAGCATGCTCTTTTAAAAGATGACTGAGCACTATTGAACTTTACTTCTTTCAAGAATGAAGCAAAGTCAAGTGCGATAGTTGATGAATATTACACGACTTGTTTTATTATTTGAACATTTATGGCTACTAAGGTAGCTACCAATGCTCATTCTGTATTTTGACGTATTGTCTGCAGTATTGAGTGGCCAGCGCTATGCATGGCTAGATGGCAAAGGATAGGGATCTGCAGCCGTTAGCAGCCTGATCTTCTCATGGAATAATTATTTTTTTCTCCTGAGATTTGTTTGCAGCCTAGTGTGGAAAAACAATATATGTTTTCAAATCAGGCTGTTCAGTTCAAATTCTAGCACTGATAATCATTAACAGGATGACCTCTATGAGCCTGCTGCAAAGTGGCAGTGAAAATATCTGCTTGGCAGAGCTGCCGTGAGGATAAGAGACAATGTAAGCTAAGCAGCCTGTAAAGCGCCCAGCTGATAGCTGCAGTTTTCTAAGGAGAAGCAATGTTTTGATAGCTTCCCTGGGAATGACTTTCTTTCCAGCCAAATACCCAATGATCATGTAAAATAACTCTTGTTAATTTATCAATATTGACACAAAAGATAGCAGGTAAGTAGTTAAGTAGTGATTTATAAAAAAT
This sequence comes from Neotragus moschatus, assembly GCA_006410615.1. NCBI lineage: Eukaryota > Metazoa > Chordata > Mammalia > Artiodactyla > Bovidae > Neotragus > Neotragus moschatus. The sequence continues at coordinate 216,087 of SJYA01002873.1, forward strand.
TGTGCACATTTCTGAATGTGTATTTATTTAACATTGTTCATAATTAGGTCTGGAACATTAAAGACCTATTTTAACTTTAGAAAGACATTAATTTTCTTGTAATAACAATGTAGGTTCTAAGTATTTATTAACTAAATCAAAGCTTAGTATACCAAGAATTATTGAAATGGATTGAAATCTATAAAACAGTTCTGATAAGCTATAGTAAAATGGTGATGAAACATTAATTGATACATCAAATTGACTCTGCAACCAAAACAAACTTCTATACAAGAAGGTAGATGGACAGTATTAAAGAAAAAGAACAAATAGAAATGAAAAGAGAGGTAAAGTAACCATGTGGTGGTGCAGGATGTGAACAATAAGAAAAATAATCAACAGGAGAGCCATAGGATGGGACACACGTGAGATAAAATTCCAATTTATAACACTGGGAATAAAAATTTGTAATGCAGTTGACAAATGTATTGAATACTACCCAATGAAAAGATTTTTCTCAACCTGCTGAATGCTATATATATTCTATATAAAAGAGCTGATTAAGGAAACTTAAATTTAAGAAAAAAAAAAAACTTCGAAAATTTTACACAAGAGTACAGTTCAAAAATGGGGGCTATGACAATGAGTGACAAAATTAAACCAGTTATCTAAATATTCATTCTCAAAAGATTTATCATCTCATATGAGTATGATTACTGGTGGTCTTTAAGATGACTGTATGGTTGACTACATTTTAAAATGTGTTAATATTTTACTATCAGTCAGAATCTGCTAAAACAGTAAGTACTACATAGGTATAGCTAATTGTGATTCTTGGTTTTATGGAGACAGACTAATCAGCTTTATATACCCAATTCACCACTGATTTAGTGACCATAACTTTCCATAGAGTCCACTGTTATGTAAAGTATTAAATAAATAATATTTATAGCATCTTTAAAACCCTGTCTATCCTAGAGTATGTACACTGTAAATTGTTCTGCTGTCATTATCATTTAATTACTGTCAATCTTCTAGGAATTTCCACCTTATCTAGCCCCATTACTATTGACCTTATCCTGTTACGGCATCAGCATCCCTTTGTTTTCAACATGGGCAAGCTTGCATCAGAGTGATGGTTACCCTTGTTTCTTTCACTTAGAAATGTGGGCAAAGCCTGCATGCTGAGAAACAATACAGGTCCCTTAGACTTTGTGAAATATGTACATTTCCACTGCATTAAAATCACAGAGCTCTTTAGTCCTCCAAACACTTACTGACATTCTTAAATGATGTTAGACTTTGCTGGAGTTTTTTTGCTCACAGCTTTGAAATAATAAGACCTCTTCAACAACTCACATTTACACAACAACCCAGACTTATGAGTAGTCATTTCAAGCACTGCTTTAAAAACAAAATGTCTTCCATAGTCATCTTTAACACAATCAGTTGATAATGATTTAAACAGAGGCCAAAAAGTCAACTACTTTTTTATGGAGACAAGAAGTATTGCAAACTTACTCATTTTAGAACTTGGAGTTTTCATAAAATAAGTTTTCTAAAATCATATCAACTCTGGAGCAGCTAAACTATGTGGGGTAAATCAGTCAGCTGACCAGAGAAGTGAGGCCCAGTCTTCCAAATAGGGCACACCAAAATGCTATCAATGGAGACTTCTAAAAAATATGGAATATTATTGGTATTTTACCATATCAACCAAAAGATGGATGCTTTCTTATAAAAATTCTACAAGAAAGGACAAAGAATCTATGACCCTGAGTTTCTTATTGATAGTATTGTAACCTAACATGTCCACTAAAAAATTATTTTGGTTTTGAAATAAATATAATTAGTGGTTATACTCCCAATTTATTGCAGCCAACAGGTTGTATAGCATAAAGTAACATTTACATTTTATCTGAGTTGTTTTAACATTAATATATTCTGTATACTGCCCACTTCATCTGATATTTAATTTCCTAAGAGACAACCACATAATAGTTTCACTGAAAATAGAGAGGCATATACATTATAACTGATACATTATACATTGAAAATAGAGATACATATACATTATAACTGACCCTTGTCTTGGCTGCCAAACTCTTTAATAATTGAGAGCTGAGGGAAATAACGTTAAAGCTGAAACTCCAGTACTTTGGCCACCTCATCCAAAGACTCATTGGAAAAGACTCTGATGCTGGGAGGGATTGGGGGCAGGAGGAGAAGGGGACGACAGAGGATGAGATGGCTGGATGGCATCACTGACTTGATGGGCGTGAGTCTGAGTGAACTCTGGGAGTTAGTGATGGACAGGGAGCCCTGGCATGCTGCAATTCATGGGGTTGCAAAGAGTCGGACACGACTGAGCAACTGAACTGAACTGAACTGAACTGAGGGAAATAACAGTTCACACAATAGCAGATTAATTGTTTTTTTAGATAGTTATAATGTTTTCACTTACCTCATCAGCTTTCTCTTTAGAATCTATATACAGGTTTTGTAACAAAATACCTCTGGATTGAATCTAGGGTCTGCTATCTAGCAGTTATGACAATTTAAGAAAGTCATTTATTCTCTGGGAGTCTCAATTAATGCATCTAGAACCCTATAACAATGAATACCATCAACTCAGCAATTTTGTGAGAATTAAATAGTGCATGCAACGGTCCTGGCTCTTAGTGAGGGTGCCATAAATGTTCATTATTATGATTGAGATCATTAGCATTATAATTGCTTTATTAATATTGTTGCTGTTCAGTCGCCAAGTCATGTCCAAATGTCTGTGACCCCATGGACTGTAGCACACCAGGCCTCTCCATTCCTCACTGTCTCCCAGTTTGCCCAAATTCTTGTCCATTGAACCAGTGATGCCATTTAACCGTCTTATCCTGTTGCCCCCCTTCTCCTTCTGCTTTCAATCTTTCCCAGCATCAGGGTCTTTTCCAATGAGTCAGCTGTTTGCATTAGGTGGTCAAAGTACTGGAGCTTCAACTTCAGTATCAGTCCTTCCAATGAGTATTCAGCATTTATTAATAAGAGGTTTTATGATAGCAAAACTTGGTTTATCAAACTTGTTATTGTATCACCAAAGGTACTAGTTTGAGCACCTGTCATAGGGCCTAAAAACTAGTACTAAATATTAGACTATGGGTACTGGGACTTCTGAAAGCATCAAAGAGGCCAGAAGAAGCAAGCACTGAGGGTTGTCACAAGGAACAAACACCAGATCCCATTCAAAATGTATCTAGGTTCAGCCTAGTCCTGTTCTGAAACAAATGTTGTGTCCTATCACTACACAGATAAAACCAGGCCTGAGGAGGGGTAGCTGGGCGATGGGTAGGTGAGAGGAGTGAAGTTGCAGCAGCCTCCATGTCTTCCATTTCAATGTTTTAAATACTAGGCTGCTCCATCTCCGCATAATGTTTACTTTGATACAAATAGCCCTTTTGTATTTACAATAAAATTTTGAAAATTAAGAGAAACAGAAGCTTAGAATATTAAGATAAAGGGATTCTTCTCATTACCTCCTTTAGATTAACAAGAATATTGATATAAATTATTTCTTATTTGCATTTTTAGAAAANTTTTTTTTTTTAATTAATTCACAGACCTTTTGATGAATTCAAGTGTTTAAAGCTTAAGGTTATTCCCTATATTATTCATCAACAGGTACTTGGAATATTGAATATTTGAATCTCTCTGGTATCACTGAACCAGTGGTGTCAACAGTGAAGTTCATTCACTCTTGTGGACTTAATCATTGTCAGTTGGATGATTTTGAACTCAAGACCAATTTTTCTGAATGAGAAGTTCTCTTAACCATTGTTATCAAATCCTGAGCAGCTCTGAAATTAGCTTTAGCTGTTAACTGGATAATGTTTCTTAATGAACAGAAGAAAATCAAAATAGTACTTACATGTAAAATGCATACTTCAGTATGGTCATTTACACAAGTGATGTTGCTGAATCACTAGTAATATCAAACATTTTTANGAGAAGTTCTCTTAACCATTGTTATCAAATCCTGAGCAGCTCTGATATTAGCTTTAGCTGTTAATTGGATAATGTTTCTTAATGAACAGAAGAAAATCAAAATAGTACTTACATGTAAAATGCATACTTCAGTATGGTCATTTACACAAGTGATGTTGCTGAATCACTAGTAATATCAAACATTTTTAAATAAGTCTTATGCTGTCAAAAAAAAAAAAAAGGCTTCCCTGGTGGCTCAGATGGTAAAACGTCTGCCTGCAATGCGGGAGACCCAGGTTCAATTCCTGAGTCGAGAAGATCCCCTAGAGAAGGAAATGGCAATCCACTCCAGCACTCTTGCCTGGAAAATCCCATGGATGGAGGAGCCTGATAGGCTACAGTCCATGGGGTCGCAAAGAGTAGGACACGACTGAGCGACTTCACTTATGCTGTCAAAAGTTAAAACAACAAGCTAGATCTCCATTCTTAGACGAATTGGTAGTGGGCTAACTTACAGTTCTGAGCTAAAACTACAATCACAGTAGTATTTGCCCTTGATGAATATGCAAGGAAATTTTCCATATTTTGAAATCAATTTAATGGTGCAGCTGAGGAGCTTCCATCTAAGCTTCTTTGGGCGTGGTCAGTCTGCAAGGTAATGACATGTTAAAAGGTAAACATTAAGAAGAGCACCTATCAGTCTATAAATTCCTCCCAAGAGATGAATGTGTTCAATTAAAAACGATATATTTGTGGATTGTTAACAGCATTTGGTAGTACCTACTTGTGTAAAAAGACATTTCATTGATGAAATATACAAAATCTCATTTCAGATCAACACTGACAGATGGACATTCCCAACGAATTTTGATGATACAGCAAACAAAACATGAAAGCCCAATTTTTGTCGTGAGTTGTCAGTCACTGATCTAACAAATGACCACAACTTAGTGGTTTAAAGCAATACTCAATTATTATCTCAGTTTTGTAAATCAGAGTCTGAGTGGCAGCTCAGACTGATGGCTCTGCTCAGTGTCAAAAAGCTAAAATCATGGTGTCTGCAAAACTATGTTCTTTTCTGGATGCACTGGGAATGATTTCACTTCTAAGCTCATTTAGGATGTTGCATGAATTCAGTTCCTTATGATTGTAGAACTGAGGCCCTCATTTCTTTGCTGATTGTTGTCAAGGGGCCAATCCTTGCTCCTAGATACCCACCATGATCTTTTTCATGCCTTCCATATGGCCCCTCCACCAATGGGAGGTCAAGTTCTTTTCATTTTTCTAATCTTTACAACTTCTTCCACTGCATCTCTTGGTCTTGAGTTGAATAGTATTCTCTCTGTTTTTAAAAGCTCATTTTATTCAATTAAACCTACCCGCCATGAATAGTCTGCTGCTGCTGCTGCTAAGTCGCTTCAGTCGTGTCTGACTCTGTGTGACCCCATAGATGGCAGCCCACCAGGCTCCGCTGTTCCTGGGATTCTCCAGGCAAGAACACTGGAGTGGGTTGCCATTTCCTACTAATCTACTTTAACATCCATAGTCTCAATTGTATCTGCAACTTCCCTTTTGATATATAACATATTAACATATATAGAGGATTTAAGGACCAGGATGTGAACGTATCTGGAGGGTCATTATTCTGCCTAACATGTATAACTAAGCAAAATACTATTTCCCAAAAAGAATCTATTCTTTGTATTAGCAAATCTGTTACAAAAATATTGTCCTTTATTCTTATTCTCCTTATTATTGTTATACTTTGCATTTTGTTAAATAAAAATGTATGGGAATGTGGTTCTCTCTTGTTATATAAATACCTTCTTAATATCTTCAATTTTTTCTTTGGCCTATAAACCTAAAATATTTACTATCTGATTCTTTACAGAAAGTTTTTGATTCTGTTCTAGTGGGAAAATAAGTCATCCTAGACTTTCTGGAAGGATGTTTAACAATGTGTTTCAAAAACTAAAACCAAGAAGACAAAAACAAACAGAAAACTGTACTAGAAACTATATCACTAGGAATTTTTCCTAGGAAATTATGGATGTGTGTGTTCAAATTTAGCAACAGATTTTATTAGCATCATTTATGGAGGCCAAAATTTGTAGTTAAGTATGTACCAATAAGAGAATGGTTAAGTAGGGTAAAGCTATTTGGTACTAAAATTATTTTGTAATAAATGAAGTTATTTTTATCATCATTGACTATATGCATTTTAATGTTTTTAATTATACCTATTTATATTTAAAGACATAACCATAATTAAGTTATCTTTATAAAAATAACTGACTTAATTTTGTGAGAACGTTAAAAAAAGCAATAGAAAAAGGTCTAAAATGATTAATCCTGAAATAGAACTCTCTGACTATTGTTTAGAGATATGGAGAAATCTTTCAGAAGAAAGGGATAGAAAATAATGAATTGTTTCTCAGAAGTGAGACTGAAAATGGGGATTTTTAGAGAAGAGAGCCTTGCTTTTCATTATAAGGTCTGCGTACTATTTGATTTTACCTTGATAACAGAGTAAAAATAGGAATTGTGCGTATGTGTATGTGTGTGTCTGCGTGTGTGTTTGTGGTTTCTTCTTTTAAAAGAAATGTGGCATGGAGGCTGTCCTTTCCTCAAGAAATCATTATACTCCACAAAACAGAAATGACTGCAGAATTGGAAGTAGAGCTCATTACTAAATTTGCTCTTTTTGACCAAACAGGCCAGAGCTTAAGTGAAAGAAACGTAAATTGAATGAAATCTCACGGGACTTGAAAACAATCTTTTGTAGGTCACATTTTCTTTTCAGTCCAGCCTGTTCTCTCTACACTCATTTCCTGAAGAGAAGTGTCCTGAGTTCTGCTGTGTTGTAGAAAGCTCTTCTTTCCCACAAATATAAGGGGAATAATTAAGCAAAGGTCTTTTTCTCCCCAGCGGGAAACATGACGCAGGCGGTGGAATAATTCCCTTGAACACATGAGGAGGAAAAGCAAGAAAAGGTCAATAGACAGGCAATTTTTCTAAACAAGGAAAAATCCATGGTACACTAATAACATAGAACATTGTACTCAGCCTGAATATCAGAATAAGCACGTGCTTTAAAGTAGGGAAAACCGATTTCAAACCTCAATGATTCTTAAGCATACGAACCTCAGTTCTGATATCTGTAACACTGAGTAAGTGATATATAGGTCACAGGATTCTTTAACAATTAATTAAATAATGAATCTAAAGTAACTAGCAACATATTCAGCATTCAGTAAACATTCAACATAGCTAAAGCTCTATGCCTATTAAGGTAAATGTCTCCCCTTAAACTATATCCTTTCAAGTATCTGCAATCTTATAAATAACATCTAAACCTATCTCTATATAGACACCTAGATACAACTTTTAAATAAATACAAATGAATTTATCTGTTTTACTTTCAAGTAATTATGTAGTTCCTTTCACCTTAAGTGCTTGAAGGCAAGAAGCCCATCTAATAATTCTCATATAACTCTACACAAAGTTAGAGTTATCCTATAGCCTTCTGTTAATGTACTTGAATATTTGCATTCAGTATTTCCCTTTATCTGAACACTAGCACCTGAGGTATGAACTTGTATTATCCCACTCTTACAGATGAAAAGGCAAAAACTCAGAGTGGTTATTAAATATCTTGGCCAAAGGAATATCACTAGAAGAAGGAAGAAAAGAGGTCTGAGGGATTTGAGCCAGATGTGTCTACCCAGAGGCCAGATACCTATTATGTGTACTGCCATCACCTGTAAAACTGCAAGGGAAGAGTTGTTGGGGCACTCTGAGCACGGATGGGAAGAGAATTTCCAGACACAGGGTATTACAGAAGGAAGTGAGTTTATTAAGAACAAAGAGCAGAGATAAAGTGGGCACTGTGAGTGCAGTGGGCTGACAACTCCTGACAGGCCAGGGAGAGTCGACAGTTTTCATGAGTTAATAGCCCATTTTTACAGCCTTGATACAAAGAAAATTCCTGCTGGAAGGTTGGTGTTAGGTGATTGGGGAGCTTTGGGTGTTTCATGAAGTGGGCATCTTGGCCTAATTTGGAGTCAGGAAGCCTCTTAGTGATGTTCAGGGGCTTTTGGCAACTATTACAAAGGGGCTCAATTTTGGAGGTATCCTTGGTTCTGGGATCTGCTTCTGTGACCTTGGTATAAGACCCCACACCTGTGGCCTGGGGCAGACTCAACATTACTGCCATTGCTTTTATGCTTATCTTTGTAGGTGCATTGAGGGGATATACTCTCTCTTTCCAGTGTACACATCCACATTTAATCCAGCAGCAAATTATATCTATTTTCACTTCCAAGTGACCCTCAAATCATTTCATTCCTTAATATCCCTGTACCTATTACCTTGGTCTAGCACACTCTTGTCATTGGCTCAAACAACTGCTTTGGCTTCCTCTTCACTCTTGCGCCATCCAGCTCACTGTATACACCGCAGCAGAGCTGTGCTCTAAAACCCAATCTGTTTCCATAACACTTCAGTAGCCCCCACATGGCTCTAAGGAAGAAGTTCCAACCCTTTTGCTCCCCTTACAATATAAGCCCTGAGTGACAGTAGCCATCCTTCCAGTTTGCAGAGGAAGTTTTGCACATTTTTATTATTCATTAACTCTTCAGTCAGTGCACAAACCTAGTTTCCAGCCTCTTTATGTTCTTACACCTGACCGTTCCTTCAGCTTCATCTCTTGCCAACTGCTGCCGTTGAATTTACACTCCAGCTATAATGAATGTTGTTTAGATTCTGAAAATCACCAAAAACAGAAACAGTTATCAGAAAAGCACAACACTGAGAAAAAGAAAGGTAAAAAAGCTCTGAGACTCAGACAGTCTGATAAAATGAGGAGAGCTGAGGCTAGTGATGGCAGTTAGGAGGGCCAAACAGAGATACTTGGGAATAAAAGGCGAATGGACAATGGACACAGGCGAACGGGAGTACAGACCTATGTCATCAGCTGCAAGGACCAAATCTCTGGATCAAATATTGTCTATCTGTCCTACCTACCTTAGTGCCTTTCATTGATTGGAAGAGCCTTTCTGGAATGAGTTAAGTAGCTATTACCCTGCTGCTGCTGCTGCTGCTGCTAGACATCCTGCTAAAAACTGAGGGTGCAAGATCAGTGGGTAGCAGTCATTGCCCCTATGAAGACTGCAATGTATGTAGGAGGGCGATATTAATTATTTCAATACAATAGAAGACAGACTGCACTAAATTTTATAGCTGCACAGCAAAGGAGGGGTACTTTGCCAAAGAGGAGGGCTTGCAGAAAAAGGTTTCATCGCAGTTTCTATAAATATCTATTGATTTTGCCTATGTCAACAAGATAACTAAATCTCCCGATGTTTAGTCTACATGTTTCATGGACATGCTTGGTTGTTTATGTAGAACAGGTAAATGGTCATATGAAACTCTGTTATTTTCACATTTGAATATGAATTCTTTTTATTGACATGGCTTTACCTCGCTAAAAGGCTGAATCTTTCCCAAAGGTCACAGAGGAATTCCTCACTTTGTTTGACAGGTTGAAGACCAAATTTTTGAATGTCAAGCACACTTAAAAATAGTTTGAGTTTATCTGATGTCTAATGCCATTTCACTTATATTTTTTCTGAAGAAATCTGTTTTCCCCAGCATGAAAACTCTATTTGAAATTAAGTCATATCCAGGTCCTGATGCACCAAGAGTGAGGCTCTTTTGTGTCTCTCCCTTCAATCTCCACAGCATTGTGGGAGGTGGGGAGATGGGGAATCAGCCTAGGGACAGGGGTTGCAATCATATGAATAGTGTGACTCAGTCTTTCATATTATGATCCCAAATGTGCCACCCCAATATTTTCAGAAATATGCTGCATTGAATATGCAAAGTAGGGACTTGCTCAGAAATCAGTTGCAATTCCAAGGAGCACTGGTTTACCAGGTATGGGAAGAGGGCAGAGTGGTGGAAGCCCTCCACCTAAGTGTAGGCAGTAATAGCACTGGCTGTACAAAACTGAAGGAAATAATAAGACTGATTAAAGCTTTGACTGTTTCTTATTATCCCCATATATTGTCATCCTAAACAATGTCAGTGGTAAAAATCCTCCTTTCTGCTGAGTTAGACCATTCCCACTGCACCACACCCTTCCTGCAAAGGAAGGGAGTCTCTTTCTCCTGCATCTACTGAACAAAGGCTGCTGTTAACCAGAGACAGGAAGTGTTGCTGTCATCTGCTGCTGTTTTCTTTACAATGGCATCAGTATTGCTATTTGATGCAATATTTACATTGCAATAGTAAAGGCGGAGCTCTATCAAGGGGCAACATTGCACTGCTTCCCTAGTAGAATATCTCTTCCCTGGCAAATAGGACGCCCACTTCCACTCAGCAAATGGCTTCACAACATAAGTTTGCCAAGATCTGATGGGAGAACTGCCTTATCAGGGAATAGGAGTGATTTTCAAGTCAGGCCTGAAGTGATGAGCACCGTAGTTAAAGACTGCTGGTCCTGTAAGAACAGGTTTCTCCCTGGGGGCAGTAACACCAATAAAAGCCCAGTTCAGGGCTTCCCTGGTGACTCAGAGGGCAAAAATTCTGCCTGCAATGTGGGAGACCCAGGTTCAACCCCTGAGTCAGGAAGATCCTCACTCCAGTATTCTTGCTTGGAGAATTCCATGGAAAGAGGAGTCTTGCTGGCTACAGTCCAAGGTGTTGAAAAGAGTCGGACATGACTGAGCAACTAACACTTTCACACTTTGGGAATCAACAACCCATTTCAAATTTAAACTCAAGTCTTTCAGAAAAGGTGTAACTTTTCAACAAATAACATGTAAGTAGCAGCCTCCTGAGTTCATCTGGAAGAAAGAAATATTTTTTAGAATAATTTGTAGAAGGCCTTGGTAGGAATATTTGAGCAAACAATTCATCCTGAGAGGAAGGGAGAGAGGGTAAATGAGAGGAAATAAGAAGGGAAGGGAACATGCGTAGGAAATTCTTCAATCTTTGTAGAGCAAAAGTGTACTACATTTGGATTTTTTTTAGAAAAAGCAAAATTAAATTTAAAACTGCTTTAAAAAAAGAGTGTGTTCTAAGTCTACCTAAGTTAGAAAATGTGTATTTAAATGGCTGAAAATTGACTGTGTACAAAGCAGCATATCATCTTTGTGCATTGATCCAATAAGACTCTGCACTAACTGTATTTTGGCAGGCAGGTTTTAATCTTCAGTCCAGCTACTCCCCTGTGGCCAGAGTATTCTAAGTATTTTTCTAGCCTCTATCTATCTTTTTCTAGACCCATGGCAAAGCTTGTGGTCTCCTTGAATGCTGGGCCACTCCCCACCCTCAGAGATTCTGTATTTGATATTGTATAAATAGTATTGAATTCTTTAGACTGGAATACTGGACTGTCTAGGCATTTCCCTCTTCATGGGATCTTCCTGACCTGGGGCTCAAACCCAGATCTCTTGCATTGCAGGCAGATGCTTTACTGTCTGAGCCACCAGGGAGCCCCAAATAGTAACCAGGAAAGGTAAACTGAGACTTGGAAATCAGAGGTTACACTTGTTAAGATGTAGCAAATCTAGAAAATGAACCCCATGAAGTCAAGTTCCAAAAGGATGGGAGCATCAAACCTAGAGTGCAATTAGCATCACTTTAGCTCAATTATGGAGAAGGCAATGGCACCCCACTCCAGTATTCTTGCCTGGAAAATCCCATGGACGGAGGAGCCTGGTGGGCTGCAGTCCATGGGGTCACTAAGAGTCGGACACGACTGAAGTGACTTCACTTTCACTTTTCACTTGCATGCACTGGAGAAGGAAATGGCAACCCACTCCAGTGTTCTTGCCTGGAGAACCCCAGGGACAGGGGAGCCTGGTGGGCTGCTGTCTGTGGGGTCGCACAGAGTTGGACACGACTGAAGCGACTTAGCAGCAGCAGCAGCAGCATGCTTCAGAACAATTCAGAGAAGGCAATGGCACCGCATTCCAGTACTTCTGCCTGGAAAATCCCATGGACGGAGGAGCCTGGTGGGCTGCAGTCCATAGGGTCACTGAGAGTCGGACACGACTGAAGCAACTTCACTTTCACTTTTCACTTGCATGCACTGGAGAAGGAAATGGCAACCCACTCCAGTGTTCTTGCCTGGAGAACCCCAGGGACAGGGGAGCCTGGTGGGCTGCTGTCTGTGGGGTCGCACAGAGTTGGACACGACTGAAGCGACTTAGCAGCAGCAGCAGCAGCATGCTTCAGAACAATTCAGAGAAGGCAATGGCACCGCATTCCAGTACTTCTGCCTGGAAAATCCCATGGACGGAGGAGCCTGGTGGGCTGCAGTCCATAGGGTCACTGAGAGTCGGACACGACTGAAGCAACTTCACTTTCACTTTTCACTTGCATGCACTGGAGAAGGAAATGGCAACCCACTCCAGTGTTCTTGCCTGGAGAACCCCAGGGACGGGGGAGCCTGGTGGGCTGCCATCTATGGAGTTGCACAGAGTCAGACACGACTGAAGTGACTTAACAGTTAGCTCAATTATAAAACTTAATTTACAAATATAAGTTGTATGCATATGGACATTTAATGATCTGACCAAGGTGGTACAGCAGTTAAGCAGGAGAAGAAACTAACCAATGACTAAGCCAAAAGCAGGACCCTGCTGCATGAAATCTTCTCCAGAACTTTAAGCATGTTCCGCCATAAGAAAATAATAATTATGGCAAAAATAGTCTTGATGATTTATTTATAAATGGTGGACAATGGATGTCTACAGCCTTCTGTTCCTTTTTTGAGTGTGTAGTGTGGCTATTTTACTGCTAGAATGAGAACACTTTTTATTTTAGGTTTTAAGCATACAGGGTGCAACAACATAGCAGTGAGATGGAATATGGCCACATTTGACGCACAGTCATCCGTGAAAATCTCTGGGTTATCAATTAATGCAAATCTTGTCTGAACTTCTTGTAATTTTTACTAAGGCAAGATATCTGCATAGACACCTGGGTCAGTTAGTTTCATCCTATACAGATATGGTGATCAGAGACAGTGAATTTTTTAGGAGAGTAACATCTGTCTGTATCCTATTTAAACGAAGGCAATTTTAAGATACCAAATATTCTTTGGATACATAGTATTTTAGCATAAATAAATTTCAAATCAGAAAAACAATCCTTTTGTTAGATTATAGCTCTAACTTCCATTTAGAAAATGTGGTCTCCCCTAAATAATTTCCTCCACACAGAAAGACTCAGCACCAAAGTTAATGTCAGATGCCCCACATTCAAACATCCCTGCCATCACACCATACTTCTTCCTAAAAACAAACAAACAAAAACCTTTGCTTAAAATAAAGTAACAACACAATACAAACTAACAAAATAAACCCCACATAAACTTCCCTTTGAGGAAGTGCTCAGAGAGGCAGCTCACCCCTTTCCCAGCCACAGTGTGAGTCCAGATTGGTCTGGACTGTGTTATTATTCCTCTCACCAGTGACTGATTTAGAGGATGGTCTTCTGGGAAAGAGTTTCTCACTCTTAGAAGAGATTAAGAGAAAGAGATGACCACCTTTGCTTTGGGATCTTGTCTTGCCCAGATGTAGTACTTTGGCCACCTCATGCAAAGAGCTGACTCATTGGAAAAGACTCTGATGCTGGGAGGGGTTGGGGGCAAGAGGAAAAGGGGACGACAGAGGATGAGATGGCTGGATGGCATCAGCGACTTGGTGGGCATGACTTTGAGTGAACTCTGGGAGTTGGTGATGGACAGGGAGTTCTGGCGTGCTGCGATTCATGGGGTCGCAAAGAGTCAGACACGACTGAGTGACTGAACTGAACTGAACTAATGGCCCATAGAGTCAGCAGGAGCTTGGAGACCATGCTCTAGGGATGGGCAAAGAAGAATGAGCTTCCCCAATGGCTCAATGGGTAAAAATCCACCTGCAATGCAGGAGACACAGGAGACACGGGTTAAATCCCTGGGTCAGGAAGATCTCCTGGAGAAGGAAATGGAGGCCCACTCCAGCACTCTCGCCTGAAAAATCCCAGCCGAGCCTGATAGGCTACAGTCCATGGGGTTGCAAAGGAGTGGGAGATGACAGAACAACTAAGCATGACGGATGCACAGCGCAAAGCAGATGAGAAAAAAAGACCTGGATTCCTAATGACCCCCTAGAGCCCAAATTAACCAGTTCCATAACTGCCATTCTTCTGGACATCGTGTTATGTATAAGGAATGTTCTTATTACTTAAACTAGTTGGAACTGGAAGCATCCAACATGATAAAAGACCAAAACTGCCTCTAAAATTTCCCTCTCAGGCATGCTTTTTCTGGGTACAACCAGCCTTACCAAGAGGGTGGGAAAGCTAAGGAAAGTTCCTTAAAGCCATTACAGAAGGAGATCAATTTTGAGTATTTTCTTCAAGCCCCAAAGCCAACATAGCTGGCAGTGCAGAGCAATGAGTCCTCTGTGAAATGGCAAAGCGTGCCAGATGTTCACCTTGAACACACAACAGGGGTTCAGGGTAAACAGAGCAACAGAGTCCAGGATAGGGGTGAGAGCATTGGCACCATGATCGTCATACCCATCTCTTCTCCCTAGATACACAGCTGACCTGCATCATTCAGCTTCTCTTGTGACTAATCGGAGGCATATAAGACGAAGTGATGTATGCCTCTTTCCAGACTGAGCCATAACCCTTCCAGATGTGCACTTCCAGGCTTTCTTCCCATCCAGCTGGCTAGCTAGAAAATGGCCTTAGGAATGACCTTGGGAGCCAGGCAGATGAGTGCTCCATGAAAACAGGCTTCTGTCTTCTACCTGTTCTGCTCAGCAGGAATATCCAAAATAGACTGTTAATCTCGAATGAGATATAAACTTTCAGTGTTTTACACCGAGTTTTAGTGTTTTATTTGCTACAATTGCTCTTATTACTGTATTAATTCAGCAGAGTTACACAGTTTTGGTGGACAGCGATATGACTGAAGTGAGCAAGTAGGTTAATATAATCTAGGTTTATAAATAAGGACAACCTGAGGCTCAGAGATTTAGTGTCCTACCCAAAATACCCATGAAGTAACTTGTAGAGCTGACCTAGAACTCAACCATTCTGTGTCCAAGTTCGCCTCCTTCTGGTATCCTAACCTACGAAAGGACAAGTGGATAAAATCTGACTTGATTCCAAGTCTGGAAATTTCACCTTGACCAAGATACATCAGAAAAGACAAATCTTGTATAAACTAAACAGTATAGATTATTGTGCTATTACTGACTGGTCCCTAAATGCACTACTTTCACCTTTATACTAAGCTTTATTTTACATCAGATTCACTAGAATTATCACACAACTGGTATCCACTGAATGGTTTAGTGTAAATTAACCTGTAGGTTGATCTAGAATATTGCTAACATCTCCTTTAATTTTGGCATATAATTTATCTTCCTAATATATTATTTGGCACTAGTTTTTAACAATATCAAAATTAAAAACCATGCTTTTCTTCCATAATGGTATTTGGCATTAACTTTTTGTAAAATTAAAACTAAGAAACCATGCTTTTCTTCTTTCTCTTAAATATTTTTTTCTAATTAAAAGTTAGTATGCTTTCCTTATACCCATGTGATTTCAAAATTTCCCACAGAGCCAATGTCTCATTGTTGGAGGGGGAAGTTACAGGTAAGCAAGGGGAAGCTACTGCTGCTGCTGCTGCTGCTAAGTCGCTTCAGTCGTGTCTGACTCTGTGTGACCCCATAGACAGCAGCCCACCAGGCTCCCCTGCCCCTGGATTCTCCAGGCAAGAACACTGGAGTGGGTTGCCATTTCCTTCTCCAATGCGTGAAAGTGAAAAGTGAAAGGGAAGTCGCTTCAGTCGTGTCGGACTCTGTGCGACCCCATAGACAGAAGCCCACCAGGTTCCTCCGTCCGTGAGATTTTCCAGGCAAGAGTACTGGAGTGGAGTGCCGAGGCTACCGTTATCCATCTGGCAATAGATTATAGCTGGAGATGTAAGTATAAACTCATATTTAGCTTAACATAGATACAGAGAGTTACATAAAGAACTCTATATATACACATATACAGGGATTAGTAAAGACCCATGTATTTCCTTTCTCTGTCAGCTGAGAGGGCTTAGAAGCAATAACATCCCCAAAACAAGCAGCACATAAGGTGCCCAGATCTTTATTTCTTTTACCACCATACAACAGAACGAAGCATGGCTCCTTGGATAAATGGATGATTTTAGAACTGGGGCAGGAAAGATAGAAGATGAGCCTGGGGTATCTTATAGTGCCAGAAAATAAGGAATACTTTTCTTAAAAGGTATCCCACAATGATGGGAAATGTCAGAGAAGCTCCCTATAACCAAAACTGGAACAGTTTGGGTAACAAAGTAATATCAAAATTATAGCCCAAAATATAAAAGAACTCTCTAGAAATACCCATGAGTCTGTATTGATACAAAATATGGACTAAATGAACAGAATAGAACAGACAAATATTCCATGTAGAAAAATTCCAAATAACCTATGGAGACTCCAATCTCAAGGAGGAAGGAGGCAGACCACTCCTTAAGTGTAGGTTGTACATACTGACTTCCTTCCAAAGAAGACAGTGTGGAAAGGCAAATGGAAGACAAGTAATTTTAAAGCGGAAAAACCTAACAAGCACTACTTCATGTAGGGTATTCAAGGTTCACATCCATAGTGACAAGTCACATTGATAGAATGTACCCTCCATAAACTGTAATCAACGCGGCACTTTACCTCTGTATTCTTCTTCAACAAAACTTACTCCAGTCTAAACATGGAAAAAAAAAAAATCAGACAATTCCCAGGTGAGGGACATTTTACAAAGTATGTGACCGGTACTCCTGAAATCTTTCAAGGTCATCAAAAAAGGAGGAAAGTTTGAGAACTATNAAAGACTCTGATGCTGGGAGGGATTAGGGGCAGGAGGAGAAGGGGACGACAGAAGATGAGGTGGCTGGATACCATCACTGACTCAGTGGATGTGCGTCTGAGTGAACTCCGGGAGTTGGTGATAGGACAGGGAGGCCTGGCATGCTGTGATTCACAGGGTCACAAAGAGTCGGACATGACTGAGCGACTGGACTGAACTATCCTTTAATCCTACTGAATTTACTGAGGAAAGAGGTACGGAAAATGGACAGAGTAAGAAGAGAGGAAACAATTCTGACATATTTGTTCCTTGTGAGAAAGAGAGGAGTGGGCACGATCCAGAGCTGCCAGGGAAAATGCATTGGGCCCAGAAACAGGAGACCAGGACAAGTCACTGGTATCAGTTCTGCAGATAACTCTAAGTGTAGCCTTAAACTCAGTTCGCTCTACAGTTTATCTACAAAATGTGTTTATCCACAACATAAAGTACGTAACTTGCTTGACACCAAGCAAAATTCCACTCCTGAAATCTATATTTTCCAACAAGACTATTTCTTAGAAAATTTCACATAGGTGATACAGCCAAATATACTTGATATAATGAAGAGGGTGTAGAAAATGGAAAATAGATACATTTCCTCTTTGTTGTATAGCCAAAAACAATTCTCCATCACGTGGCACTAATAGAATACATTACATAAAGTGACTGTTGGATGCACAGAGGACTCTTCCGAGTGAAAAAGAGGGAGTACTAGTCCATGAATGTTGTGAGAACGAGTTTAGCTGAACTTAAGAAAATTGTCTAACAACAGAATGGTTCCTAGAAAAATTAGTGAGTTTTTAGTTGTGAGAGTTTTCCAGCCTCGGCTGGACAGAGAACCATTGAGAATATTACAGAAAGTATTTCTGTCCTGGGTAGGAATTCAAGCTGAATGGTCACCGAGAACACTTTCCATTTTTAAGGGCCAAGATTTTTCTTTACTCTTATGAGCAACACCATCTTTAGTAGTGACCCTGTTTCTGAGCTCTCTCCTATCTCCTTGGTCTCTCAACTGAAGAACAGATTCATTAACAAAAATAAAGGTATCAATTAGGTGAATAAATCCTTTGGCTAGTTTGTATGCTTTGATGGATGCATCTCTACGTATCCTGTGATGGATGTGATTAAGAGAGTGTGAGTGGAATCATCTCTATTAGGTCAATGCAAAAAGAATAGAAACTTTGGAAAGCCGATCTCCAGTTCACCATCAAACTTTAGAACCCTCCCTCAAAATTTCTGCCTATTCTTTCTAGAACATGAATTTGTGAAAGTCCCAATAGATAGTAAACAGCAAATACACATTCATTAAAGTTTTTGAAATTGACCTGATTTTGCAGGTAAAAGTTCTTCCCCTTCACACTGTGGAGGGTATATATAGAGGGAGGACCTAGGGGGTTTTCTTTTCCATATGGCAAAGGTGACTGTTTTATATACTGCTACTGCTGCTAAGTCGCTTCAGTCATGTCCGACTCTGTGCAACCCCATAGACGGCAGCCCACCAGGCTCCCCTGTCCCTGGGATTCTCCAGGCAGAACACTGGAGTGGGTTGCCATTTCCTTCTCCAATGCATGAAAGTGAAAAGTGAAAGTGAAGTCGCTCAGTCGTGTCCGACTCTTTGCGACCCCATGGACCTCAGCCTACCAGGCTCCTCTGTCCACGGGATTTTCCAGGCAAGACCACTGGAGCGGGGTTCTATTGCCTTCTCTGGTTTTATACATTAATTGACTCCAATGTGTATCCCTTCTACCTAGTTCATCTTCTTTCTTCAAACAAAGACTAGGCGCTAGGCATCCCAGAACATTTGTTTCTGGAATTTCCCTCCGAGAGGAAAAATCAGATAGGTTCTCAGTCCTCAAGGATGAGGGGCNCCACTGGAGCGGGGTTCTATTGCCTTCTCTGGTTTTATACATTAATTGACTCCAATGTGTATCCCTTCTACCTAGTTCATCTTCTTTCTTCAAACAAAGACTAGGCGCTAGGCATCCCAGAACATTTGTTTCTGGAATTTCCCTCCGAGAGGAAAAATCAGATAGGTTCTCAGTCCTCAAGGATGAGGGGCAGAAGGGAAATGCGAGAAAAAGACTAAAACCAGTTTTAGGAACTTTTGGTGGTAAACTTCAAAAGTACGGAAATGAATGCAATATTTTATGAGAAACAACATATTGCCTGCGTGTCTTCATTCACTTCCAACACACCACACACCACACACACACACACACACACACACACACCCGAAGCCACAGGCGACTGCCTATTGGCAAATGCCTCCTCTCCAATCACCAGAGCAAGGAAAGATCCCTAGAGCCCCAACGCACCGCCAATAGATGGGGTCTCTGCAGCCTGGGAAGACAGCATGGAAGGCTTTGCAGGGAAATCCCTTGCAAGCTATGTGGTGTGTTAAAAATGCAGCATCATCCTCTCAGCTCCTTTTCTTGGTCCGACAAGTCGAATTTGAGAGCCCAGGGAAACTGGAGGGGTGAAAAGGCTGCCTCCTCCGGAAGCCCTCAAGTCCCTCCCTCCACGCACCCCCTACCCCCCTTCTGAGGCTCCCATTGCTACCGCTCCAATGGGCCGGCGGCGCCTTCCCCATCTCTTCCATTCACTCCGGAGGGGAAGGAGGAAGAGGGAAAACAAAACTCTAAAAATAACTGTTAGCCTCTTAAAAAAAGGAAAAGCTTAGCTGCCCACCCCCCTCCATCCCCCGCTCC
>SJYA01002873.1:236019-254684 GCA_006410615.1 Neotragus moschatus
GGGGGGCGTGGAGAGAAGGGGGGAAGCCCGGCGCTTACACATGTCACATGTGCTTTTTAAGACGGCCGGGAGCGCCTGCGAGCTGGATTCGGTGGAGGATGCTGCGGCAGGTGCTTCGCAGAGGGCTCCAGTCGTGCTGCCACAGGCTGGGCTTGTGTGTGAGTCGGCACCCCGTCTTTTTCCTCACCGTGCCCGCAGTCCTGACCATCACCTTCGGCCTCAGCGCGCTCAACCGCTTCCAGCCCGAGGGCGACCTGGAGCGCCTGGTCGCTCCCAGCCACAGCCTGGCCAAGATCGAGCGCAGCCTGGCCAGCAGCCTTTTCCCCCTGGACCAGTCCAAAAGCCAGCTCTATTCGGACTTACACACCCCCGGGAGGTATGGCAGGGTGATCCTCCTCTCCCCACCCGGGGACAATATTTTGCTCCAGGCTGAGGGGATCCTGCAGACCCATCGAGCCGTGCTGGAAATGAAGGTGAACTACAAGGGCTATAATTATACTTTTTCCCATCTGTGTGTGTTGAGAAATCAGGATAAGAAATGCGTGCTGGATGATATTATTTCAGTGCTAGAGGATCTCAGGCAGGCTGCCGTCTCCAATAAGACAACAGCCAGGGTGCAAGTGAGGTATCCCAACACTAAATTAAAGGTATGCTCTTCCTGCATGCTCTGCCAATTAAAGAGGCAGCACTTCATTTCTTGCCCTAAAAGATGTGTATAAGAGACAGGAGAGAAGGGGGGAAGCCCGGCGCTTACACATGTCACATGTGCTTTTTAAGACGGCCGGGAGCGCCTGCGAGCTGGATTCGGTGGAGGATGCTGCGGCAGGTGCTTCGCAGAGGGCTCCAGTCGTGCTGCCACAGGCTGGGCTTGTGTGTGAGTCGGCACCCCGTCTTTTTCCTCACCGTGCCCGCAGTCCTGACCATCACCTTCGGCCTCAGCGCGCTCAACCGCTTCCAGCCCGAGGGCGACCTGGAGCGCCTGGTCGCTCCCAGCCACAGCCTGGCCAAGATCGAGCGCAGCCTGGCCAGCAGCCTTTTCCCCCTGGACCAGTCCAAAAGCCAGCTCTATTCGGACTTACACACCCCCGGGAGGTATGGCAGGGTGATCCTCCTCTCCCCACCCGGGGACAATATTTTGCTCCAGGCTGAGGGGATCCTGCAGACCCATCGAGCCGTGCTGGAAATGAAGGTGAACTACAAGGGCTATAATTATACTTTTTCCCATCTGTGTGTGTTGAGAAATCAGGATAAGAAATGCGTGCTGGATGATATTATTTCAGTGCTAGAGGATCTCAGGCAGGCTGCCGTCTCCAATAAGACAACAGCCAGGGTGCAAGTGAGGTATCCCAACACTAAATTAAAGGTATGCTCTTCCTGCATGCTCTGCCAATTAAAGAGGCAGCACTTCATTTCTTGCCCTAAACAAGCAAAGAAAATGCAGAGGTCTCATCCTTAAGACTCAGAAGCTGATGCTTCTTTCATTTTGGGGTGGGGGGGGGGTGGGGAACGACGGGCAACCGAGTGAAGAAAACAGGCAATAAATGGCATGACTAGATATTAAGCAATTCAAAGCCAAACAAATGCCAAAAATGAGAAAAAAAAAATGGACCAAAAAAAAAAAAAGTTGTTTCTGAGACCCTGCAATTACATCTTTGTTCAGGGTTAATAAATCAGTGAATGGAAGGGGGAGGGGGAATCCTGAACAATTTGGGGGATTTCTTTTCATTCTGGGGCTCGATGTATTTCTTATTACTGATTACACATCCCACCTGGTGCCATACCCACCCCTTTACATCTTCAGCCTTGCTTGATTTTAACATGTAGGGAGTTTGTGCTTCGCTGCCCTGCGAGTGTGTGTCTGAAAGCAGTGGGTATGAATGGATTCCAGGAATTATGTGTATGTGTGTTGGCACAGGGAAAGAAGCAGGAATTTTCTCTGTGTGAAAATGGAGATGTGCAGCTAACTGATGTAGTAGTTAACTGAGTCCTGTTATTTCCTCCCCGCCACACACACAGACACTAAATCCAAACCAAAGCAAGATTATTATAATAGCCCAATAGCAAAAGAAAAAAATTCCACAGTCAGCAAAAGTTGCCATGAATGATAATTTTNTGTGCAGCTAACTGATGTAGTAGTTAACTGAGTCCTGTTATTTCCTCCCCGCCACACACACAGACACTAAATCCAAACCAAAGCAAGATTATTATAATAGCCCAATAGCAAAAGAAAAAAATTCCACAGTCAGCAAAAGTTGCCATGAATGATAATTTTGGCATTAAATAGATAATCCTGTTTAAACTCTCAATTCAAATTTTATTGCTCAAATGAGATTTCTAAACTCATTCCACACTGTCAGGATTGAGCTGCTGCAGGCAATGAGGCATGCAGTCTCCAGGTGACTGAAGTTTCAGGGACAAATGTGACTTCCAAAAGAGTCACTGCACCATTTGTGTGCTCAGCCCTGAGCAGCTCAGAGGCTGCACAGTCAAGAATTCCCAAAGCAGGTGTTTCCCAAGAAGAAGGAATTTTCTTTCTTCTAATGTGTATGAAGATGTGTGTGTGCTTCTAGGGAAATCATGGAATAGAAGTGATCCCAGTTTCAATGAATGGGTGGCCAGATATAGGAAATTGCTAATATCTCCATTTATTTGATACAATCAGCATCTGTACACAATTTAGAAAAATTAATTTCTCAGGATTTTTGCGGTAAAGGACTCTTTTTCCTGAATTGAAGGAGAAGTTAATGTACTTGAAAACTAGGGATTCCTCAGAAAATCCCATAACCCGCCTCCTTTTAACATATTGTTCTTGTTTATGGATCCAGAGGCTAACAAGGTTTCAGGCCCCTGTTCGCAAGAGCAGTCCCTTGGAGTTTAGTGAGACTAGACAGATGATTCATTAGCTTGAAGTCGAGGTAAGGGCTTGCCTGCCTCACACTTATTGAAGGGAGCATGATGAATAGATGTGATCAGGTTGCATGCTTTTCACTTCCCAGACCCTTTGCCATCCACATTATTGCTTGCTCAAGAGAAGGATGCGGTCAAGAGGTGATCTTCTTCACCTACAGTCTTTAACTGAGTTCTTACCTATGTCAAACATCGGGTGTAAAGAAAGATTTGAAATTGTGACATATTTAAATTTCAATTTGTTTTCCCTATTGAAGCAAGTTTGCAGTTCATTAATATGCAGCCTTATTTGAGCCCCTTATTTAGTTTAGTCAGCAGTACTCTCCAGGTGTAAGGGCTCTGTCCAGTCAGCCACCATGGGCATTTTATTTATCCAGCAATATCATTATGGTATGTATGGCACAAACTCCTAAGGCCTCTCATTCACCTCTTTAATAATGACTGACTGTACTCCTATGATTTACTGGATGCTCTTCTAGGCACATGGGAAAAGGCTGGAGCAAGAAAAGCAAAGTTCTTACCCTCAGGGGTCTTAATCGTCGATGTCAAGGACCTTCCCTTGATTATCTGTAAGCAGGGGCTCTAATCTTTGGATTCAGAGGTTCTCCATCTAAACTTTCTGGCTGATTGGTTGGTTCATCTACGTCTTGGTAGGAATCAGTGGATAATCATAAAAGAATGGAGTAATTGATTACAAAGGGCCAATAGTACTAGTGGAATTATTCTGCTAACCATAATAAGAACAGGAGAATTATACACTGGCTGTCTGATTTATAAAGCCCTTTTTCTGCTACATTCTATCAATAATATCAATGTATCCTCCAGTGCATTGGCTTGATTCTTTCTGCATGCAGTCAGTGGGGTCCTTAAGCTATTTTTGGGTAAATGTCTTCTGAGAGGAGTGGGCTTCCCTGGTAGCTCAGATGGTAAAGAATCTGCCTGCAATGCAGGAGAGCCGAGTTCAATCCCCAGGTTGGGAAGATCCCCTGGAAAAGAGAATGACAACTAACTCTAGTATTATTGCCTGGAGAATTCCTTGGACATACCATGGGGTCCCAAAGAGTTGGACACGACTGAGCAACTAACACTTTCACTTTCTGAGAGGAGTGGGTTCTCTGAAGCATCCAGATGGAATATCACACATGCTAATATAACGTAAAGTACAACTGGTGGAATTCCGGGGATACCTAGAATCCTATGAGAGTCCCCAGGGACTTTCAGGTGAAGAACTCCCTCACACAGAGCTAGGTGAGATGGCCCTTCGTTTTGTTTATATGTGATATGGAAATGATTTTAATTCATACGTGACAGTGATGCTCAAAGAATGTCCCTAGGATGCTGACCCATAGTAAACTTTGAGAACTTCTGTTATATGATATTTGAGAGGAATTTTATAGTCACAGTTTTTGGCCCTTTAATTAATGTTGCTTTTGTCTGTTACATTTGAGTCACCAATCTTCCCAACTCTGGCCAGTATGGAAAATTTCAGTGCTGGATAATGCCATTGGTGGACAGAGAATCAATAGTTGAGGGAAAATGCAAAATAAATAGCAGGGGCAGGATGGTATGGATAGGAACTGGCAATCTCCTGATATAGAAGGAGCAGTAGGTCAGAGCCTGGAGATAGTCTGAAGATGTATAAACACTGATTGACAGAAAGCTTAAGACAGAAAGCTTTCTGACCTCTTAGGTTATGACAATTGGAAGGACATCTTCCAAATATTATTAAGACACCCAAGTAGTTCTGAGCACAAAAAGGTTTAGAACTTCTGATAAACATGATTATCTTGACAAGGTGATCCAGACAGGCAGGAACACAGAAAGTTGCTGCTATGGAATTCTAAAGAGAGGCTCAGATAAAGCTGATATGAAAAAAGGAGCAGTCAGCTTAGAATACTACAGAAGAAACATATACACTTTCAAAAGCTGTGTAGGAAAGGTGCCAGGATTGGAAATCCCTACACCTATATAATACAAACTCTACAATTGTGCCTGTCATTATATTCTTAATGTTATTATGTCCCTGAGCAGGCACAAAGCTCAAGTCTTACATTTCTTCGGTACTTTTCACATCCCCCAAACGCAACCTGTACAGTTCTATGCAGGCAGTATTTACGTCATTGATTAGTCTGTCGACTAATGTGTTCATTTACACTGTAACATCACAAAGCTATCATCAACCTTCAAACATCTATGATGTGCTTTTACTTCAAAGATATTCTCTACACTCTCCAGATTTCTATAAATTTTTTGACCCTACTAATTCAGGGGCCATTTTTTCCCACTTATTTAAGCATACATATTGTATAAATTGATACAGTGTAGCCAGGCTGAATTTTGAAATTAAACACATACTGTTGGAACCAGTCTCCTGATTAAAATGAGACAGGCGCTCAAAATCCTTAAGCAAGGACTGCTCTGGACTCCAAAACATATTGTCATTATAATTCAAGGGACTCAGGTGGCTACAGGTACTATTTCCTTACTTCTTAGGCAGGCCATGATGACCTCACTTTTCCATCTGGCCAGTTCTAAGAAAGTACCAACTTCCATATGTCCCTGTTTCTTTCATTTTGCCACTGAAAAAGGCCAAGTGATGAAGAAGCATAGAAATGTGATCCATGACAAATGGTGAGAAAGAAGTGAAGCAATCCCCTGCAGCCCGTCCTCCCCATTAAATTCCATTAATACATACCTCTGAACAGATGTTTTAGTGAAGTATGTATTTNATGTCCCTGTTTCTTTCATTTTGCCACTGAAAAAGGCCAAGTGATGAAGAAGCATAGAAATGTGATCCATGACAAATGGTGAGAAAGAAGTGAAGCAATCCCCTGCAGCCCGTCCTCCCCATTAAATTCCATTAATACATACTTCTGAACAGATGTTTTAGTGAAGTATATATTTTCCAAGGTACCACATTTAAGAAGAGGAACAAAGATGGATTTTCCTGCTTCTTAACAGGGTGTTTCTCTGGGCACATTTTGAGTACATCTTCCTAATTTGGAAGCTGTTGCCATTAGTTATTTAGTTCCAATCTCAATGGAAACACAATTAAAGCCAACATGAAAAGTAAAAACCAAGCATTACTTTTAAAGATTTCCAAGAAAAGCTATTCCATAGACTCCTTTCTCTAATTCATTTGAAAACCTTAAAAACTAGCTATGTCAGGATCTTCTCTTAGATTTAAGTTTGCATTCCTAATTCTCTCTCTTAATAATAGAAAAAAATCACTACCCCATTGAATGCATAGTTTGTGTCTTAACTGATGTGGTATTTCATACACAGCGTGTCATTTTTGCAAGCTTATGAATCAGGAAGAGTATTTTTATTCCCATTTTATGAGTTGGGAACGTAAGCCTAAAGACCAGGAGATTAAGTAAATTTTAAGAGGTCCCCATGGTAGTTCATGTTGGAGCTGGGCTTTAAATCCAGGTCTGTCTGACACTGAAGTTTATATTTTTAACCATGAATGCTGGTTATTCATGAGTTTTGTTGGGTTCTTGCATATCTTCTCTGTGACAGCAACCCCTTGTATTAAGGAAGAACTAGGGTTGTAACTCCCAAGCCATCTCAAATCCACACTGTGACCCTTGCTCTTTGATACCAGTCCCCTTGCTGACTGGAGAGACCAGCCCAGATGAAGGTGCAGTGAAGCTTCTCTTCCCTTACTAACCCACAAGAAAGTAATACTTCCAGTCTGGGTAAACTCTGATGTTGACCCAGGTGCTGCAGTGGTAAAGAATCTGCCTGCAAGTGCAAAAGACGCAGGGTGTGATCCCCANTGCTCTTTGATACCAGTCCCCTTGCTGACTGGAGAGACCAGCCCAGATGAAGGTGCAGTGAAGCTTCTCTTCCCTTACTAACCCACAAGAAAGTAATACTTCCAATCTGGGTAAACTCTGATGTTGACCCAGGTGCTGCAGTGGTAAAGAATCTGCCTGCTAGTGCAAAAGACGCAGGGTGTGATCCCCATGTCTGGAAGATCCCCTGAAGGAGGAAATGGCAACGCACTCAGGATTCTTACCTGGACAAGTCCATGGACAGAGGAGCCTGGCAGGCTACAGTCCATGGGATCGCAAATAGTCGGACACAACTGAGCAGGTAGTATCTGTCTACCATCCGTATTGTACGTGGATTTGCCACAAACAATTTAACAGATTCCTTACCAACATGTGATTTCGCCTTTCATATTATTTCACATCAACTCAGAACAAACTAATGATCCACTGAGAGTGGGGAAGCCTGTTAGGTGACCGAGTTCCGAGCCAGGGTCTTATGTGCCAGACAGGCTTGAGTCCTTCTGTTTAAAATTGGCATCAGGAAAAAGAATTGATGAGATATCATGGGATAATATAATGCAGACTAAATTGAGAAATATTCAGGGGACCTGAGTTCTGACCCCAGTTCTGTAAAGACCAGTTATGTGACATTGGACAAGTCTCGTCACCAATCTGTGCTTCAAGCTCTGGGATTTCTCTGTGACATTCCACCATGCCATAGATAAATATCATCACAGTGGATCTGGGGATATATTCTAGAGTATTTCTTCTCTGGAGTGAAGTAGATGTCTTGATTAGTTAGATTTGAACTGTGCTGTTAAGCAATAATCATAGTTTCCTAACTAAATAGTTGTACATATATTTCTAAGCCTATCTATCAGGATCAGTTCAGGCGTTAAACTTTTCTGAACAACCAGGTGGACAAAAATCTTGCCTGGTATTGGGACACAGATTCTGCTCTTTGGCTTCAACAAAGACCTACTTTAAACTAAATTAAGTAAATTTCATAAGTACTTATTCATGCTTCTTTCCATAGTTTTGGAATTCAAGGGTTAAGGTAGAATTTTTTAGAAAGCAGAGAAATGATTTTCTCCCTTCTAATTTTCTTACCCTCAGCTGAGCTGATTCAGTAGTTCAGAATCACCAAGGGCTTGGAGTGGGGAAAAGTCAAAAGGACACAGAGCAAGACAGAAGTGTAGGAGGGCCTAGAGCCATGTCTACCCCCTAAATAAAGAAAAAAACAAACTTTCCTTTGCTCTCACTGCTCTTAAGTATTGCTTTAAGCAATACTTAAATTTAATAGCTTTTTCCTTAATCTTTTCTACTTTAATGCTATTATAACTGAAACAAGCTATGACGTTGTGCTTTTCAAAATATATTGTGTTAGGAGAATATTTTCATTTTAACCCATTATCCCTCACAGCATGATAGGGCTTCCCTGGTGGCTCAGATGGTAAAGAATCCACCTGCAATGCAGGAGACTGGGGTTCAGTTCCTGAGCTGGGAAGATCCCCTGGGGAAAGGAATGGCTACCCACTCCAGTATTCTTGCCTGGAGAAATGTCTATTGGACATGATTGGAACACATTGATTTTATCTCAGTTTAGAGGTGATCGATGGGCGGATGTGCATACCTATTTTAGATACATCCAGACATTTCTTCACATGCTCAATATCAGCATTTTTAAAGGAGAAATTTGGAAATTCCAAGATTCTGGATTTTCCTGAGACAGCTTTAGATTAAACAGCAGGCCTGTTTCTTCCCTAACATAGTTCAACAGACAGGTCAAGCCTCCTCTGCACGGAGAAGTCGTGGAAGTGACTCCTATCTCTGGATTGTTTCTGCTAGGCTGCGGGGGGACAGGGAGACAGTATCACAGCCCTGGCACCCAGAAACATTACAGCAGTGCTTCTGACTTAAAAGCGTGCCAAGCTGCATTGTAAGCTATAGAATTAATTTCTTTTTGTTTCTAAAACCTTTTTCCTCAAAGTGTTGTGTATGGACCGGTGGTATCAGCATCCCTGAGGGAACTCACTGGGAGTGGAAATATCCCAGGTCTTACCACAGACCTTCTGACCAGAACCTGTGTTTTAACCAGCTCCCCAAGTGATTCATAGGCCCCTGAGAGTTTGGGAAACTCAAGTCCCAGATGCAAGGTTGACATTAGTGTTCCCTATTCACAGCTTGAGTTTGATGTCACGTGTGTCGACTTAGACCAAAAACACCCTAAGAAAATTGAGCCCGCACCCATCTCATGTAGATATGTGATAGGGACATTAGAGAAATGCTTAGAGAGTCATCAAGCAGCTAGTCCACACAGAAAGGCTCACCCTTATCCTCTGTTGTTGGGCCTGTCACCTGGTTGAGCTTAAAGCCTATTACTGTCGGTCAATATTTTCCAAAAACGTTGACATTAAATCTAATTGTGTCTTTAAGAAAAAAAATCAGCAGCGATTTTCTCAAGCCTCTTTGCGATTAGTTTACAACGGTAGCAGCATTAAGCCCTCGTTAGCCTAAGCATGTTAATATTATATGGGAACACAAGGTATAGGAACTATACATAGGCACAAGGGTATTTGGGGAAAGTGAAACACGAAATTAGAGTGGAGTAGATTTTTGAAGTGGCTTTGCAATCCATGCCTTCCTCAGACAGGAGTATTATGGCAGAGCCATTCATTGAAATCAAGGCTCATTCTCCGTAATTCAGGGAAATTCAGGGCCTCTGAAAGGTACCTGATGAGCAGCACTTAAAATGAATGAGTCTGTTTAGTTACAGGCTTTGCGTTGGAACAGCCGATGTTTTCCCTTCAGAGTTCCCCTCCCTACAAGAAGAGGCTTCATCTGGGCCATGCTTACTTCCCTCTGCTGTCTCAAAGGCTAAAGGCAGAGGATGACTCAGCTTCTGGAAAACAGAAACCTGTTTAAAGGGCTCTTATAGCTTCAGGAGGGTCTTAAAGCAGTTCCAGGTGTTCAAGGTAGATGGAGGGTTGCCTGGACGTTGAGCGCTCAGCCTCAAAGTTCTCTCTGCCCTTTGAACATTCAGGTCTGTTCTCTCACCTCACCAGGTTTCTTGATTACGTGGAGGAAGAGAATGTTCAGCTCTGATTGTCACTGTGGATCATACTAAAGTAGGTGAGGTGCAGCTTAGACTCAAAGCCATTCGACTATAGGTATACCTATGGCTGATCCCTACTGCGGTTTGACAGAAAGCACCGAAATTCTGTAAAGCAGTTATCCTTTAATAAAAAAATGTTAAAGCCATTCAACTAATGTAACAGATTGCATCTGCTCCATGCCACGCCCTGTCTTGGGTCTGGAGACTTGAGTGAGGAACAAAAAGAGACATGATGCGTGCCCCTCCAGGAGCTTGAGTCTAATACCAAAGACTAAAATCAGATAAGTGTATCATAAACTGCCTGGTGCTGGGAGAGGGAAAATTTCATGGACAGAGAAGCTTGGCGGGCTACAGTCCATGGGGTCACCAAGGACTGAGGACACACACCAACAGTAAGAGGAGGATACCAAGTCATGGGCTCTTAGAAATGACTTTCTTGAGTAAGGACTGTGAGCTGATGTCGAGGTTAGATGGTGGGAGGATCCACTACCTTAGGTACGTTGAATGAAAGCCACTGTGGGTGGAAGTAAAACGCTGTCATGGTGAAGGTGCTGAGGGCTGTGTTGAGAATTTCTTAAGAGTTGGGGTCACACAATTTAGATCAAGATCTGTGAAGCTTGATAGTCCAGTTTACATCTTTACTCTGTCCCATTAGCGCTATGACTTTGTTCAGATGTTTTAACTTCTGTGTAACTCAGTTCTATCATCATAACCCCGACTTCTTATCATTCAGTTGGCTAAGTAAGTGTATGATACTTAAAGAAGGGTTTCTCAAATTCTGATTGTCGTCTGGAGATCTTGATAAAAATGCGGATTCTGATTTAATAAGTCTGGGATGGAGTGAAATTCTACATTTCTAGCAAGCTGAGGCCTCTGGTCCTTGAACCACACTGAGCAGGAAGAGTATAAAGCGCTTAGAACAGTACCTGATTCTTTGCAAATTCTTAACAAATGCTCTCGGCTTAGCTCTTCGAGCACTGATATTTTGCCCTTATTCAGAATTGGTTAATTGATTTTTCTTGTGAACTCTTTTTTTAAGTTTATTTTTTACTGAAGTATAGCTGAATTGCAATGTGTTATTTACTACTATACAGCAAAGTGACTCAGTAATANTCGGCTTAGCTCTTCGAGCACTGATATTTTGCCCTTATTCAGAATTGGTTAATTGATTTTTCTTGTGAACTCTTTTTTTAAGTTTATTTTTTATTGAAGTATAGCTGAATTGCAATGTGTTATTTACTACTATACAGCAAAGTGACTCAGTAATAATATATATATTCTGTTTCATATTTTTTATATTATGCTTTATCACAGGATATTGAATATAGTTTCCCATGCTATACAATAGGACCTTGTTTATCCATTCTGTATATAGCATTTTGCATGTGCTAATCCCAAACTCCCATTCCAACCTTCTCCCACTTCCCTCCCCCTTGACAAGCACCAGTCCATTCTCTATAGTGATCTCTTGATTAGATGAAAATCTTTTTGTTTCAGTCCTCAAAACTGAAGTTGTTTCTATCCTATTCTAGTCATTGTTTTTTCTTTAGTAAGTGGAGTATGACTGACGGGCATAGATTCCCCTGATTTTTGCTCCAAAGAATTTGAGCTGCCTTCATTTTGAATGTGGCATGTCTTTGCTAAGGACAGTAACAAACAAATAAGGGAACTGTAGACCTTGGTTTCAGTGTCCATTGGGTCTGGATATATCTAAGAAGTTGTATGTTCTTGTCACTTTCAGCACAGCTAGCCTTGACCCCTATCTCCCCTCTGGGTTTCTGTGACATTCCGTTCTCCTGTTACATCTACGATGTCTCTCTGCTTCTTACTGGCTGATTCCCCTTGCTACTTCCATAGGTACAATTATTCCCGTGGAACGGTCTTTTTCCTGGTGTGTTCTCAATATTCTCATTCAGGCCAAANTCAGCACAGCTAGCCTTGACCCCTATCTCCCCTCTGGGTTTCTGTGACATTCCGTTCTCCTGTTACATCTACGATGTCTCTCTGCTTCTTACTGGCTGATTCCCCTTGCTACTTCCATAGGTACAATTATTCCCGTGGAACGGTCTTTTTCCTGGTGTGTTCTCAATATTCTCATTCAGGCCAAACATCAGTTCTCTTCCATGTCTATAACTCTTTGAATGGCGTCTCTATTCTGTCGTTTACTCGGGCTCAGTCACTATGATTAACTCTTCCTTTCCCTCAACTCCCACCCAGCTGAGACGTATAAACAGTTGGAGCTGATTCATTCTAGGCCAAGATGGCCCTTAGATCAATAGCATCCTGGTTGCCTGAAAGCTTGTTAGAAATGCACATTCTTAGACCAGATATGCTGAAACTGAGCATCGGGTCCCACAAGCCCTCTAGGTGCTTCTAATCCCTGCTGAAATGAGAGCTTCTCTTCTGCAGAAGAGATGTTCAGTCTTGGCTGAGTGTAGGCATCTTGAGGGGAGATTTAAGAGTGTTGATGTGTGCATCTCATCTCCAGAGATTCTTAGTAAAGAGCTAGCATGGACACTGTAATTTTTAAAATCTCCTCTATTGATTATAATGGATTACCAAGGTTGAAGACTAAGTTCTCCTTTTCAAATTTATTTTCCTTTTCTTTCTCACTGTCTCTCCCTTGGGTTTTCATTACCTTGTACCTGTTTTATCTAGGTAGTAATCTAATCTCTATCCCAAGATTTCTCTCACCTGGAACCTAACCTGTGTAATAGGGTCATACATCTCTTGATAATATTTTCCTCTGACCAAATCCTGCAAGAGTTTCTCATTGCCTGGAGAAGAAATGGCAAACTCCTGACCGTAGCCATTGAGAACTTTGCTTAGCCAGGCCTCCAACTTTACTTGAAGTTTCAGGTGGCAGTACATCTTATGCAGCAACCAAACCAAAGCAAACCCACCCTGAATTTTCCTGTTTCTTACCTTCATTCATAATGTCCCTTTTGCTTGGAATTTCTTTCACACCATCAAATTCACATCTCTTAAAAGCTGCTTTTTCCATGGAACTTCTCCACAGTGGCTCCAAAGGTAGAAACCACTTTTATATACTTTAAGAGGTACTTTGACGGCAATTTCCTTAATCACACTCTAGCTTGTATTATAACATTTTAAGAAGTCTTTGTTAAACTGTATGTGCCTGTTGAGCTAGTAGGGCTGGTAGCTTTCACTACATACATTGATTTGCCTACATGGAGCCAGCTGGTATGTGGGGAAGTTGCAAGGAAAAAGGAAAAAAAGCCCATCTCAGCCAGCCTCCCCTTCTATCAGTTCAGTTTAGTTGCTCATTCATGTCTGACTCTTAACGACCCCATGGACTGCAGCACGCCAGGACTCCATGTCCAATGAATCTCGCTCAAACTCATGTCCATCGAGTTGGTGATGCCATCCAACTGTCTCATCCTCCCTCTGTCATCCCCTACCCCTTCTATGGCTGTGCCTAAACCTTAAAGAGAGTTAGCTACTGGTAAAGTCATTGAGAATTGCCTCTCTGAGTAGTCCTGAGATGCATGAGCCACAAGCAAGATTGATTGGGGCTTAGGAAACGAGGGGCTACAAGAATAGGGAGAGTCTTTCTCCACCTGTACAGTACACTTGTGACCCTCAGCTCAGGAAAGCCTGCAGGAAGGCAGCTCGAACACCTGGTAGGGTTACCAGATTTCGCAAATAAAAAGACAGGACATCCAGTTAAATTTGAATTTGGGGTAAACAAAAATTCACGTTTTTAGTATAAGTATGTTCTAAATATTGCATTCTTCACTTATCTGAAATTCAGATTTAACTAGGCGTCCTGTATTTTATCTGGCAGCATAGCATAGTGGGAATGCAAAGAATCACATCTGAAGACCCACGCACAGACTTCAGATGCCAAGGGACTAGCCCCGGTTCTAATGTACAGGAGTCACCATCAGCCAGGGGGCCAAAGAGCAGAGCGTGAAAGCCGATTTGGGAAATAATAAAGATATTAGAGGCTTCCCAGGTCGTGCTAGTGGTAAAGAGCCTGCCTGCCCATGCAGGAGGTGTAAGAAATGAAGGCTCGACCCCTGAGTTGGGAAGATCCCGTGGAGGAGGGCACTGCAACCTTCTCCAGTATTCTTGCCTGGAGAATCCTATGGACAGAGAAACCTGACTGGCTACAGTCCATGGGATGGCACAGAATCGGACACAGCTGAAGTGACTTAGCACAGCACAACACAAAGATATTCTCAAGACTCCCAGAATGGGTAAAAGTTTCCAGGGGCCAGAGTTTCTGTCTTACTCAAGTAGGGATGCAAGCAGATGAAATTTAAGTTCCTTTTGATATGACTTCGTATGTGTATTCTGTCCTGAGGAAACATAACTTACACTGGTCATTTTAATAGTTCCAAGTCTTCATTTGCTAGTGAAATGAAAATTGAATGGATGAATGAAAGAAGCCTATTCAAAACTGCACGAAGTACATATTCCACTTAGAAGATGTCTTTTGTTTTATATTTTATCTATGAAAAGATGAAAGTATTTATACATAAGTGGAACGATAATTAAAGAAACTAAGTTATAAGATAAATAAGTCTTGGGGGTACCGTGCACAGCACAGAGACTGTAGTTAACAATGCTGTATTGTATATTTGAAGGTTACTAAAAGCGGGTTGTTAACTAATGCAATATGCAAACTATATGCAAATATATCAAATCATTATATTGTATACCTACAACTAATATAGTGTGATATGTCACTTCTATCTCAATTTTTTTAAATGTAAAAAAGAAAAAAAAAACTGCCCACATTTACCAGAACCATATCTATGTTGAAAACATCAATTTATGATACATAAAATAATTTCAGTCAACAGTATGGTTTCAGAAGACTTTTGTTTGGTTCTTTTTTTAAAAAGGGTCCCTCAATTACTCAATTTTGAGAATCATTCGATTGGAGAGAGGGATATTTATTTAGCTACTCATGCTAAATGTAGGACTGAGAGTATCATAAGCAGAAATTGAACTTTCTTAGTGGCTCAGATGGTAAAGAATCTGCCTGCGTGCGATGCTTGAGACCCAGGTTCGATTCCTGGATCAGGAAGATCCTCTGGAGAAGGGAATGGCTACCCACTCCAGTTTTCTTGCCTGGAGAATCCCATGGACAGAGGAGCCTGGCAGACCACAGTCCACGGGGTCGCCAAGAGTCAGACGTGACCGAGAGACTGACCCTTTCACACTTTCTAAGCAGAAATACTGAAGGTTATGAAATGCAAAGTAAGAGATTTTTGCATTTCTATTCATGTGATGGTAAAGAGTGAAATTGATTTCTTAAAACTAAGGGAGTTGGTTTAAAAAAGTGAAGAGCAGAAGTCCTATGTCAGAAGGGAAGCGAGAGAGGGAGAAAGAAAATGGATGACGCAGCAGGTTAGTGACAGTTTGTTCAGTGAGAATATTAGCAAGCCGAAGCTAAACCCCTGGACAGGATCGGCTACCCTTTCTGTGTATGAAATGTGGCATTAAAATCAAAGATGAAGCATACTCTTAAACGTCTGTGCGCCAGCACTAAGCACATGGACTATTTAGAACCCTTCTTACTTTCCTTTAAGATTATCAAGCTTGTTTTAATAACCAGATATGTTTTTATTGGGCTGTTGTTATCCTCTCTTGTGACATTTGTTCCACTCGGAAAAATAACAGTCTTTAAAAAGGATCATTTGAACCAAACTGGTAAAATTACTCTAAAAACTAATTTTAAAATAGGTAATGAGTCCCCTATCCCTGCCTTGATAAACTTTTTGTTTGTAATTTAAATCTGCAAGTCATCTTTTATTTCTAAAGTGAGAAATCACCATCCTGTTGTGTATTTTAATCAAATTTTTTTTTTTTTTGTAAACTTATATAATTACATATGTCTAGTGAAAGTGAAGTCATTCAGTCGTGTCCGACTCTTTGTGACCCCGTGGACTGTAGCCCACCAGGCTCCTCCATCCATGGGATTTTCCAGGCAAGAGTGCTGGAGTGGATTGCCATTTCCTTCTCCATTACATATGTATATATGTACATATATTCTTTTTTTTTTTTTTTCTCATTTCACATTTCTNAGTGAAGTCATTCAGTCGCGTCCGACTCTTTGTGACCCCGTGGACTGTAGCCCACCAGGCTCCTCCATCCATGGGATTTTCCAGGCAAGAGTGCTGGAGTGGATTGCCATTTCCTTCTCCATTACATATGTATATATGTACATATATTCTTTTTTTTTTTTTTTCTCATTTCACATTTCTTGCTTAGAAAGAAATGGGAAAGACTTGCCTGGTGATGCAGAGGGTGCCAGTTCAACACCCTGGTCGGGGGACTAAGATCCCGTATGCCTCCTGGCCAAAACGTGACACAGAAGCAATATTGTAAAAGAGATGGGCCAAAAGTCTAGCGTGTCATTTCTCCCTTCCCAGGATCCGGGTGTTCTTGCACAATGCAGTTTTGGGGATGATTTCTCTAGAGCAGACTCCTGGGTGGGCAAGGCAGAGCCTGCGCAACAACGGAGCGTGAGGTTTGGGTCAGTGGGCACCAGTAAGTGTCCCTGGAGACAGACACCCTGCTAAGCTCCCCGGGGGGCCTGAGGAGCTCAGTGCCTGCACTAGTTTAATGACCCCTTTTTGTAGATGAAGCATACCTACCTCTCTAAGGGAATAATAGCACACAAAACTGGTACTAGCTCCTCGACTTTATTACCATTGCATTCTTTTCAACCACTGTTCCCTTGGGGATTCTTTTTAAGGGCTTAGATCCTTCCTAGGCTATGCAACTTTAGACATCTTTTATCAACTAATCCCATCAGCATATCTCTTGCTAAACAATGTTCGCTTACATTTTTAGTTAATTTATCTCAAAATGTTGTTTATAAACTGATGCTGTCCTACTCATCTTCCTGACAGAAAAAGTATTTTGGTAGTTGGTAACTAAATTGACATAAGATTTTTACTTCCCTTCTTGCCCTCAGCTCTGTACCCTTAAGTTATTGATGATGTTAAAGTTATAAGCATTGACAGTGTGGCCCATTTAGCTTAAAACAGAAATTTTATTTATTTATTTTTTTTTGAGATGGGTCATAGTTTTTAATGGATTGAGATGGAGGAGGCTCAAATTGATTGAGCCCCTCTTTTGAAATTATTAAATAATGATGAAGAGGGTAGTAAAAAAGAAAGAAATCTATGTGGGAATCTAATCCTATCATTTATTACTGTATGACCTTAGATGTGTTATTTAATGTTTTTGTCCCAGTTTTTCTATGTAAAAAAGTATTATTAATATTTTTTACATGACACTAAAAGTATTTTTAGTATCTACTCTCCATATTTTGAAATTCTCAGGCGCTTAGTGGTTTCTTAATAAATTGTAACTTTTTAATCCAAATCAATATCATAAAAACACCAAGTGAAAACTCACTCAATCTCATTGACCAGTTTTATAAACAACTGATTTCCAGTCTTTGACTGTGAAGTACATGGATGCTATATAGAGTACATGTCTTTCTTGAGACTGTTAAATTTTTCCATAAAAATTTACATAATTATTATTTTTGTAGCTCAAAAGCCTGCCAAGTGATTGTAGCATAATTTACTTAATTGTTCATTTACTGTTATCTTGAGAGTAGAGTAGGACTGTTTTTGGAGCTGATTTCCACATTCCTTAACAGACAAAAGGAAGAAAGCAAAATATTCTGGCTTGTCAACAGAAGCTGGAGAAAAAGAGCATTTTCTTACATGATTTAAAATGTCGCTTTCATAAGTATATGCACTTATGCAAGCACGATACAAATTTAGGTCAACAAGTTCCAGGGGAGCAGGTGTCCCAAGGAAAACCTTGGATAGAAATTAGAAGGTCCTGATTTATTTATAGACCAACTACAAAATGGTGTAAATTGCTTTGTTAAGGACCACATCCAAGAGTAAGCTTATAAGAGTACCATGTGGCTTGTCCTATTACAAAGTAATTTTTAGTGCTTTTCATTTGGTATAGCTCAATGATTCTCAAAAGGAACACTTCAGGAACTTTCCTGTTAAATGATGTCTAGGTCCCTTTCTCAGACCAACTGAATCAGAATCTTTGGAGAAGGGACCTGAGAATTGGTGTTTTCTTAAGTTCTTTGTATGACTCTAATGAATAACCATGTTGAGGAACACTGAGAGACCTTGGACCAGAAAAAGATCCCCCTGTCCTACTCACCTCCTTTACAGAGTCATAGGATGAAAAGATAAGGGAATGATACTGCTTCCTTTGACTCTCCACTTCAAGTCTTAACCTGGGATCTCAAAAAAGAGAGCATTTGCCTTGACACAATCAATCACAGTACCATTTCCTTGGCAGGTAACCTGCCTCCACGAGAGCTCTGTAGCTAAAGTAAACAACTTCATTCTCTCTTGTAATTCCCTAATCCAGTATTGATTGGCCAGAAATATGATGTCTTAATCATTTTGCTCTGCTCCAAAGATGTCCAGGATTGCCAATCATTGGTATCCCTCGACACTTTACAAGGCATCCTTTCTTAATATACTTCTTCCAGGAGATTAATAAGAAAATCTGTAAATATTTATTATTATGGTGATAGAGCCAAAGGAAATGAATCTTGAGAGCTCAAAGAAGTCTATTTCAAGTATAGGCTTTCATTTCCTACTAAGCGGTTATTAGCTCCTTGATTTCCATTGTGTGTGTGTGTTAGTTGCTCAGTTGTGTCTGACTCTGCGTCCCCATGGACTGTAGCCCGTTAGGATGACCTAAATCCCTTCATATCCGGAGACAGTGTTTGCTACTTTGTAACCAGTTCATTAATACTATTCATTGTTAGCCCATTCTTGTAATAAGCATGAAATGGCAACCCACTCGTGTTCTTGCCTGGAGAATCCCAGGGA
>SJYA01002873.1:257100-282825 GCA_006410615.1 Neotragus moschatus
CTAAGAGTCAGACACGACTGAGCGACTTCACTTTCACTTTTCACTTTCCTGCATTGGAGAAGGAAATGGCACCCCACTCCAGTGTACTGGCCTGGAGAAGCCCAGGGGCGGGGGAAGCCTGGTGGGCTGCCGTCTCTGGGGTCGCACAGAGTCGGACACGACTGAGGCGACTTAGCAGCAGCAGCAGAAAATAAAGAAATATGTATTGAGTAAATGAAGTATCAAGTGAATTAGCTATCTGGCTTTTTAATTGTCCCATATTAAGCTTTAAAGAGCTTCCCAGGTGGCGCTAGTAGTAAAGAGGCTAAACGTAGGAGATCAGAGATGCGAGTTTGGTCCCTGGGTCAGGAAGATCCTCCAGAGGAGGGCGCGGCAGCTAACTCCAGGACTCCTGCTTGGAGAATCCCATGGACTGAGGGACCCCGCAGGCTCCAGTCCATGGGGTGGCAAATAGACACAAGTGAAGTGACTGAGCACGCTCAAGCTTTGAGAGTATCATATGAAAGAATTTCAAAATACTCCCAGTCTTAACTTGGTCAAAATTTACTTAATCTTCAACCAAGTCCCACACCTCCCATCTTTTCATCTGTGAANTTCTCTTCAGTATCAGAGTTTGTGCTGGACCCTGGAAAAGCAAGAGGACTTAAAATCACAAACCCTGTCCTCCAGGTTGCAGAACTTAGTGGACAAAAGCCCTGTCTGTGGAATCAGACAAACCCAGGATTCCATCCCAATCTTCTGCCACACTTACTAGCAGTGTGATATTGACAACAACAACAATTGAACTAATGACATTCTCTCTAAACCTTGGCGTCTTCAGTTCAAAATGAAGTAATGATAGGAATGATCCCACTGGAATGACTGAAATAAACACTTTTCGGTATCTATAGCAAAATAAGCAGTGAGTAAATGTGAGTGTTTATGCTCTAAACTGAAGCAACACATTAAAAAAAATTCAAAACAGCTATACTGGAGAGGCCTCTAGAGGAGGGACACCGAGGATCTCTTGGCCTCTCAGGAACAAGAAGAACGAAAATGAACCATCCTTTCTGAGTGGAGGTGTGGTTTAGTCACTAAGTCTTGTCTGAATTCCATACACTGTAGCCTGCCGAGCTCCTCTGTCCATGGGCTTCTCCAGGCAAGAATCCTGGAGTGAGTTGCTGTTTCCTTCTCTGGGGGATCTTCCTAACCAGGGGAGTGAACCCAGGTCTCCTGCATTGCAAGCAGATTCTTTACTACTCAGCCACCAAGGAAGTGGAGGTATTGGTGGAATAATCAAAACCTGCAATTTTAGAAATATGACAGTACAAATATTCTTAAGTGAGTTCAAGGAATTATTCTGTTTCTCATCTCTGCTGAGTTATAGAAAATAGAATTAAACAATAATAAAAGATTCTAGAGATCGTTAGTAAAATTTTTCACCCCCAAAATGTATTTTTAGAAATACGATGTGTAGCTGTCTTCCCTGGATGAACTGGGTGCAGTGCTGACTGAGCCAGAGGGATGGAATCTCTAGGATCTTCCTCTTCTCCTATGATTGATGCAGGAATGACATGCAGAGTTGACAACGTGTAATAAACCATCCTGGCAGAGATGGAAGGGCTGTGGTAAAAGGTCAGAGAAAGAAGCAGAAGTTATATTTTTAATAAGGAATGGAGCAGATTCTGTAATGTGTGGAATTGCATAGTCATTTGAAGGTTTGATGTGGAAATAACATATAAATTCTGTTTGCAAATGTTGCTTAACATTGCAGCCTCCAAATCTTATGGTGCTGTTGCATAAAAGCCCAATAGCGTTTCAGTTAGTAAGATGCTGTTTGACAAGATTTTGAGGACGGTGTCATTTGGAATGTGTGTCAAAAGTATTTGTTATTTTAAACCTAAAAATTCCTCTGTGCCTTTATTTTCAAAATGCATGTCACTCATTTCAGCAAAAAAGAGATTCTAACCACAACAAACCATAGGAATAAATAAAAATGAAACATACAGATATCTGTTTTGCATGCTCTAAAGTTTGTTCCAAGTCTGTAAAATTCCAGAAAAGGCGTAAAGAAATGAGGATGACTTTGTACCAGTTAAACTTTACTTGCAGAAATTGGCAAGGGCTGGATTTGGTTGGTGGGCTGTAGCTTGCCAACTCCTAGTTTAGACTTTTTAAGCTGTTTTTTTTTTTTTTCAAAATGATTAATAATATCTTCTTGAACTGAGTATCAGAGGCCCCCCCCACTTCAAATCTGGTTTACAAATCTGATTTCTTCCAGTCTGCAGGATGCAGTGTCTAGAACTGCACTTAGACTAGGGAGTCTCAAAGAAAATTGGACAAATGTACTGCAGATCTGTATTATAAACTTGCGTTCAGGTTAAAGAAAATTAGTGGACACTTAGAAGATGGCTGAGAAGAATCTAGTTCCGGTGACATGAGAATATCTTCATGGCATATTAAAACTTTCTGGAAGCAGGGAAAATAAAATGTCATATTTCCCCTTTGCATGTTCAAAATTGCTCCCTTCATGAAAATGTCTCATGAGGCAAGTGTAAAAATTAAAATATTAATGAAAATACATGAACGAGCATTAAGCTCCCCTTGAAAAAGGCCTGATAAAATAAGACTTATGCTGGACCCTGCGTAAAGTTTCAGTGGGGAAGAATGAGGTTTCCCATTTTATTCCTTTTTTCTCTCCTTCCTGGCAGATCCTTGAGTTTTTGCCCTTCTAATTCTCACGTGAAAGTGAAAGTAAGTCACTCAGTGGTGTCCGACTCTTTGTATCCCCATAAACTGTAACCCACCAGGCTCCTCTGTCCATGTAATTCTCTAGACAAGAATACTGGAGTGGATTGCCACTTCCTTCTGCAGGGGATTTTCCTAACCCAGAGATCGAACCTGGGTCTCCCGCATTGCAAGCAGATTCTGTACTGCTTGAGCCACAAGAGGATCCTCGTTGAAGACAATTTTGCTGTAGATTTTAGATTGGGGTCTAAGCCTGAACATTCTCTATTTCTGCCTGCAAGTTAAATAGCCCCACATCCTTATATCCACAACAGTTTCATGTGGCTGTTACAGTGCATCCGATAAGCTTCATACTCTCAGAGGCAGACAGCCTTACTTTACAAATACTTGGCATCTGGAAGCACATTTTTAATTTCTGAATATTGTTATGGGCTTGGCAACTATTTTTGGTGGCATTTCTTAGAGACATACAAAGTGAGAATAGCAAGCATTGGACTCCTTTGAATTCAAGGAGTGAACACATTTTGAGTTTAAGATTATATCCATGCCATGCCGTATATAAAGCATGCTTCATAGCAAATATAAGTTGCTGTATGATTGGAGGCGCTAGCAAACTCACGTATTAAAAAAATACTCTCTTATATAGCTGTGATATAAGTTATCACTCCAGTGGCTTAAACTAAAAGTGAAGAAGTGTACAGAAAGTACAAATGGGCTTGAGGCAGAACTTTGAGACTCAGAAGAAAAAGTGAGAAAATATAATCTAGACATTTCAAGTCAGAGTCTTCTGATTTGGGGCAACAGAAACTGTTGCCTCTTAGCAGGAAAAGAATAGTTAAATACTTTGATAGGGAATGCATCCTGTGAGGTGTGTGCCTCAGATTGGCTTCTGAACATTTTTAACGGTGTTGTTTAGTCACCAAGTCATGTCTGACTCTTTGCGACTCTGTGGACTTCAATACTGTCATAGATACTAAAAGAAGAGTTTGGATCAGGAAATTGCAGTTGTGGAAAAAACACTCTGGGAAGGTTCGAGGTTAACATGAGAATTTATTGAAATGAAAGAAAATTTAAAGATACATAACGCTTGTGCATATTAATCTAATGTCTGTGCCTCCCTGGCCATGAGTTATTTTTAAAATGTGGGTTTGCTTCCACCTCCAGCCCTTTCTAAAAATGTACATGGGTTTGGGACTAATTTTTCTGAATTGTAATATTTGTTCCCTCACATTTTCAACTTAGTCACTAATGTTCCTCTGTTTGGTACACAGTATAAACTCAACAAATTTGATACATTAGCTAAGGAACTAGACCCAAGACTATTGATATTCATCAGAAATTAGAGCAGGCAGCAATTTGGCAGTCTTTCTTTTTGGCTACTATTCCTTGGGTTAAAATGAAGCAAATGAGAAAATACAGGCAACTCCTTGTGGTGCTGGATTTTGTTGGCAGTTGTTTCGGATTAATCCTTTTATTGATTGATGTAATATTTATTAAGTTTCCACAACATCAGGTGTGGAAAAAACAAGATTGGGTCAATGACTTGGTTGGAAGGGGCAGCTGTTTTCGCCAGTTTCCATCTCTCTCTCCAGAATGCTAAGCTCATATTTCTACCACACCTTTCTGCCTCCGTGAAGAACTTGTTTTTTAAGGAAAAGGGTCTTCTCTGGCCTGGACATAGGTTGGAGTCTGTATTTCTGTTGTACTGAAGTGTATGCATTAGCATCTTCATTTAAAGATCAAATAACTAAGGTTCCTGGAAGGAAGTGACTTCTCCAAGGTCACAGAGCTTAGGAAACAATGAACTCAAATACAGGACTTCCGACTTCAGGCTTAAGTGTTTGCCTTTTTGCACATTGCCTGATAGGAAACTGTCTGGAACCATTCTTACTCCCATATAGGAAGCCTCTGCTTGTGGACCTATATTAAAGTTAAAAATTGCTCAATATGGGTGATGAAAGTAAGCAAAAACATTAAAGAGTGACTTCCCCCNTAGTCACTTCAGTCATGTCCGACTCTCAGCGACCCCATGGACTGCAGCCCACCAGGCTCCTCCATCCATGGGATTTTCAAAGCAAGAGTACTAGAGTAGGGTGCCATTGCTTTCTCCTAGGGTAGGACTACCATTGTCTACAGGGCTGCTAAGCCACCATTGTGGAATCACCACCCTCCCTGCCCCCTTCCATTTCTCACCTTCAATCAGGCACTACGTTCCGTTCATGTGCTTCTTAAATACCCCTTTATTAACTCTCCTCTCTGTTGCCATTTGCTCCATTTAGGGATTCATTCTCTCTCACCTGGATTTCTACTGGAATTTACTCATCTACTGCTGCCCTGTCAATATTGCCCTA
This sequence comes from Neotragus moschatus, assembly GCA_006410615.1. NCBI lineage: Eukaryota > Metazoa > Chordata > Mammalia > Artiodactyla > Bovidae > Neotragus > Neotragus moschatus. The sequence goes on from SJYA01002873.1 coordinate 262,179, forward strand.
AAATCCTGACATCAATTTAATTTGGTCCCACTTGTTTATTTTTGTTTTTATTTTCATGACTAACAAGAACCTACTGTGTCGCATAGGGAGCTCTACTCAGTGCTCTGTAGTGACCTAAATGGGAAGGGAATCCAAAGAAGAGGGAATATATGTATATGTATTGCTGATTCCCTTTGCTGTACAGCAGAAACTAACACAGAATTATAAAGCAACTATCCTCCAGTTAAAAAAAAATAAAAAATAAAAAAAACAAGAAAAAGAAATGGAATCCAAATTGGAAAAATAAAATCCTAACACACACATACAAACAGAAATAAATATGCACAGGCATTTCAGGCCATCCCTCAAATTGCTACCAGAGGGAACTTCCAACATGTACATCTCACCAGGTCACTTCTAGTTTTAAAGATGACAACTCTTCCCAGGGACTCAGATGGTAAAGAATCCGCCCATAGGGCAGGAAACCTCGGTTTGATCCCTGGGTTGGGAAGATCCGCTGTAAAAGAGAAAGGCCACCCACTCCAGTATTCTGGCCTGGATTGTATAGTCCATGGAGTCGCAAAGAGTCGGACATGACTGAGCAACTCTCACTTTCACTTTCAAGCCCCTTTTGATGTCTGTCTTAGGGTGGGATCATCCTTTTCCAACCTAGGTGAGCAGTAACAAACATCATTGCTCAAGCTGCTATTGGAGGGTTAGTGACCCTCATTGCCCTTCTAGGCAGGGGTCCTTTATTATTCCAAACTGGGTAGCTTAGCCCTGAGTGCCATTTTATTCCTTTGGAACCTCACTCAAGATTTCCTTGGAAAGAGCTCCAATGTGGTGCAGACAGCTGCCAGCCCCAGTTCTCAGGAGTGCTGTTTTGTGTGTGTGTTATGATCAGTGTTTTTAACAGTGCGTTGACAGCAATGTGTGTTTGAAAAGTCTCCCTAAATATCTGCTTATGTAACTGATTGCAGAGGCTTCAAGTAGCCCTGATCTTTTCAGCCAAGTCAGACGCCCACTTACCAAGTTAACTCTGCTTCCACAAAGTACTTCCCTGAAAATGAAAGATGTTAGACTTCTTTACATGAGCTCTGTAAAAAAGAGAGCCTCTCACCTTTTTTATAAGGAGGCCTGACATATTCACCGTGAATTGTCTCACTACCTGAAAAATTACAGGGAATTAATCTCTGTTGCAGTAAAGGAAAATGACGGTGAATAGTCTTAAGGAGAATGAACCAGCCTTTTATATTTTTATGTCTGTAAAGCAGCTTCATTTGTAGCAGGTACTTAAAAAAAAAAGGCTACTTCTTTGTTGAGTGTGCTTAGTTGAAAGCCATGTCTGTGTCCCCTTTTTGTATTTACACTTCTCAGTAGGCATTTTTTCTCCTTCTCTTTACTTAGATGTAATGGACTCATTTGAATGAAGATATCTGTGATCAATGGGGAAGAGGAATTGTATGGAATTTTTATTGACACGGCATTAGACACTGTTCTTGGTGTCCTTTGGACAAACATCAATGATGCCTGTGACATGTGATAGAATATTAGAGAGAACACTGGATATCTATAGCAAGCCTGAGAACTGGTACTGAAACAGATATATTAAAATCAAAGTTTCTTCAAATATTTGCATGAAATTATGTCCCTTGGAATGATCCAGTAGGGTGCTCAGATAGCACATCAGAAAACACAACATGAAACCACGTGAATGTAGGGTCACTTCCTCTGTCTTTTGTCTGCTGCCATTTTATGTGTAAAATTTAAAGACAGGTGGTAAAATAGGGAAGTTATGTGAGGCGCCTGCATGATTTCACCAGCTGCTTTCAGTTACAGGGACTGGCAGTGGGGGCCATCTGTATTGTGGAATCTGGAGGTTTGGTTCTTATCTCCATCATAGTCTTGGCTGCAAAGAAAGCCACAGAGCTGCAGCAGGCCCTCCTTTCACCGTGGAGTGTGTCACATCCGGAAGTCCACCTGTGTGCTGCCTAAAATAAAAGTACCTGGCAGTGCGATGCATGGGCCCAACTCAGTGTCTGGACCCGGTGAATGCTGGGAGACCCACAGCAAAGGAGCGTAAACGTCACAAGCTCAGTTGACCCGAAAGTTTGCTTTGACAATAGACTGCTTTCTGGATTAGAGAAATCCTATATCCAGGTGATCATTTGGCACATATTAAAAAAAAGTTTTTGAGCCAACTCCTCTAGACTTCCCCCGAAAATACTAGGTACATTTTGTCTTCTGAACTTGGAGCAAGCTCTCAGTCACATGGCGAGTAGATACCCAGGACTGGAACACCAGGATAGCATCTTTTTGTTGCTCCTTTTAGCTAAATATACCCTACTTAGGGAACCCTGGAAATTTCCTGTATTTGTAGTATAGGCTGGGGTTGGATGGAATGTCTTTGGTATCAAGGGTCATAGTCTGTTTTTAAATCATTTTAAAATCACAGAATCCCTCAACCATCATTTTGTAATTAAATAACAACTGTTGATAGAGGCTTTGCAAAAATAACACAGGGTGCCATCTTTCAGTATCGTAAAACATTCTCATAATAAAGCTTATGAGCTAGGCAGTCCTAGTTCATAACTGAAGAAACAGGCTCTAAGAACCTAAGTAACTTTCTAAAAGTCACAGAGTTGTAAGTGGCTAACTCAGCACTCAAACCCAAGTTTTTAAACTTTAAAGTCAAGCTGCTCTTTGCAGTCCTGTGGCCCTTGATGCTGAAGTGGTTTTTGCTTCACCATCACCGTCATGGCAACCAGGCAACCGTGACCTGTAGTATGGGCTGTAAGTCTTTCCAATGAAGAATGAGAGGGAACCTCAGTCTGTTTCTACTAAGAGCTTTGGAAGGAATTCTCTCTGCTAAAATTTTATAGTTTGAAAAGGACGGTAGTGATTTGTTAAAGGAAAAAAAAAAATATGTTGATTGTCAGATTATGAGAAATTGGGCTGCTGAAACTTGGTCCTGTTTTGAAAAATCCAGAGGCAAATTGAAACCAACCTAAAAGAGGACTGCAGTTTTGATTAGAAGCCTTGATTCCAGACTCCATGAAATAAGGCTAGGTGACACAAGAACTGACACAACGAGGAGGGATATTTATGTCTGGCTAGAAGCGGCGGTCATGTTTATGTAGTAAAGGCAACTAAGCTCCCAAAGGCTGGAGTGTGGGTTGGCCCACTTAAAACTGGCCTAATTTTGAATAGCAAATTTACAGTGATGATTACTTTCGTGATAATGAAACTGTCTTGTCTTCATATCTTTCCCTGTTGCCTAAAAATCTAAGTAAATCAATTGTCATACCTTCTAGCATTACACNTGGAGTGTGGGTTGGCCCACTTAAAACTGGCCTAATTTTGAATAGCAAATTTACAGTGATGATTACTTTCATGATAATGAGACTGTCTTGTCTTCATATCTTTCCCTGTTGCCTAAAAATCTAAGTAAATCAATTGTCATACCTTCTAGCATTACAGATGGTTATTTACCCATCATAACTTTCTACCACCTAACTTACTCAGGTTACTATGTGATCCAGGCCAAAAGGAATGTCCAATAAAATTAAGGGCTCTAGTTTGTGAATATTATTAATTAAAAAGCCTCACCTAGGCATAGGACTAAAACCACACACCTGTAAGTGTTCCATGAATTGATCTTGTTTGAATAATAAATTACGAAGCTTTATCTGCCTTACTAAAACTAAAGTCTGCAGTCAATAGACATAACTGAAGTGCTTCTGACTTATCCCCTTGCTTAACACAGTCAGCTTTATGAGTCACTTTATTCCTACATCAGGCAAGCATTTATAAATGAAATGCCAACAAACCTTAATATTAGCCTTAAACACAAACAACCAGAAAGGCGACAGACCACCAGAAAAATTAAAGCAGAAATCTATTTTAGAAATCTTTAAAGACTTTTGGATAATTTTTTCCTGGAAGTTAAGTTATCGAGCAAAAACAGCATGCGCTTTACTTTTGGGTTAATTTTTCATTCAAGTGCTTTCAAAGTTTTAATTAATTTTTATTTATTTTTATTATTTGCTATTTTTATCTTGTAGCTATGCCATGCAGCGTGTGGGAACTTATTTCCCGACCAGGGATCAAACCCTCACCTCCTGGATTGGAAGCATGGAAGCTTAACCACTGGATGGCCCAGGGAAATCCCCAAAGTTTTAATTAATGTTTAAAAGTTTACCTCCCAACAGCCAGAGACTCCTCTGTTAAACATCCAGGAATATAGAGCTAAATTAGCCCATATATTTGACTAAAATATGTCCCATCACCTTGGAAAATGTTAACATAGTTGCAAAGTGATTCATGGCAGCCTCATCTCCTAGAAATAATATTTAGCTCCCTCATGGAGCTATGAGCTTGGAGAATACCTACTTTCTTGGGTTTATCAAAAGGCTTTCAATTATTTTAATATCTTTGAGACTGAATAGGTTGGTAGTGGTAAAGAACAATTGCATGGATCTCATTAGAATGTATATCACACACAATACTTCCAAAGCGTGTCTGTCCTTTCAGAGATTAAAAAGAAAAGGTAATTTAGGGAAGATAGAATGGATTTAAGTAAGCGTTGTATTCTTTATCTGGCATTTTACTGACATAGTTCACTAATTACCCCTCGCTGTGGCTTTGTGGTAGTTGTCTTTCAAATAAAGGAAGGACAGAGATGGGAGGGGGAAGAGGAGGAAAAGTAAGGGGGAAAGTCAGAGCAGAGCGGAAGGAACTAAGAAAGAGAAAAATTGAGAGCACCGCCGAGAAAGAGAAAGACAGGAGGGGTAGGGAGAAAGGAGGTGGGATCAAGAAAGAGGATGGAGGATGTTGATACAAGACCATGAGATGCTGTATTAAGGTCTGGTTCATCTTCAGGATAAGTCAAAAAGAGAAAAACAAATACCGTATATTAACGCATATATAGGGAATCTAGAAAAATGGTACTGATGAAAAACAAATACCGTATATTAACTCATATATAGGGAATCTAGAAAAATGGTACTGATGAACCTATTTGCAGGGCAGGAATAGACATGCAGATGTAGAGAATGGACTTTCGGATGCAGCGCGGGAAAGAGAGGGGGGTAGGAACTGAGAGAAGCAGTGACCTGTATACACTTTGTTGTTTTCTAGTTGCTGAGTCATGTCCAACTCCTTTTCAACCCCATAGACGTTAGCCTGCCTGTCTTCTCTGTCCTTGGGACTCCCCAGGCAGGAATAGTGGAGTGGGTTGCCATTTACTTCTCCAATACGTATACTACCGTTCTATAAAATGGATAGCTGGTGGGAAGCTGCTGTACAACACAGCTCTGTTATGACCTGGAGTGGTCCGATGGCGGGGAGGGAAGGGAGGCTCAAGAGGAAGGGAATATATGCAAACTTACAGCTGATTCATGTTGTTGTACAGCAGAAACTAACACACANTCTATAAAATGGATAGCTGGTGGGAAGCTGCTGTACAACACAGCTCTGTTATGACCTGGAGTGGTCCGATGGCGGGGAGGGAAGGGAGGCTCAAGAGGAAGGGAATATATGCAAACTTACAGCTGATTCATGTTGTTGTACAGCAGAAACTAACACACATTGTAAAACAATTATCCTCCTACTAAAACATAATACTTAAAAGAAAAAAGATCTGATTCATCTTCAGTNTCAGTTGTGTCTAACTCTTTGTGACCCCATGAATCACAGCATGCCAGGCCTCCCTGTCCATCACCAACTTCCAGAGTTTGCTCAAACTCACGTCCACTGAGTCATTGATGCCATCCAGCCATCTCATCCTCAGTATTCCCCTTCTCCTCCTGCCCCCAATCCCTCCCAGCCACCTCATGCAAAGAGTTAGTTTCTACTGTACAGCAAAATGAATCAGCCATGCATATAGATATATCCACTTCATTTTGAACTTCCTTTCCATTCAGGTGACTGCTGTTCATTAAGTAAAGTTCCCTGTGCTGTACAGTATTCTTTCATTAGCTATCTATTTTATATATACTATCAATAGTGTATATATGTCAATCCAAATCTCTCAGTTCCTTCTATACCCATCCCCCTTGGTATCCATATATTATAGTGAAGTAAGCCAGACTAAGAAAAACAAATATTGTGTATTAGTGTATATATGTGGAATCTAGAAAAATGGTATAGGCGATCTTATTTGCAAAGTAGAAATAGAGACAGACATAGACTGTTTTTATTTAACATTCTGGGAGGAAATGGGTATATGGAGTGACTATTAAATTTTTCTTGCAATTCTTGATGGTCCTTACTAATAAAATTTGTCATTGTTGTTCTGTCTCAGTTCTGTCCAACTCTTGGCAACCCCATGGACTGCAGCACACCAGGCTTCCCCATCCTTCACTGTCTCCTGGAGTTTGCTCAAATTCATATCCATTGAGTCCATGAGGTCATCCAACCATCTCATCTTCTGTTGCTCTCTTCTCCTCCTGCCCTCAGTCTTTCCCATCATCAGGGTCTTTTCCAATGAATTGGCTTTTCATATCACATGGCCAAAATATTGGAACTTCAGCTTCCGCATCAGTCCTTCTAATGAATACTCAGGGTTGGTTTCCTTTAAGATTGACTGATTTGATCTCCTTGCAGTCCAAGGGAATCTCAAGAGTCTTCTCTAGCACCACAGTTCAAAAACATCAATTCTCTGGCATTCAGCCTTCTTTCTGGTCCAACTCTCACATCCTTATATGACTACTGGAAAAACCATAGCCTTTGACTGTTGGCAAAGTGATGTCTCTGCTTTTTAATATGCTGTCTAGGTTTGTCATGGCTTTTCTTCCGAGGAGCAAATGTCTTTTAATTTTGTGGCTACAGCCACCATCCACAGTAATTTTGCAGCTCACTTAAATAAAGTCTGTCACTGTTTCCATTGTTTCTCTATCTATTTCCCTTGAGGTGATGGGACCGAATGCCATGATCTTAGTTCTTTGAATGTTGAGTTTTAAGCTAATTCTTTCACTCTCCTCTTTCACCTTCATCAAGAGGCTCTTTAGTTCCTCTTCACTTTCTGCTATTAGGGTGGTGTCATTTGCATATCTGAGGTTATTGATATTTCTCTCAGCAATCTTGATTCCATCCAGCCTGGCATTTTACATGATTTACTGTGCATATAAGATAAATAAGCAGGGTGACAATATACAGCCTTGATGTGCTCTTTCCCAGTTTTGAACCAGTCCATTGTTCCATGTTGGGTTCTAACTGTTGCTTCTTGACCTGCATAATAATATTTGTACTCTCTGTAAATTTCTCAAGTTTTTTGTGTTTCAACACATTCTCAAGTTCTAGGGCTGCTTTGGTATAAAAACAAGTACTTCAGATCAAATACTTGTTAGTATCTGGTCTAACAAGTCCACAATAAAGTCCCTTGAGTACACAGCGCCTCACAGCCCTGTGAAAATAGTAGTGGTGACCACAGAGTTGGATTTGGGGCCCTTATCTGCTACCTTTCTGTTTCCTGTTCTGACTCTCCACCCTTATATCTTCACAAGATAAATGTCTTGCCTGATGTAGCAAGTGCACAATCTATTCATGACATAAATTCACCTTTGTACCTGTGTCTCCTCCAGGACCTGATACACATTTTCAGAACAAGAATCCATCCTGCAACCTGCCACTGGGTTCGATATTCCATCTAACAACCACAGCCATTAAAGTACATGACAGTTGTGGCAAAATTAATTAAAATTTGATGATGGCTGTCTGGGATTTCTTTCTGAATGTACAGCACACTGGTTGAAAATTAACTGCTGGGAATCTGGTTAAGCAGTTTGGTGTCCACCTTTTGAATTCTCTGCTCTTTTGGTGGGTTTCTCTTGTGTCTCAGCTGGTAAAGAATCTGCCTGCAATGTGGGAGACTTGGGTTTAATCCTTGGGTTGGGAAAATCCCCTGGAGAAAGGAAAGGCTACTCACTCCAGTATTCTGGCCTAGAGAATTCCATGGACTGTATAGGTCGGACACAACTGAGTGACTTTCACTTCACTCTCTTGATTTTGTCCACTCTACTTCATGTGAAATCCTGAATTGAAATGACTTTTGACAACCCCACCTGAAGTCTTATCCATCTCATTTGGAGGGTCTGTCCATTGTGTTTTCTGGTCAACCTACAACTGGTAGATTAGGTTGTAATGAGAGAACAAGTAACATTTCAATGCTATTAAATTATTTGTTAAAAAGCAATATTTTCTTCTACGTGTTCTACAATACACAGGTGTACTCCCAAAATATAAACAAGGAGGGATGTTTGTAATGCTTGGGTGTGTTAGTGTATGTGTGTGTGTTAATGTAGGTGTGTGTGTTAGCCTTAGAAAGTTTAGTATATATTTTTAAAATACGTTATTATTGTAATTTTTTAAAGATTGTTAACTTCATGCCATGCTTCACTTTTTAATTATTCACAAAACTGAATAATTAAACTTGATCATGCATAAAGGAGTTACTATTGATTATTCCAAAAGGAAATGCTAAGAATGAGGTTATGGATGAGATCAACATAATCTGTATGTACATTTTCCTGTGCATGCGGCCAGTCTTGCATAACTTCATGATACTCTGCCTCCTTTCTAATCCCGGTCATCTTGCATGGTATCTCATGGAGCTCCAAAAGGTTGAATATGAACTCATCACACGCTACTCCACCCACATCAGTTCCTCAGCTGCTAGCGCCTACCTCTGCCTTTTGTGCCCCTTCACTTAGAGTAAGAATCTGTTCTCTGGAATTTGCACCCCCCTGGTAACTTCAGTCTCCCCTTTTTCTGTTTTCAAGGATGGGAGGAACAGTTTTATTGGACACCAGCTGGGCGGGGTAGTGGAAGTGCCAAACAGCAAGGACCAGCGGGTCAAGTCAGCCAGAGCCATTCAAATCACCTACTACCTCCAGACCTATGGCTCTGCCACTCAAGACCTCATAGGGGAGAAGTGGGAGAATGAGTTCTGTAAACTTATGCGGAAGCTCCAGGAGGAGCACCAGGACCTCCAGCTCTACTCGTTAGCATCCTTTAGCCTCTGGAGAGACTTTCATAGGACCAGCATCCTGGCCAGGAGCAAGGTCCTGGTGAGCCTCATGCTGATCCTGACCACAGCCACCCTCTCCAGCTCTATGAAGGACTGTTTGCGTGGCAAGCCCTTCCTGGGCCTCCTGGGGGTGCTCACCGTGTGCCTGTCCATCATCACTGCAGCTGGGATCTTCTTCATCACTGACGGAAAGTACAATTCCACCCTGCTGGGAATCCCGTTCTTCGCCATGGGTAACTATCCATCCTTGTGGTAATCGGCTTCTTACTGGTGTGGGGCAAGGTAGAACATTTCTTGAATTCTCAGGTGGAAATCTGTTTTAATTTTGCATCAATGTGTCTGTGTGATGATGTGAAATTTTACTCAGGGTGGTGTCTATTTTCCTATAGTCCTTTTTCAGTCAACTGTAGGCTGACCAAGCCATCTTCCCATTTACAGCAGGGACTTTAATGCTGTTCAATGTTTTGTTTGTTTTTTTTTTAAGTACACACTACTGGAATTCTCTACTCAACTTCTTCAAAGATCATAGGATGAAGATCATGGGGTACAAATTTAAAGAGATCCAAAATCTGCTTCACATAAAACTTTATGGTTCCTACTTGTCTTGAGCCCTCAGATTAATGGTGGTCAAGAGTGGATATCATGGGATGAAAATTCTGAGAGCCACTGATAAATTCTAATCTCAAAGAACTTCTTCATGAAGTTTTGTCTATTAATTCATTTCAAATATTTTGCAAAAATATACTCCATTTCCCCACCTCTACTCAAAATTTTCCTGCAATCACTTAAAGCCTTGTGTGTTGTGCTAAGTCACTTCAGTTGTGTCTGACCCTTTATGAAGCTATGGACTGTAGCCTGCCAGGAGTTTGGGATTGCCCATGGGATTCTCCAGGCCAGAATACTGGAGTGTGTTGACACACCCTCCTCTAGGGGATCTTCCCAATCCAGGGATCAAACCCATGTCTCTTACGTCTCCTGCTTTGGCAGGCAGATAATTTACCACTAGCACCATTTGAGAAGCCCACTTAAAGACGAATCCTCTAATTTTTTGATATCTCGGTGAAAACAATTCATGAGTATCCTCAGTCAAAGTTATTCCTTCTTATGTGTTTTCCCCAGACAAACATAAACAGTGTAGAAAGTGGAATGTGCGTGTGTGTGTGTTTCTTGCAAAGAGAATATCAAGTCTGGGAAGAAAAGTGAGTGACATTTCATCCACAAGATTGATGGAGCTTATCAGAATAGGGATGATAATGGTGATATTGTGGCACTGCTGAAGAGTTCTGTCCCTTGTGATACAATTCCCTACAGAAAGTAAAGGATAAACTGTGAAAATGGTCTCCAGATAGATGGTGAACTGATATTCACAGGAGAGTTTTCAGCTATAAAATAATTGCTTTGCACTCCCTGGCTTAATATCAGCCATAAATTATAGTTTCATTATTAAGTAACAAAGATACAGGCATGCGGTTAAAGTCTTCAAGGTGATCTGGACTCTTTTCATATTGACTGAAACAAACATTTTTGAAAACAGCCCTGCAGAATGGATTTATCTAGAAACACATCTTCACTGTAGCCCTGTTAGCTCATCCCCTTCTCAGTTTCCTCTTGTATAAGAAGAGGATAAACAAAAAGTCAGTACCAATTTGACCACCGTGGTACAATAGAATTCCTACTTAAAACTAAATAATAATAATAGTTATAATTGTAATAATAATAAAGCTTTGATTATCAGTTTTAAAATGAGGCTAATGATTGAATAAAGTAATGAGGATAAAAAATAAGTCAAAAAATTGTTTTCTGAACATAATAGAGTATCCTGAAGGTATTAGTACAGAGTAGCAGAGTAGACAGTAAGATTTATTGTGTTAGTTTTTAACCAGGGGTGTTAAGTGCAGTGTGTTCAATGGTGACTAGGAAACAGTCCCTGGCTTCAAGAAATTGAGTCTTTCTTGCATTCTGTGTATCATCTTTCAATGCGTGTTCATATTGTTAACAAAAGAGTTTTTCTATTTCCTGAAGGAATATATGAAATTTTTTTCCACCAGTGACAAGGATAGGTCTAGATATGAACCATTTATACTTGTTATGTTTGGAAGCTCAGTGTTTTAACTAAATACAAGATTCTTATAAATCATGCAGCATGATTCACAAATGAAACATGGATCATTCAAGATGCACAAATTAGACACCTTAGAGCTGAGAAGGCTTTTTCTAAAACTGGTAGCAATATAATTAGGTAGTGGAAATACTTATTAGGAACATTCTATAAAGTATGCAGTTACATAGTTTATACAAATAAGGAAAAAAATTGTCTTTAGTGGTGCTGAGTTGTATCCTACGCTCAGATACAAAATCAGAGTGATGTTTTCATTCCTTAAAGAAAGAATAAGAACACTGAAAGCCACAGTGAGGAAACTGTTCAAAACCTAAAACCCACACCTTTCACATTTTCTTCTCTCTCAGTCATCTTTATAACTAGAAATCAGCTCTGGACTGGATTTGTACAGACTCCAGAAGCCTGGTGAATGGTTACTCCAGTATTTCTGCAATTCAAGTTCTTAAAATATTCTTAAAGGAAATTTTCTGCTACCTTCTGAAAACATGGCACCAATAGACCTGTAAACATACACTTATTATTGAAGATATTTACTCCATCAAGGGAGTGTTGGTTTTGTTGTGCTTTGTTTTGCTTGTAAAATGATCCTAATATTAATCGTAAAGATATAGGATGGAGATCTAATGAAATGAAAAGGGCATGCCACAGAGCTCAGACATCTGGCTTTCCATCCCAGCTTTTCCACTAACTTTGTATGTTTCATTGGGCAAATTATGTATAATCCCTTTGTCCCAGTGCTTCATCTATGAAATGAAGGATTTGGACTCTTCAGTAAAATGTTGAAGATCCTATAATATTATTCATTTCTCAACTGAAGTTAGAGTTTTGTCATTCTTTTGTAAAAACCTTGAAGGTATGTATTATCCTCAGACTTCTTATCTCCATTCTACTTTGTTGACTTGCATGTAAGTGTGTGTGTGTGTGTATGTGTGTGTGTGTGAAAAAGAGAGAGAGAGATGGAAGGGGAACTTTAGAATAGAAAAATCACAGCCTTGCATGCCGAGCCTCACATCCACAAAGCACATCTCGGTGACAGTGGTGAGATGTATGTGATGTCAAGCATCCATAAGCTGAGTCTGGCAGATATATACCTCCTGGTGGTGCACACAGCATTGTTTAAAAGTAGTCCTTTGATGAATTACTTTACATGGTGTCAAAACTGCATAGTCTAGTGTCAGTTGAATATAAGGGAAAGAGGCCCAACTCTCTTTATAAGCCTCTATTTCTGTGTTGCTTCGTGGATTTCTTTAAGGTAGCGAATATTCACTCCTTTATGCTCCAGGATTCAAGCCATTCATCCCCATTAGAACTTATCCCTAAAGCTGAGTATGTCACTGAAGTGTTCTACTCTTCAACCATTTTATTTTTGACTGTGTGTCTTCCTTTTATACTTCATCTTCGTGTTCTTTTTCCTGACTATCCATCCACTTAATGTCCCCAGTGTCATTTCAGAAGCGTGTGTACAATGCTTCTGTATCCTGTATTTTTTTAAGCCTGTACCAATTTTCATATTTTGCCCTGATGTCCGTATAAGTAGGGCTTCCCAAGTGGTGCTAGTGATAAAGAACCTGCCTGCCAGTGGAGGAGACAGAAGAGATGCGGGTTCCATCCCTGGGTGGGGAAGATCCCCTGGAGGAAGTCATGGCAACCCACTCCAGTATTCTTGCCTGGAGAATCCCATGGGCAGTGGAGCCTGGGGGGCTACAGTCTGTTGGACTGAAAAAAGTCAGACTCAACTGAAGCAGCTTATATGTGCCCTGTAAGTAAAGGTATGTTTGTCAAGTTGTACATTCAAGATGTAGGCTTAGAAAGAAGTTAAAAATAGGCATGTGTATTCTTTCTAGAAAAGATTTCAGAGAGAGAAATCCAGACTTAATTTCTTTAAAAATGCCTTAAATGATCCCCTTTTAGTTCCAGCCTAATGTCCTTTCTCTGCACAAGCATAAACCAATGAGAATGCCACTAATTTAATTTATAACTCATTGTCAGCTTTTTTTTTTTTCCCCATCTCATTTGCTTTATGTGGATGGGTTTTCTCTTCTGGAAGGAGAATTNTGTATTCTTTCTAGAAAAGATTTCAGAGAGAGAAATCCAGACTTAATTTCTTTAAAAATGCCTTAAATGACCCCCTTTTAGTTCCAGCCTAATGTCCTTTCTCTGCACAAGCATAAACCAACGAGAATGCCACTAATTTAATTTATAACTCATTGTCAGCTTTTTTTTCCCCCCCATCTCATTTGCTTTATGTGGATAGGTTTTCTCTTCTGGAAGGAGAATTATGGGCTAATATCACACACAGACGCCAAGCTGGCTCCTGCTGTATCTCTTGCTGATCTTCTGTGGATCGCTGCCAGGGACATTAAGAGCCTTGGTTCACTATTACTTTTGCTGTCCATCCTGAGTTTGTTTTATATGCCAGGAGTCTTAGCGTTAGTCAGTTTGATTCTACTGGACATGTGCAGATGACTTGTGATTTTTTTTTCAGGTGAACCCAGGGTTTTCAGATAGAAGACTTTCTCATTCATTATTCAAAACTGAGCTTCATATTCATTCAGCTATTAATTTATTCAAATATTTGTTGAGCACCTATCTTGTCCTAGAGTAAAAGGTATTGAACAGATCTGATCAAGTTGTCACCCAAATGGATCCTACATTCTAGGCCTACTAAGGCAAGATGTGGGGCAGTAAACAAATAAATATAAACTGCTGTATTATTGATAAGTAACATAAAGTATAGTCATAAAACAGGATAAGAGATAAAGAGCATAGGTGGGCAGAGAAAAGCCTTTTTAAACAAGTGGAATTGAAACAGAAAGCTAAATAAAATGAAGTAGGAGCCATATACTGAGAAAAGAATGTCTCTATCAAAGAAAACTATCCATGCAAAGGCTTTGAAATAGACCTTCCTTGGTGAAGTTAAGGAAAAGCATGAAAAGGCATGTGGGTGGAGCAGAGTGGGTACCTGTCTGAGTTTCATGCAAGGTAGCATACAGACGTGTCATATAGGGCACTGAGAACGTAATACTTAAGATGCTAAGCTATCTGAAGCATTTTGAGATGAGAGTGTGATCTGACTTACATTTTATGGAAATGAGTCTCAATGGAGCAAGAACGGTTATGGGTTATACCTCATATATAGGTAAGAGGTTATTGCGAAGTCTTCCTGGACTAGAATGGTGGCCTGAAATAGCATGGGAGCAATGACGGTGGTAAGAAGGGATTAGACTCAGGATAGAAACTGGCAAATAGAATTGACAGGATTTGCTGAAGGACTGGATATGGTATGTAAGAGAAAGAGGAGTCACAGATGACCCCAAGCTTTGAGGACTGAATAACTAAGTGAAAGCAGTTGTCATTAACTGTCATAGGGGGATTGTGGGAGGGATACATTGTAGGGGAAAATACAAGAGTTTAGCTTTCTGTCTGCCAAGTTGGATGCTTATTAAGTATCCAAGTAGGAAAATGTGGAGCTGCCTATATAAGACAATATATAAATAAGGTTCAGAAGTAAAATCTATTCAGCCAGAGCTGAAAATATAAATTTTGGATTCATCACGAAATAGCTAATAACAAAAGCCATTGAGTCTGTTAAGATCAGTTGGAAGGATAAATATTGATGAAAAATAAAAGAAGTCTAAGAATCAAGCCTGGGAGTCTTCCAATGCTTGCAGACTGGGCAAATGAAGATGATTCAGAAGATAACACTAAAAAGGATCAGACTATCAAGTGAGATACACAGCGAATCAAGAGAGAGTAGACTCCTAGCAGGCAAGTCAAGAAGATGTTTCATGAAGGAGCAAGAGAGCAACTGTTCCAATAGCTGTTATGAAATTGTGTCCACTGAGAACAGGTCATTTGATTTAGGAACTTGAAGGTCATTGGTGACTTCGACAAGAGTTGCTTTAGAGGAGAGCTCAGGGTAATTGAAAGAGATTCAGCAGAGCTGGGAAGAAAGAAAGTGAAGACAGTGAGTAAAGCTAATTCTTCCAAGGGATTTTTCCCTAAAGGGAAATAATGATTGTATGCTGTTGACCTGCAGTAGAAACAGTTTTATAGTAAAGCAGAGAGAAGAAGAGATTGCAGAAGCAATATTGAGCAGAAGAGATAGGATGAGATTCAGAGCACAACTAGAGTTGTTGACTTTATAAGAGCCTAGACGGCTCATCTACAGTTAAGAAAAGGGAAGGTAAAATATATGGACAGATCCAGACAGATTGGTACATGCGGGGGTGGAAATCCTCTTCTGTGGCTTCAACTTTGTCAGTAAAAGAGGAAGCAAGAGTCATCAGCTGAGAATGAATTTGGGGAAGGAGGCGTTAATGTGAAGAAAGGAAAGGCATTTTGAAGTGTCACTTCAGAAAACTGGAGAATGAATTAAAGAAGAAAATGTAGGGGAATAAACTAGGAAGCACAAGGGTCCCCTTGAAATTACTGTTCATGAATTTAAAAAAAGAAATCAGTCAGAGAGGTTGTGGAGTCAGTAACCTCCTCCAACCATACATAGCTGCTTTTGGGAGGAGTTCAATAGCCATTGAGTTGAATTTAATTGGATAGAAACTCCCAGAAAAACAAAACAAAACAAAACAAAACAGGGAGTTTATAGTGTATGCAAAAGAATGACTATAATGACAGATCGTGAAAATTGTAATAGGTCAGCTAGACCATGTTGCAATAACAAAAAACGTGTTGAATCCACTTAGCTTAACAAAGATCCATTTCTTGCTCATATCACAGTTTGGTGGGGGTCAGGAAGCTCTCTTTGGGAACGTTTTTCCAACAGAAATTCAGGGAAGTCAACATCTTCACTTCTCAGAGTTTGTGCTCCAGCACAAGAGAGAATACACAAGAGAGAATAATTAGAGAAATCATACCTACTTAGAACTACCATGTCACTGAAGTGATTGAATGACTTCTTATCACATTCTGTTGGTCCAGAACTAGTCATATGGCCATAAGCTGACTGCAAGCGAGAAGAGAAAATGTAGGAGAGCAAACGGCTCATTTTATGAGCATCAAATGTCTCTTCTACATAAACCAAGCCAAACAATAAAGGTAATGAGTATTTACTCTGCTTCCGCATCATGGCAAAACACTGGTTGCATCAAATTAGTATGATTCTTTGTGGGGTCAGAAAACTACCTTAGGTTGGAATCTGTTCTGGTTATCTATTGCTATATAGTAAACACCACAAAGGGACTTCCCAGGCGACGCTAGAAGTAAAGTACCTGCCTGCCAATGAAGGAGACATAAGAGACGCAGGTTTGATCCCTGGGTCGGAAAGATTCCCTGGAGGAGGGCATGGCTACCCACTTCAGTATTCTTGCCTGGAGAATCCCCATGGACAGAGGAGCCTGGCAGGCTACAGCCCATAGGGTCACAAAGAGTCCAGACACAACTGAAGCAACTTAGCATGAATGCATGTAAACACCATAAAACTGGGCAGTATAAAACAACTACCATTATATTATGCTCATGGAGTCTGTGGGTCAGTAATTTGGAAATGGCTCAATGAGATGAGCTCCTCCCACCTCTAAAATGTCTAGAGCCTTAGCTGAAAGTAATTTGAATGTCTGAGATCTGGAATAGCTGAGGCTAGAACAACAATTTTCAATATGGCTTCTTTGCTCACAGGGCTGGTAACAAGTCTGGGAATTCTGAAGGAGGATCTCAGTTGGGATTGTTGAACATAGCAGCCAAATGTGACCTCTCCAGCAGGGTGTTCCCAGAGTAGTCAGACTTCTTATATGGTATTTCAGGGCTCCAAGTAAAAGTATTGCACAAGACCAAGACAAAAGTCCTAGGGCTGGCCTAGACATAGGATTCACATAGCATCATATCAGTCCTATTCTACTGCCTGAGTGTTAGTCCAGATCCCAGAGGCGGGCACTGGAACTCCACTGATTGAGACAGGGGCAGAAAATTGAGAGAGTGGCAGAGTTACATTGCAGAAGAGCGTGTGGCATGGGAGCTGCAGTTGTGGCCATCTTTGGAAAATGCAGTCGCCGCACAGTCATGATGTGAGGGGGGGGGCGGATTGTAGAGCTGCTCGCTACAAAGGTTTTGAGACGAGATTATTACTAATGAGAATGGCTATGATTTGATCCCATTTGGGATTGGAAGACAAATGTTAGATAAAAGACATTAGATGTTCAAAGGTCCACATTTAACAGACTTGGGTATTCCGGGATCTCCAAGGCTCAACAAATCCAGCATCTGCTACCCCTCTGCCCTCAGGTGCAGCCTGTCTCTCTCTCCTCTACCCCTGGAAGGCTCCTCCTTAGATGTGTCCTTACCTCCTGCAGGTCTTTACACAAATGTCACCTTTCTAGTGGGAACTTTCCTGGCCGTGCTATTCAAAACTACAAGTGCCTCAACAGTACNCTGCTACCCCTCTGCCCTCAGGTGCAGCCTGTCTCTCTCTCCTCTACCCCTGGAAGGCTCTTCCTTAGATGTGTCCTTACCTCCTGCAGGTCTTTACACAAATGTCACCTTTCTAGTGGGAAATTTCCTGGCCGTGCTATTCAAAACCACAAGTGCCTCAACAGTGCTTCCTATCTCCCCTTCTGCTTCAATTTTCTCCTTAAAGTTCATCGTTATCTAACATACAGTACATTTTCTATTTTAACTTGTTCTCCCTGCAATAGAATGTAAGCTCCCAAAGAATGTAAGTTTCCATTGTTCCCTTCACTCCTGTTTTCCAAGTTCTTCAAATAGTGCTGGTCTTGGGTAGGCCCTCAGTAAATATATGGGGAGTTAATGAATGGATAATCTCTTAGCATTTCTCCAGTGGGTTATGATCTATCACATGCGTGCTCAGTGGCTCAGTCCTGTTGGACTCTTTGTGACTCCACGGACTGTAGCCCGTGAGGCTCTCTGTACATGGAATTTTCCAGGCAAGAATACTTTCGTGGGTTGCCATTTCCTCCTCCAGGGGCTCTTCCCAACCCAGGGATTGAACCCCCATCTCCTACAGCTCTTGCATTGGCAGGCAGATTCTTTACCACTGTGCCACCTGAGAAGTCCTATGATCTATTAGAAGTCCTATGATCTATCTAATTTAACATATCATGACCCACATGTATATTTAACTTATGAGAAAAAAGAGAGTAGAAAGATATGGGAAAGATCAAAAGATGTTGCACATAATAGTGTGTTATTGCATCATATTTCTGCTGTAGTTTAATATACATGTATATACTAGATATTATATAAAATGTATTTCCTAATTTGGGTCCCAGTCAAAATTTTTGGAAAAAACACTGTCTAAATACTTCTTTGGATTAATGTCTTAAGCCTACCTGGTGATAGGTAAGGATTTATTCATGAGGAGGCAATTGGGAAAACTCATCAAAAGCACAGGTAGCTGCTCTTCTTGTTTCTTCTAGAGATGAGATCTGGATGTAGGAACCAGAAAATATTGCCAGGAACATAATCTGTTACTTCTTGGGCACTTTTATTTTCCTCAATTTGAACCAGTACAATGTTTACCACATAATGAGCACTCTAAGGTTTGATGGTTGGCTAAAGTTTTTTTTTTTTTTTTTTTTTTAACAATTCTATTATGGTTTTTGAAGTGTTTCTCAAGAAGCTGGTTTTGCCCCAGGACCTAATTTACTCAGGATCATTAAACTCATCAAAGGCCTTCCCACAACAACCCCATTGCTATAAGCTTTCTCATTGGAGCTCTTTTGTAGCCATGTCTGTTGCAGCCATCCTGCTCTTGGTGATAAATAATTATCCCCTTCCAGAAAAGGTTGGCCAATGATGTGAAACTGTCTCTATGTTTAGAAGCTTGGTGACCTGGGCCTCTCAGTTCAGTTGAGTTCTTCTGGGGCCATGTTTTCTCTTTCATGAGATGAGGGAGTTGGACCCATTGGTGCTTGACGTCTTTTCCACCTTTACTATTTAATCAATGAATCATTCATTCGACATTTAGGCTATATGTATTCTCATCTAGATTTTTGGCTTGTTGGGNATTGGAGCTCTTTTGTAGCCATGTCTGTTGCAGCCATCCTGCTCTTGGTGATAAATAATTATCCCCTTCGGGAAAAGGTTGGCCAATGATGTGAAACTGTCTCTATGTTTAGAAGCGTGGTGACCTGGGCCTCTCAGTTCAGGTGAGTTCTTCTGGGGCCATGTTTTCTCTTTCATGAGGTGAAGGAGTTGGACCCATTGGTGCTTGACGTCTTTTCCACCTTTACTCTTTAATCAATGAATCATTCATNATAAATAATTATCCCCTTCGGGAAAAGGTTGGCCAATGATGTGAAACTGTCTCTATGTTTAGAAGCGTGGTGACCTGGGCCTCTCAGTTCAGGTGAGTTCTTCTGGGGCCATGTTTTCTCTTTCATGAGGTGAAGGAGTTGGACCCATTGGTGCTTGACGTCTTTTCCACCTTTACTCTTTAATCAATGAATCATTCATTCGACATTTAGGCTATATGTATTCTCATCTAGATTTTTGGCTTGTTGGGGGATTGAAAGTGGGTCTCTTTGGCATCTTTTCAAGTGTCTACTCAAAGTGCCCATAGAATGCCTTTTACAAACGCTGACTTATTGGTGGCTTTTGCAAGGGAAAGCTTAACTTTGGTTGTTTATCTTAATGTCCCTAT
This sequence comes from Neotragus moschatus, assembly GCA_006410615.1. Classification (NCBI taxonomy): domain Eukaryota; kingdom Metazoa; phylum Chordata; class Mammalia; order Artiodactyla; family Bovidae; genus Neotragus; species Neotragus moschatus. Next base: position 281,916 of record SJYA01002873.1, read on the forward strand.
TTTTTTTTGTTGTTGTTATTTCCTTAGTTTTCATTTCTTTATATTGATCTCTGTTCTTTTTGTAGCTGTGAAATGGACCTCTTGGGACAGAAGTTTTTAATAAGTTAAGATGTTATCCAAATACCTGGTATTTGTAGATATTTTGAAGGAGATGGGAAGGGAACTGATCTTGGCATAGCAAGTAGAAAGCTGAATTTTATGCCAAGCATTTGAGATAGCATTGAATATGTACTTTGCATTGTGTAGCACTGTCCAGCATTGCTAATAATTACGTCCCAACTCCTTAAGATTCTTATGTTCTTTGGAATCCGCCTCCATCTATTGCACTTTTTACTGCTAATGAGCTTCTTCCAGTGGTAGCTAGAGTTTAGGAATGAAGAAGAGTACAGTTATGTAACAATTTTACCCATGGTAAAGAGAATATGGTCCCATTTTGGTGATCGTGTTTATCTCAAGGGTAATTGACATGCTAGTTTAGATTTTTTTAATGGAAAAATTTGTAACTAAGCCTCATGCTTTCTAATAGGTGGTGCCCTTATCTTTTTACTTCTTAAATCAAATAATGAATCTGGCTTCAATATTTAAGCAGACAGGGAAAGGAAAGAGCATCAGTTTATCCAGGATATGGTAGGACTGTTCCTCTGTCAACTCATAACCACTTCTCTAGTCTGGACATCGAAGCCTTTCTCAAATACACATCTATCACAAGCCACCTTAACTATCCTCACTGATTGGAGATGACTGTCATATCAGAATGTCCGAAGACAAAATATTTTCCTGATGCAGGAGAGCTGAAGTTGCCAACGAGATTGGGATTTTCTGCAGTGCTGCCTCAAGGTCAACACTGCAGTTCAAATCTTTGAAACGTGAAGGGTGAAAATGCACTAAGCCCATGCCTTTGCTTTTCTGG
>SJYA01002873.1:282848-398795 GCA_006410615.1 Neotragus moschatus
AACCAATCCCCCATGGACACCAAAGGGTGACTTTAAGTTCCTAAAAGGGGCAGCAGAATGCACTAAAATATGAAGTTGAGAAGTAGCTTGGAGCACTCAGGGAACCTCTTGTATTTTGGTGTGACTACAACCTGGAACCTATAATAGAAACAGGCATACATAATTGCTTGGATTTAATAGCTTAGTTGGTAAAGAGTCCGCCTGCAATGCAGGAGACCCCCGTTCAATTCCTGGGTTGGGAAGATCCCCTGGAGAAGGGATAGGTTATCGACTCCAGTGTTCTGGCCTGGAGAATTCCATGGACTGTGAGTTGGACATGACTGAGCAAATTTCACTTTCACTTTCAAAAAATGTTTAACCACTAGTCATATTCTTAGTGGCATGACTTAAAACAACCACATTTCCTGAACGTTATTTTAGAATATGGGTTCAAGGAGACGTGAGAGTCAACGATCAGCTAGAACATACTGAGACTTTGCATTTTACTGTAATATGTATGTGCAGATGCAGACATGTAAGTTCTGTGAGGGACCAGACATAACTATCTCTTTCACCATCAAGTCGCCAGTATCTGGAATTGTGCCCAGTAAATAAATATTTGTTAAAGGAAAGTGAAAATGAATGATGCTGCCGCAGCTTGATTATAAAAATGTAAGCTTAGTATGAAATGTTTTAAATTCCAGATTGGTTTCTGGCAGCTATTTTTACATTTATTGGCCAGTTTCCCTTTTTGCCGATAATTTGTGGCCAGCAAATAAAAACCAATGTTAATATTAGCCTACTTTAGACACAATTAGAAAGGAAAGTCTGCAAGAAGTAAAACTACTATGCTTTCCAAAATCACGTCTTTTTCTTAGAGTATTGCAAAGTTCTCAACCAGAGGCAATTTCCCCAGCTCCCCACCCAGCCCCCAGGGGATATTCTGCAATGTCTGGAGATATTTTTCATTGTCAAGATGGAAAGGATTCTACTGGCCTCTGGTAGGCGGAAACAGGATACTGATAAATATATTTTGGTGCACAGGATGGCCACTACAACAAAGACATATCCAGTCTAAAAATGACAGCAATGTTAAGGGTGAGAAATCCTGGATTTTTTGAATCAAAGTCTGCTTATTTGGTGCAGATCAAGAGATGGTTTTATCTTTGAACTCTTTTAGCTCTCAAAATCTGTATTTTTATTACGATGAATATNCACTACAACAAAGACATATCCAGTCTAAAAATGACAGCAATGTTAAGGTTGAGAAATCCTGGATTTTTTGAATCAAAGTCTGCTTATTTGGTGCAGATCAAGAGATGGTTTTATCTTTGAACTCTTTTAGCTCTCAAAATCTGTATTTTTATTACGATGAATATAGTTGGCTCCTTAATAAAATGAAATACATTAGGAAGTAGGGAGGAGAAAATGAATTTTAGGTCTTGAACGAAATATGCTCTGAAGAGTTAGCCATTTGCCTGCTGCTAAAATGAGATGAAATATTGAAGCCAACTTTTTTCTTGTTTTCTTTCCAGAAGGGAGCCTGGGGAAAATTAACAAGTAGGGAATGTCTTTGGCATCTCTCGTAACTTGCTCTTATCGTTACTGGTACTCACCCTGCTCCACGTCTTTATGTCTTCTCTTTGTGTGTTGTCCCCTCACTCACAAAGGATCCTATTGTTTATATAAGGATACCCTAATTGTAAATATGTCTGTCCCTCACTCTCCCAAACTTGCCCTTGTCTTAGTGTCCTGTTCTCAGTCACCTGATGGGGCCCTGAATCAGTGATAGGGTACATCACGCTTTGATGTACATGCTTAATAGCTACATTTTCAGGCTTTTAAGAAAGACAGTAAAACTTAATCCAAAGTTATTGATCAATGATGGTGAGGTTTCAAGCAGTGACTTATTCAAAGGCACTCTTTAAAGCCAAGTTTTAACTTTGTTCTTTAGGACTGAATTTGTATGTAAACTCTTAACGCTGTAAGCATAAGAATCTATAAAGATTGGACATCATCCTTGGCTATACTTCTGACTATAGTTAGCCACTGATGGTGGTTAAACTACTAAAATATTTCCACATTGATAGATATGTAGCTGCTTCTCTAAGCCTCATAAATCTCCATCATCATCCCCAGTGACCCAACCCCAGTGGAGAATCTTCTCCATCTCCCCGCTGTTCAGCAACTTCAGGGTTAATAATTGCCCCAGTAGGTGCCTTCGGCTCTTAACAGCTTCTGCTCTGATTTCAACTCATATACAAAGACACATAGACACACAGACACACAGACACACACACACACACACACCAGGTTGTTAAATTGTTTGAATAATGTTTTGATTACATCCCCAGCTACAACTGTTGTCAAGGTATTCTATCATTATTGTTGATAGGGGTGGTTCTTATCTTTCTAGATCCCAATAAGTAAAAGTAGGTGGAAAGCTTCCTTTTCTTGATATTTGGATATTTGGATATTGGATATTTTGTTTGAATATTTTCAAGAAAAATAGAAAACCTCAGAAAGGAGCCAAAACTTGATCTGCCACAATATCTTTCTTAAAGCTCCAGAAGTATATATTTGTATCTTTCTGCAAGAAAATTAATTATGGTAAAAAATATCCATGGCAAAAATATTTCCATTCTGTTTGTAACCATTTCAAGTGTGAAAGAGAATTATAAATAACAGTATATGTTAAGCACAATTTTCTGACTCATAGGGATAAAAAGTGCAATGTAATTATATTTCCTTGGAGAAAAATAGTAAATGAAGGAAATGAGCAACAGGAAACAAGTAATTTAAATTATCAGAGTGCTAAAAGCATATTATGAAAGATTATAATATAGAAGCGTGATTACAAGGGAATGACATCATTCAAATTTCAAGCACTAAAATTTATTAAAAGAAGATCCTTTTAATTTCAAAATTAAAGATGCTTTAATAGTGATATCATCATTATTTTTTTAAAGTCCAATCAAAACAAAAAGTATAAAGAGTAAAAAATAGTCATCATTAACAACTGGTGAGCCTCAATCTGGATATTACCCAGTGCACTATGTAGACATAAGGAAGAATAGATAGATGGATGAAAGTTTAGATTGATGACAGATTGGAAAATAAAGTTATAACATGCTGTATTTTATCATAAAAGAATACATTTTATTTACTTTAAATTTGTAAGAAGCAAAAGAGTTTTTGGAACTAAAGTTTACTAAACTTTGCACAATATTCAAAAAACAAGAAATATTCATTTCTAGAATTTCTGTAAGAGAAAAGGCCTATGCAAAATATTAGGAGTTACATTTTTTAAAATATTTGTTTCCCTTTTTAAGGTCCCCCATCTGTTCCATATTATGAAACATTTTTAACTCAGTGCAGTTTATTTCCTTATAGCTCTCTCATAAAAAAAAAATATATATATATATATATTTCTAACATAGCCTTTATCCTCCCAATTGTTTAGTTTGAGTTCTACTGTTAAATAGAGTCCAGACTCATCATTAGCCTTTTGTCTGAGTCCATACACAATTATTCTGCTGTTTTGTGATTTATTTAATGTCCATTATCTACTGACTTCCAATCATGGAATGTGAGCATTTAGCCTGTTTATACCACCTCAGACACACACACTTCACTCCTGATATCTTTTCATTATGGCTATATCATCACATTGATTAAGTTAGTAGTCAATGATTACATTAATATGACTAAATATTTTTCAGAACTGAGCCATGATCCCATTTCTACCCTGTTCAGACTTTTTCTTCAAATTAGTTACTGCCTCGCTTTTCTAGGTTAATGTTGCTAATTCTTCCCAAATTCAGTGTTATTTCCCACAAAATGCTTTAGGTAGTTGGTTAGGTCCAGTTTTCCCTCTTGGAGATGTTGCTTCTGGACAGTATCTCCAGAACCAGTCAACTGATTACTCTCTCAGTCTGCTGCGCTCTTGTCACCTTTGGCTGAATTTGGTCTTGAGGATCCCCTTTTTCTGTGTCCTGTGATGGTAACCCTACTTCCCAAATCTTCTGTCTTCTTGTTTACATCATTAGGCTTCATTTCAGAAATGGAGAGTCAGTGGACATAGGGATTTATTTGGGGTTTATTAGATTGCAACGCAGCAGATACAGATTCAAGAAAGCACTTGCTTTGTGTCCAACCAGATTACAAAATGGAGGAACGTTTTAAAGGCAAAACTGCAAAGCTACAGTTAGTTACATGACTTGTTGGTCAAGAATTATAATTGGAGCTGGCAAGAAGTAAGGGTGCTTGTTAAGCAAGGGTTGGTTGGGCTTGGAAATGGTTAGTAGTTGCAAGGGGGAACAACCTTAAGATACAAGGTTGCAGCTGGCAGGTGTTTTAAAAGCAGCTGGTGTACTTGGGTTTGGTATAGTTCATAGAAAGTTCAAATTCTCAGTGGTGCAGTAGGGTAGGCTGTCGGGACCAGATCCTTAGTGGCCTTCAGCTCCGTTTGTATGACTAGTTTATGATTACTTCATTATGACTTCAATCTGTCATCACATGGAGTACATTCCAAGAAAGGCAGCTTAGCAGGTAAATTTTTGAGATCTTTTTCTATCCTTACATCTTAAAAATTGTTTGGCTGGCTATTAGTTAGAAACTTCTTTCTGAAATTTGGAGGCATTTTCCCATTATGTCCTGGGTTCCATAATGTGGTTGCTACAGTTACCAGACTCCAGTTTAATTCCCCAGGCCTTATAGGTAATTTGCTTTCACCTCTCTGAAACTCTATTGTTCTGAAATGTGGGGTTCTGAATTGGTGTGGGTATTTTTTTCATTCTTACACTGGATACGCAGAAGGTAATTTTAGTTTGAATGACCTTCACTTATAAGTCTCCCAGAGGGTTTTTTCTTTTTTAATTTCAACTTAATTTGAAAATGCTTTCAATTTCCAAAGAGCTCTATTTTTGTTTTCCTACTGTTCCTTTTTTAAAAGCATCCTATCAGGTTTTGTGAATTCAGCCTCTTAACTTTTGAAGACAGCATTTATTTGTGAAGCTTCTTCTGCTCTCCTCAGTATCACATTTCTCCCAATGTTCTTTCTCCTGTTTGAGTTTCTGAATTGCCTATGCAATTGTCTCCTCAAACTGTCTTGTGATCTCTTCCATGTCAGTTTTTTAAAAACATATTAGGAACTCTGTGTGCACACTTGGGTAAAGCCAGCTGGCACGCTTCATGGCCGAGTACTCCAGTTGGCTTCAGAGTACTCTTGAGCAGTGGTGCTCAAATCTGAGTTTGAGATTCAAACCTTAACATCTCAGACAAACCTTGAAGGCTTGCTGAAACACAAAGTGCTAGTGCTAGGCACTACCCTCAGATTTTTGTTCGGTAAGTGTGGTGCTGGAAAGAAAAACACAACGTGAGAGTTTTGAGTCAGGTTTTTTGGGGGTAAAATGAGGACTATAGCTCAGGAGAACACACTTCAGACTGCTCCAAAGAGGTGGAGGAAAGGTCAGTATTACATGTGATTTTAGTGGAGGAGAGTATGTGCAACCAAGCACATATTTTGCCAGAGATTTGAGCAGACTTCACTGTTAGAGCTTACTGTTAGATTTTAGTGCTTTTTTAGATATGAGAAGATGCAAGAATTTGGGCTCATAAAAACCTCCTGAAAATAACTATGTGAAGGCACGTTCTGCCAGTTTTTCCCTGAAGTGCCTCATTCCCCATCTTCACTCTGAACCCCTTCCAAGGTGTGTTGAAGGCCAGTGGTTGCAATGGCTGGTCACTTCATCCTTGTACAGGCAGATGGCAAGTGTCGATCTTTAGTTGGCAGATAGAACCTGAGAATTTGCGTTTGAAAGAAGTTTGCTGGTGATGCTGGGGTTGCTGATCATGGAGCCACAGTTTAAAAAGCATTGGTCTAGAGAAAGCTCAGTTTGATTTCCTGCCTAATGGGATTACCTCTGCTACTAAAAGCAGAGCAAAGGAATCAGAGTGGGAATGTCATTCTTCAGTACTGAGCTTTCTCTAAAACCTTCAGTTTTAGAAAGTTCTCATTCCAGAGCTTTTTTTGTACCTAGTATCTTATAAATTACCGTCCCTCTGATAATTTAATCAGAAAATAAACCTCACCCTATTTGACAGTCTAGCTGTTCCTTTAAAGAGTTCAACTAGACTTTGTCTTTTCAGCACAACCTCCCATTTCCTGCCTCCCAAAGTACCACTTAGCATTCCCCGATGGCTCAGTGGTAAGGAATCTACCTGCCAATGCAGGTGACCCCGGTTCTATCCCTGGGTCAGGAAGATCCCTTGGAGGAGGAAATGGCAACCACTTCAGTATTCTTGCCTGGAAAATCCCATGGACAGAGGAACCTGGTAGGCTATAGTCCATAGGTTCACACAGAGTCAGACATGACTGCAGTGTTTTAGCACAATGGCTGGTTCATTTTGTAGAAACCAGTATTCTTGCCTGAGAAATCCTATGGACAGAGGAAACTGGCAGGCTACAGTCCATGGGGTCACAAAAGAGTCGGACACAACTGAGCAACTAAACAACGACAAAGTACCACTTGCCTCCAATTCCTGAATCCTTCTAAGCTCTTTGCATCTTAAGTCTGCCTGGCATCTTTCTGTTCAGGCGCACACATTTCATTTCCCCCACGCTTAATTATTCTTTTTTCACCTGCTTTCCGTTTTCCTCCCACTTGTTAACATTTCATTATTGTCTCTATTCCCAATTTCTTTTTTTTTTTTAATAAGGTATATACCTTCTTTAAAGAAAACTATTTCATGGAAATTATAGCCATAACCTTGTAATAACTGTTGATGGAGTATAATCTGTAAAAATACTGAATCACAATGCTCTACACCTGAAACTAATGCAATAAAAAATGAATATGAAAATAATTATTTCATTTAATAGGGCTCCAGGAGAAAACATGTGTTCAATCTTCTGTTTTATTAAAAATCTCTTTCCTTCTTTGCCTTCACCCTACCTCATTTCATGGTTTCTTTTTTCTAGAACAAAACAAAGTTATAGACAATGGACACAGTGGTAGGTATATGGTTTCTCCTTTATGATAACAGTTCTGTCTTATCCTATGATATACCCATGAGCTCAGACTGTGTTCTAACTTGTAGGGCCAGTGTGAACTACCCAAGGTTTTGGATGGAGTTATGGGTCAACTTTCTCAGCTCCTTCGTTATTTTGGTCTGTACTTGACAGTATTGTGATCACAGCTTATTATTTGAGTTGTGGATATGCTCTTGTTCCACGAAGGACAACTTTTTCTATATTTTTTATTTTGTTTATATTGGTAAATTTCAGGGAAGAAGACTGGATTAGAAGATTGCATTCTCCCATTTTCAATTGAAGTTATGATTTATGAGAATTTTAAATCCCCTGAATTTTTCTGTAACCTAGCTTGAGGTAAAATGAAAATTACCCACTTGGAAATTCTTTAAGCTCCCTGAAAAAATCCTCTTTCCAATAGCTGCACAGTTTTATTTCACTTATTTCCTTTATTTAAAAAATTATCTTAGAAAAATTAAATCTATTTCATGTACAACTTTAATATTTAAGTTTACTAATCTTTGAGTTTAAATAGAATTTTCCAACCTTACACAGAATACATACCTGTGAATGTAAGTTTTAAGAAAAAAATCTTTTNCCCTGAAAAAATCCTCTTTCCAATAGCTGCACAGTTTTATTTCACTTATTTCCTTTATTTAAAAAATTATTTTAGAAAAATTAAATCTATTTCATGTATAACTTATTTAAGTTTACTGATCTTTGAGTTTAAATAGAATTTTCCAACCTTATATAGAATACATACCTGTGAATGTAAGTTTTAAGAAAAAATCTTTTAAGGATAAGGATGAGCCAAAAATGATATAACAAACATATTTTTCAGATTTTCTGGTGTGATTCCTAAGATTATTAGATGTTCAAGTATATTATCTGAACCGATAAGTGCAAAAATGCAGAGAGCAAAAACATACTCCCATCAAATACAGGCATACCTGTCAGATTTCATGCCCTGTTTTTGGCTCCATCAATGCAAGCATGTCACTGATAGGGATATTCAAGAGGAAAACACAGCCATGTGAGAACAATAGCTCCCTCTGTACTTCTGAGATCCTAAAGTTAAAGGCTTTACATGTTCTATAGCCCTACTTTCTTTTATTTTGCCTTAATTTAATGTGCAGTCCTGTCTTTGTTTTATTTTGTTTACCTCAAGAGCCAATGAAGTTTTATGAAGCAAGAAGTTTTACCAATATCATAGGGAATTCAAACCATAAGAGATTATAAACATTATTGATTATTATAAAATGTATGCAATATATCAGAAACTGTATATATCTTTTTACTATAGGAATTTTGNAATGAAGTTTTATGAAGCAAGAAGTTTTACCAATATCATAGGGAATTCAAACCATAAGAGATTATAAACATTTATTGATTATTATAAAATGTATGCAATATATCAGAAACTGTATATATCTTTTTACTATAGGAATTTTGCAGGTTAACAGTAAAATGAACATGACTCTAACATGATTCGAAATAAATCGAATCACTAGGGATTTAGAACAATGACTAGAGAAACTGATGAAGTCCATACAGCACATTATTAGGAATGAATTTGTTGGGCATTTAACATAAAATGTGCCATATTATATCATTTTCTTTTCTTTCTCTCTCTTTCTCATATATATTCTTCATAATATTTTCCTTGACTAGGTCTTAGAGTCTAGTGTGCATTTATAGAGGAGTTCAGGTTTCCAAGACATCTTTTCCTGTCCACCCTCCTGCCTTTTCAAACATATCAATAAGATACTGTTTGAGGTGTTTTCCATATGGCACTAAAGCTGCAGTATGAAAAAAGTAAAAGATTCAGGGAAAAACCCTTTTCATTAGGCTACAGGCTCACAGAGAGTATATTTCCAAATAGGACCAGTTGAATCTTTTCTGTTTCTTTGTGTACACAGAGCCATAAGTTTGTCATTACTCAATTCTAGATGCTAAACTGTCTTTAAGCAAGAAGCAATATTGTCATTTATTCGGTATTATGTCATATAAACTTATGCTTCCTCCATTTTTATCCCCTAAAATACATTAATTTAAGGATGGGAACTTAGCACAGTATTGAGTTCCTTCAGACCAACAGTTTTGATTTTCCTAAGAAATAATAGATTTCACCTTTTTAACCATTATTACACTAACACTGGGGCCTTCCCAGGTGACCCTAGTGGCAAAGAACCTGTCTGCCAACGCAGGAGACATAAGAGATAGGGGTTCTATCCCTGGGTTGGGAATATCCCCCAAAGGAGGGCATGGTAACTCGCTCCAGAATTTTTGCCTGGAGAACAAAATGGACAGAGGAGCTGGTGGACTACAGTCCACAGGTCACAAAGAGCTGGACGTGACTTAGTGACTGAGCACACACACACGCACACTAACATCTACACCATGATTTATAGATGGCAGGCCCTGAGTAAAGGTTGCTTCTTTTTCCTTTGAATTTCTTACATCACTAATTAAAATTATTACGCTTCTTTTAAAATAAGTGACTCACACTGTTGTAATATTTTGGGTTATTCCAAGACCTATTTAAAGGAGAGTAATACTGATATGCTTATTTCACCAGATCGTTTAAAAGATACAATGCTGCTTTTAATACTTCATGGACAACAGTGCTATAAAGTACACTTTTAAGCCTGCATACCTACAAGTGATATCTTGCTTTGTAACTGTTTTTTCTTGAAAAATTATCTATCTTCAAATATATTCTAAGAGTTAAAAGTTATAAGTTAAAAGTCAACCTAATTTAACATATGTTCATAGCATTCAAATTCATTTACTAAAGTACTCAGAGTGAGGTGGAATTATAGAGATTTTTTAAAATTTAAAAACATTATCTCATTAGTANAAAATTATCTATCTTCAAATATATTCTAAGAGTTAAAAGTTATAAGTTAAAAGTCAACCTAATTTAACATATGTTCATAGCATTCAAATTCATTTACTAAAGTACTCAGAGTGAGGTGGAATTATAGAGATTTTTTAAAATTTAAAAACATTATCTCATTAGTATCCCATCAAAAAGGCACAAAATAATAAGAATAATGATGAGCAAATGCAGCTCATAAGAAACATGAACAATAATGAAGTCCCAACTAAGTCTGGCAGGAACTCTGTTAAAAAGAGAAATGTGCCAGCAACCTAAATGTTCATCCACAGAAGAGTGGGTAAGAAGATATGATACGTGCATCNAATGATGAGTAAATGCAGCTCATGAGAAACATGAACAATAATGAAGTGCCAACTAAGTCTGGCAGGAACTCTGTTAAAAAGAGAAATGTGCCAGCAACCGAAATGTTCATCCACAGAAGAGTGGGTAAGAAGATATGATACGTGCATCAGTCAGTATCAGTTCAGTCACTCAGTCGTCTCCAACTCTTTGCGACCCTGTGGACTGCAGCACGCCAGGCCTCCCTGTCCATCACCAACTCCGGGAGTTTACTCAAACTCATGTTGATTGAGTCAGTGATGCCATTCAACCATCTCATCCTCTATCGTCCCCTTCTCCTCCTGCCTTCAATCTTTCCCAGAATCAAAGTCTTTTCAAAAGTGTTAGTTCTTCACATCAGGTGGCCAAAGTATTGGAGTTTCAGCTTCAGCATCAGTCCTTCCAATGAATATTGAGGACTGATTTCCTTTAGGATGGACTGGTTGGATCTCCTTGCAGTCCAAGGGACTCTCAAGAGTCTTCTCCAACACCACAGTTCAAAAGCATCAACTNTCTGTCTTTTTCAAGTTATTCTGAGAGGCTATGAGCTTATGCTGGTGATGGTGCCATTGTCCAGGGTGCATTTGCAGCTGCCCAGTGGGAATCTTTTTGGATTCTCTGCAACACTGTTTTGAACCTTTTTGAGGGTAGCAATGCTTTATCCTTTGAGAGTGTGTTTGATTTGGTATAAACAGTCCCAAGTCATTCAGAACTAAAGGACATGAACCAGGTGAGTGGCCAAGTTGCATAACAGTTTTTCATCCAAAGCTGAGATGGACTGCTGGGGAGAGCTATGTCCTGGGGCTTGGGAGCTTTCTACACCAGAAAGGGAAGCAGAATAGAAGTGGGTCTGAAGTTGCAGTTTTCTTTCTTTTATTTTCTAAAATTGATGGCTTGTGGAATCTTTAGTTCCCCAGTGTTAATCGCTCAGTCATGCCTGATTCTTTGCAATACTATGGACTGAATAGCCCACCAGGATCCTCTATCAGTGAAATTCTCCAGGCAAGAATACTGGAGTGGGTTGCCAATTCCTTCCCCAGCGGATCTTCTTGAGCTAGAGACTGAACCCGGGTTTCCTGCATTGCAATCAGATTCTTTACCACTGAGCCACCAGGGAAGCCCTCTTAGTTCCCCAACCAGGGATCAAACCTGGAATCTCAGCAGTGAAAGCATCCTAACCACTGGGGTACCAGGAAAGTCCCAGAAATTGCAGTTTTCTAATGTGACTGCTAGATGGGGTGTCAACACAATTTCAAAAATGTCCACATTCCAGGAATGTTTGCAGCATTGAAATCAGTGTCTAACTTACCATGAAGAATGCTGTTAAGGGAATGTTCATATATGCCTTTTTAATTAATCTTTTTTAAGCAAAAATCATATAGTGCTAACCATTCCTTATCCTACAAATTTCACCAATATTAGTTCATTAAGCTACATAACTCTAGGAGGTCTATACTGTCATTAACTCCATTTTACAGATGAGAAAACTGAGGTCAAATAACTTATTCAAGGTCAAACAACAAGCATTGTGTTTCAGTAATCTCCCACTCAAGTTCAGCTCCAGAGCATTTAGTATGCTTCTATGTGGCATTGATTTTGCTGTTTTATGGCTGGGCCTCCTATGCAGCATGAATTCCTAGGGTGAACCTCTGCTTCCCAATTCATGCTCTTTCCCCAGTCTGGGTATATCAGGCAAGTTCTATCAAGAAAATGGGTACTTCAAGCCAGGAGATTTAATATAGAGAATCAGGAGCTTCCAAACCATTAGCAGAGCCCATAAATGCAGACCAGGAAGGGCTCTGGAAGTCTTCAGGAAACTGGGAACCTGCAGACACACCAGCAGTCTGTGGCTACCTCCATACGACACATCGTACATCTGCCAAGGCACACCTGACTTCTGCCTCGACTGGAAGAACACAAAGATATACACAAGTACATTCTCCAAGGTCTGATTGGAGGACTTCTAACCAGCAGTCCTGCTAGTAAACATTCTGGAAAATGTAGCTCCCATGTATATAGCTCCTGCCTGACAAGGGAGAACATAGGAGGGAGCAGTGATGCTTGTTGCTGACAGGCCTGCTGGAAGTCAGGGAAAGTTTGTTCTAAAACAATCAATATTATGGCTCACTAAGCAGGCCAGATAATGAAAGGTCTATATGTTAGCCTCAGTGTCAGAGAATCAATATTTATTAGTTATGTGTCCTGGACCAGCAATGGAACAGGTGCCATGGGAGATGTTAGATTTACAACCACCTTCCATATTTTAATATTGATTTGACTGTAAGTCTGGGATGGCCAGTTCCTCCCTCTTTAAATTCAATAGAAAATTGTGTGAGTACTGATCTTAAGCAGGAGTGAATAAATAGAACAGAAAGAAAAAGAAACATGTAAATTGGTTTTTCTCTTCCCTTATTCTCTGTGTGACTGCTTTCAAGCCACATTTTTCAAAGTGCTATTTCTCATATTTAAAAGCACAGGAAAGTGGCGAAGGGAAATGCCTGTTTTTACCAGCTTTTAAAGAGTACGGAAGTTAAAGCTTTAAGTATTTATGGTTTTAATTTTAGGCTCAGATGCAATACAGTGACCTAGAAAGGCTAATGCTTCATGGTATAAAGTTTGAAAAATATTCAGCTGAATGAATATTCAGCTGGGGAACTCCCTTTGGAGATGGAAAACTTCATTTGTTAAATTACACTCTCTCTGATTTTATTTGGAAAATCATTCACTAGGGTAAATATATATATCAGCAACCTAGACTCCAAGTTTTGCTAAGCACCCACCTAATCCTTCTTCCAAATTACATTGCATGGGTTGTAATGCAGGAAACATGACATGGCAATAATTTAAATCCAACATACAGACTAGTTTCAATTTGTTACAATGTCCAGAGAGATTATGTAATCACATTAGAGAGGCAATTGAAATGTTTCTATGCATTTCTCTATATTTTCATTAATGACTTTCTTTATGGTCACTCATGAGATTCAAGACAGAAAGATCTTGAAAGAGCTGTGGTCAAATCCATCTCTACACTGGATGAGAAATCTTTGCAGAAATAAAACAATTATGGTTATTATTATAGTTTACATCTGTGTAATGACAAGGCTTTCATGTTATGTCACGGTTCCTTACAACATGTCTAGTTCAAAGGAATGGTATCTAAATCACATAAAGTTCCATTTGTTGTAGAATTCCAAATGAGGTTAAGAAACTTATAGAGTTTCTCATCAAATCAGAGACAAAAGATCAGTTTCAGAGGGAGATAGACTTCAGGAGAGCTCATTTAAACTGAACAGGAAGAAATAAATAAATAACAGGTACAACTGTGTTGATTCTGTTGAACACCATGTACTTCCCTGAGAACTTGAGCCTTTATGAACTCATTTATCCTCCCATCAACCGCTGCGGGTACATTTATTTACAGCTCTGCTTTAGAGATGGGGAAACAGAGAAACAAAAGAGGTAAACAACTGGTTCAAGATCACATAGCTGATATAGAGCCAGGCTTACTCCATATGCCTCACATTGAGTCTCTTGATAAAAGCAGAATCAGAAGAATGAAACAGAAGTTTGCCCTGCGTGGAATCAGACTATACTCCCCACTACAGCTCACAGAGGCTGTTCACCCAACTGGGTCAATCCTTTTCCTTTTGTTTTGGCAACTGTTTTAGCTCCAGAATATCATTCTCTCCCCTGCTATTCTTATTTAACTCTTGATTTTGATGTACCTGTAGGACAAGGTTCCCAAACGTAGTTCTCCAACCAGTGACATCAATGCCACCCAATTCTCAGGCCCCACTCCAGACTGGAAGTGAAAGGCACTCCGTCGTGTCTGACTCTTTGCAACTCCATGAACTATGCAGTCCATGGAATTCTCCAGGCCAAAATACTGGAGTGTGTGGCTATTCCTTTCTCCAGGGGATCTTCCCAACCCAGGGATCGAACCCAGATCTCCCACATTGAAGGCATATTCTTTACCAGCTGAGCCACCAGGGATGCCCAAGAATACTGGAGGGGGTAACCTATCCCTTCTCCAGCGGATCTTCCTGACCCAGGATTCAAACTGGGGTCTTCTGCATTGCAGGTAGATTCTTTACCAGCTGAGCTATCAAGGAATTAAATGAATTAAAATTTCTGGGAGTGGAGCCCAGTCATACAAGCTGTAATAACCTCTCGATGGCATCTTAATACAGGTGAAATTTTGCAACCACTGTGAGTGATCCACCTTCATGGCCTCTGAGTTTCCTGAATTCCTCTTACTGGGTGAGCTTTCTCCACTTAGCCTCAGACACTCCCTCCTATGGCCATCACCAAGTCCTTCCCCCATGCACTTCTAAATCTCAGCGTCATGCATTTGCTCTCTGAACACAACCTCTATCTTTCCATCTCACTCTTTCTTGTACCCTGAACTCTCCTTCTACCCCACTGTAACCTCCAGCATACTGCTTCTACCAGCTTGCACTGTCCCTCATCCCCTCATGGCCCCTCTTTCTCCCTTGAAGAGTGAAAGTGTTAGTTGCTCAGTCGTGTCCAACTCTTTGCAACCCATGAACTGTAACGCACCAGGCTCTTCTGTCCATGGAATCTCCAGGCAAAAATACTGAAGTGATTAGCCATTCCTTTCTCCAGGGATCATCCTGACCCAGGATTCTAACCCCGGTCTCCTGCATTGCAGGCAGATTTTTCCCGTCTGAGTCACCAGGGAAGCCCCCTTCCTTACCTAGCTTAAATTGCATGATTAATTATTATAATCACTCTCTCAGGAAGACCGTCAACTCCCTGGTCCTTTCTCATGCGGCTGACCTCACCTGGTGAGATTGTAATCATGGTTAAATCTAGTTCTGCCTACTCTGCACCTGTGTTGCAGAACATGCTTGAGCAAAAATACAAAAGCAAACTGACTCTTCTCTCTTTAACTTTGTGGCCATGCATACCTGAAGTTGGTCCTGATGCTGCCTGGCCATCATCCCCAGTCCACTTTCTGCCCCACTCACCTAGATGACAATCACACCTTCTCGTCTCTCCTCAAAGATCTAACACCTTCACCCCGCTTTCACTTTCAACTCATGACCTCACTTTATATTTCACTGAGAAATTAGAAACATTCAGCAGGAACTTCCTTGGATTTATCATCTGCCTTTTCGCATCTGTAGCCAATGCTTTTCCTCCCTCCCTACTTGTTTCTAGAGTCAGTCCCTCTGCTTCTTCACTAGACTATTGCTACTCAAAGAGTGGCCCCTGGTCCAGCAGCAGTGATATCATCCCTGAAAGCTTCTGAGTCATACAGAATCCCAAGTACCATCATTTCACCAGATAACTCTTATACAGTTTCGGATGACGCCCACGCTGCCAAACTCAGTGGTTAATTCTCAGTCCTCATCTTTCTCCACCAATCAGCACTATTTTACAGTTGAGGTCCTCCTTTTTGAAGTATTTTGTCCACTGGCCTATCAATTTTCTTTCTTGTTTTTATTCCAGTGCCATTGCTGGCTTTCAATCTCCTTTACAGGTTTCTTTTCTTTTCTTTTTTTTTTTTTNCCCACTGAGTTTTTGGTGCCTTTGGAACATGTGAGTAAAGAGACTGGAAACCATTTGGTTATATGCAGCAGACACACCAGAGTGCTCTGGAAATAAGTTTAGAAATGGTCAGTTTAAGGATTTGCTTTCAAGCGAGTGAAAGAGAGCATCTGGGGGTGGACAGACATTTAGGTAGAGGAGAAAGAGATCCAGAACAGAGCCCTGAGGGGTAGGTGAACTGCCCAGAAAGAGAGACAGAAACCAGTGGGGATACAGGGGAAGTCAAGGCCCAGCGTGTGTCCTCTGTGACCTGGCCCCGTCCTCCCTGGGAGGACCCTGCAGCATATGTGAGGCTCTCAGAGGACTACTCAGAGGACACAGTGGACTCCTCAGCTCTGGGAGCCGTGGAAGGAAGAGGTCTTGTCTGAGACAGAAAGGCCTTCAGAAAGGAAAAACATCAGGAGCCAAGGCATGCAGGAAAACTCTCTGCGAGGGAGGTTTATAAAAGTACAGACAGTTTGCCTTTGTTGGAGAATAAAATGTGAGAGGAAAGCAGGAGCGAGGAGAGACACTCACTTAGCAAACAAGGCTCAGCCTGGGCTCCACACCATCCTAAGGATCCTCCGCAGAGGAACACTGAATCCTCCTCGCAATCCCAGAAGCAGTGACGACAAGAATCCTCTTTACAGAGGGGGGAGTGGAGTTTAAGGAGGGGAGGCAGGTTGTGTGAAGTCTCCACCAGCAGCGGACAGAATGGGCCTCCTCACCCAGACAGTCTGGGTCCAGAGTTGATGTTCTTAACCACCTTACCCTGCAGCCTCTGCAATACAGAGCTAAGAAAGAGGGAAATAGTAGGCACCAAGAGCATGTTTCCCGAAAGAAGATTCTGTGTGGAGAATAAAGCCAAAGGGTTACGTGGGAGTGGTTCCCATGCTGCATGGAACTTGAGACCCCTCCCGGGTTTTGTGGCACTACGTGGACTTCTGCAGTATTCAAGCAGTATTCAGTGTCCCTGCATCACGTCACCTTCAGATCTCAATTCCCCCTCAATAAAAGTCACTGTGGAAACTTCCCTGATAACCAGCGTCCAGTAGTTAACACTCCACGCATCCACTGCAGGTGGCCTGGGTTCGATACCTGGTCAAATCTTACACGGTACAACTAAGACCCAGTGGAGCCAAAATAAATAAACAAGCAGATAAAGGTTAAGCATACATCCTTAAAACCATCACCGTGATACTGGGAGGATTTATGACCCACTACCTAGGAAAATTCCTTGGCCCCTTCCAGAGGAACGTTATTACTATTCCCGCCACTGTTATGTCACGATTATGCTAATGATGCCTTTTATCAGCTTCAGGCCAAAAAAGGAACCTGTGCATTTATTCAGAGTACACAACCTAAATGAAAATGAGAACGTATTGTTTCTTCACACCCTACTTGGATGTGCTTAAAAAGCAAATAGCATTTTAACAAGTAAAAGAAACATGTCACTGCTCTTCAAACAGTCATGCTTATACAATTACCTGCTTCCCTCCATCTGAAATTACCATGAGGAATGTACTCCTTCACGCCTGCATTTAATTTGTGGCTTTTCAGCTGCTGTTTGACAAAACACTGGGCTTTCAATGTGCACCTTCAATCTTGTTTGGCCATCTGAAAAGACTTCTTTTTCCAAAGATGGAAAAACTCTATTAAAAAGAAAAGTCCTGAGTGTGTATCTATAACTTTCATTGGACCCTGCTGATATTTGCATGCATCATGGTAAGACCAACAAGCTGCCAAGTGACTGGGAACAAGGAGGCCCACTCCAGGGAGACCTGGGTGCAGCTTCTGCTCAGTAGGGACACGATGTGCTCAGCAGGACATGGCCAGACCTCACACTCCGGGACCTCAGGAGTTGATCAGTATAGAAAGTCAGTGTCAAATATAAACCGAAGTGCTCTTCATAAATCACGTGAGGTAAGGATGCTGCCATTTCCAGTAGCCTGACAAAAATCCCCTAATGCACGTCAGCTGTCTGTGCTGCTCGAGGNATGTGCTTAAAAAGCAAATAGCATTTTAACAAGTAAAAGAAACATGTCACTGCTCTTCAAACAGTCATGCTTATACAATTACCTGCTTCCCTCCATCTGAAATTACCATGAGGAATGTACTCCTTCACGCCTGCATTTAATTTGTGGCTTTTCAGCTGCTGTTTGACAAAACACTGGGCTTTCAATGTGCACCTTCAATCTTGTTTGGCCATCTGAAAAGACTTCTTTTTCCAAAGATGGAAAAACTCTATTAAAAAGAAAAGTCCTGAGTGTGTATCTATAACTTTCATTGGACCCTGGTGATACTTGCATGCATCATGGTAAGACCAACAAGCTGCCAAGTGACTGGGAACAAGGAGGCCCACTCCAGGGAGACCTGGGTGCAGCTTCTGCTCAGTAGGGACACGATGTGCTCAGCAGGACATGGCCAGACCTCACACTCCGGGACCTCAGGAGTTGATCAGTATAGAAAGTCAGTGTCAAATATAAACCGAAGTGCTCTTCATAAATCACATGAGGTAAGGATGCTGCCATTTCCAGTAGCCTGACAAAAATCCCCTAATGCACGTCAGCTGTCTGTGCTGCTCGAGCGAAGGAAAACAAGGGCTCTCCAGGGCAAAATCGTCAGATATTCAAAGCTCGCCTCTCTTCCTCCCTGCCCCTCCCCAGCCTCTCTGTTTCTGGGTCTTTTAGCATTCCTCCATGACAGAAATCACTAGGCCTAACCAGCTTCCCTGAATCCACCCTGTGAAGAACTGGTGACCCGGCATTTACAGACTGACAGACCCAATTAAGTTTGGGCTAAAATCAATTCACACCAGTGTTATTTCGGCTTCAAGTTAAAGCCCGTTATGAACTCTCTCTGGAACACACATACACCTTCTTAAAGGTATTTTTTTCTGGATATCAGCAAAGAAATAAGAGGTCTTAGGAAGTTGTAGTGCAGAAGCTCCTGAGATCAGAGGAGACCGCTTGAAGGCCTCCCACCAAGGGAAACCCGACTGACAGATTGTGGACGACAGAGGTGGGTGGCTTCAGGGCGACAGTGTGGAATCTCCCCACAGGTAGAGAAGGACAAGGTGATCTTCAGGAATTGCCTTCCAACCCCCTCCAGCTGATGAACAACTGTTTCAAGAAGTAATTGCTAAGGCCAAAGAAGCCTGTCCTGTTCATTTACCATCCCCTCTTAGAACCACATCCTGCTTCATCCATGGTCCTGTGGGCACACAGCTTCCCAGGGGCCCTGCTTTTATGCAGAAGAAAACCTTAACCCCTCCCGCATTGCACCGTTGAACCTAATCTGTATTCCCGTCTGTCAGCTTCTCCCATCACAGATAGGAATGCCTCTAACCTTGCACATCTAACATACTGATCTTTGTGTTTTTGGAATTGAGCTTTCCTTCTCTGATAATAAGAAGTACGCTCTGCTGCTGCTGTTCAGACGCTAAGTCGCGTCCGACTCTTTGTGGCTTCATGGACTGTGGCGCACCAGGCTCCTCTGTCCATAGGATTTCCCAGGCAAGAATACTGGAGTGGCTTGCCATTTCCTTCTCCAGGGGATCTCCCCAGACCAAGGATCAAACCTGAGTCCCCTGCATTGGCAGCCAGATTCTTTACCACTGAGCCACCAA
Organism: Neotragus moschatus; assembly: GCA_006410615.1. Lineage (NCBI taxonomy): Eukaryota > Metazoa > Chordata > Mammalia > Artiodactyla > Bovidae > Neotragus > Neotragus moschatus. The sequence continues at coordinate 302,265 of SJYA01002873.1, forward strand.
GGAAGCCCTGGTATCCATATTTCATACCTATTTTAAGGAAGTTTATGATAAGAAAGAGTGTTCCTAAAAGAGTATTGCCTTGCTGAAGAGAGTATTATAAGAATACTTATTTTTATATTGAGCAAGCAGTTGTGTCTAGCACTTTGGGAGTCCCCAGATAGATAAAAGGCACGTTTCCTTTCCTTAAGGAAGTTTTATGAGCTTACCTTACCACACATGCATGGGTACATGCTAAGTTGCTTCAGTCGTGTCCAACTCTTTGTGACCCTATGGTCTGTGTCCCACCAGGCTCCTCTGTCCATGGAATTCTCCAAGCAAGAATACTGGAGTGGGCAGCCATGCCCTTCTCCAGGGGATCATCCCTACCCAGGGATAGAACCTGTGTCTCTTATATCTTCTGCTTTGGCAGGTGGGTTCTTTACCACTAACTCCACCCGGGAAGCCCTACCACACATGGCACAAGGTTAATAAGTATTAGCTAGTTATTGTCAGCAACGTGTCCCATTAAACAGAAAGAGGAAGCCTGATGTTATTACACTTAAGAGGAAAAAAAGGGTCAGATTACTCCTACTTTTGCCTGAATTCTCTGAAAAATGCAAGACAGGCAGTGTGTCCTGAGGAATCCAAGTAAGTGCTTCCCTACATCCCTGAATGTTTAACCATTTTTAAACAACAAGAGTAAAAAACAATATAGAAATTCATATTCAGATGTAGTTCCATGGGATGTTTTTATGGCAAACAAGGTATTAGAGCAGGCATACTCCACACTCCTTCATAGGTAACTGAAAGGAAATTTGGAGTATAACATTACTCTTCATGAGTACACTAACTTCTTGATAATACTTATAGTTATAATATGAAAGCACAAATATTTCCAAGACCTTGCCTATGTACGTGAAGTTGCTAGGTTACTCTGAGCTGATGCAGAACTATCCCTTAAAGTGTAAGCTTTGGCAGCATCCCCACATACTTTCTAAGCATGCATAGCTCTCATGAATGTTTCATTTTGGGTTTTCTGCAAAGAAAATCTCCTAAAATATTTTCTTTAGTGTATGCTGTAGGCCCCTGGGAATACGTAGAAATATGCTGATCTAGTGACATTGATAGCTAACATTTTGTAAGACTTGATGTTGTGGAGACTAAAAAGGAACCTTTTGGATAAATTCCACTTTAGGAATCAATGTCCCTATTACTGACTTTCTGTCAGATCCCAAACATCTATGTGCAAAGCGAAATTACTCAGATATGCTGGAACTGTATCCTTGGAATTATTTAGTATAGCTGAATGTTGAGGTGTAAAATATTGTCATTATCTGCAGAACATCCGGCTTTGTTGCCCTTTCAAAGAGTGTGCCTCTGTGCTGACCCCAATGTGCTACTTCTCCTCCCACTCACTTCTTTCTCCTTTTTCCTTCTTTTCCATACACTTTAGAAAAATCATGCTATTTTCTGACAGTTGATGTAAGGGTGCTGACCCAGCTTCAACCACAGGACGTGGAGGTGGATAGAATGCGTCAAAGCAAGTTTCTTACCTAAGATTACATTTTGTCACAGAAAAAGTGAATCTAAGTGGCTGTAGAAAAGCTATAGAAAAAAGAAAAAAAAGAGCAGGAGGCATTGCCCCATTGGCCTGACCTCTGACTCACCGATCTGTAAAGAGGGCGGGCTGCTCCCATTAGTGTGAAGTAAAAAATACATGAGGGATGGAACCACTAACAGATACTTAGATGTGAACTAGGATCAAGGTGGCCAGTGCTGGCATCCAGTTGTATACACACTGAACGTCCACAAATCATCTACAAAATAGCACCAGAGCCAGCAGGACCCACTCCCCAGGCAATGATTCAAATCCCTTCTAGCAACCTAGAGTTCCTGTCTGGAAATTCACAGTTCCACATCTATGAACGTTTATGGCATCAGGGTGTCATAAACTAAAATGCAACAGTGATTTGTCATTGTTTACAACGTTTTACTGACTGCAAGAAGGTAAGGGATAAAGTTATTTATGTTTTCTTCAAGACAGGTAGATACTCAATGCACTTGCAAGATTCAGGGAGTAAGGGTTACAGTGAACTGCTACAGAAGCATCTCTTTGGGCTTATCAGGTTCTCTTCCTTATTATGGATTTATTAATTATAAACATAAAGAGTAAAGAAGGGTAACTGCAGGTAGGTTCTTGATTTTCAGTGACCTATTTGAATTTTGTTTACTGTTATATCTTCCTTTCAAATCTTGTTTTCATTTATGAATTTCCACTCTAAAGTGGGAAGGCCATGACTACTTATCATACTTTTTCTCTCAGCTACCATTATGATAAGTTCCTTATATTAGTACATTGCACATTGATTCACTCATTCAACAGTAAAAACACATTTATTGGGTATCACCTGTACCAACAACTGTCTTAGCTCCTGGGAGAAAAAAGATTATTATAATTTGGTTCCTGTCCTCAAGGAACACAGCATCAAGTAGAGTGGGCAGAAACCTATCAAATCTAGGAGTTTCTATGCACTAAGATAGATGCTCTAATGTGACATAGTGTAACATTAGCAATGCAATAGCTTAAGGTTATACATAACACATAGTGATATAACAAAGAGAGAAGACATCAGCTTTTTCAGGACTGGGAATGTTCAGGGAGATGACATTGGGGTAAATGCTAAAAAGGGGAGGTTAAATAAATGGCAGACCTATTACCCACTGGTATAATATAATCCAGATCAATGAAGACTATTAAAAAAGGCTAAAAGTAACTTTAGATTTTTCTTCCCTATTAGTTTAAAAAGGCCTTTTGTGGATTTCATCCCCAGCAGTGAGCTCCTGCCTTAAATAAGATCCAGTTTAATTCAGAATTTCTTTAGATTTATTTTCTTCTCTTTCCTATTTATGGAAATAATTGTCAGTGCCAATTTTAGAAGCTATTCCTTGCTAAACTCGAGATGAAATTTTTCACTCATCTTAGATAAGTAATGCTCTTTTCAAAATTATTTGGATAAGCTTTCTTTTTTACTGCCAGAGGAGCAGTTGTTTAAAACTCCTTCACTAGGAAATCTTCCAGCGCACGTGTGCTTCAGTTCAGTTCAGTCACTCAGGTGTGTCTGACTCTTTGCAACCCCATGGACGCCAGGCTTCACTGTCCATGTGTGTTTAGGTAAGCCAATGTCCTGGAAAAACAGAGCTACTGAATGAGGAAATCCCCCTTCACCTCACATGGACCACAAATTGTTTATATGAATAATGACAGACAAAACAGAAGATTAAAAGCCTTTTATTTTGAAAAAATAGTACAGTGTATTCAGTGCAGTTCAGTCATTCAGTCGTGTCCGACTCTTTGTGACCCCATGAACTGCAGCACGCCTGTCCATCACCAACTCCCAGAGCTTGTTCAAACTCATGTCCATCGAGTCTCGGTTATGCCATTCAACCATTTCATCCTTAGTCATCCCCTTCTCCTCCTGCCCTCAATCTTTCCCAGCATCAGGGTCTTTGCCAGTGAGTCAGTTCTTCACATCAGGTGGCCAAAGTATTGGAGCTTCAGCTTCAGCATCAGTCCTTCCAATGAATATTCAGGATTAATTTCCTTTAGGATTGACTGGTTTGATCTCCTTGCAGTATATTACCAAGCAAGAAAAAGAATTAAGAATTAAAGTAAGAAGGAGGAGAGGAGGAGCAGGGAGAGAAGAGGCAATTGTTGTTTGGTTTTTTAATGTACAACCTAGTAGCAAGATGGAAGTTACTAATTTATAAATTCCAGTTCAAGTTATTTCCTCTTTAACCACAATATTGCAGGGAAATTTACATAGAAATAGAAACCGTATTTTAAAGTCCATGCTCACATTTTTCACTTTAGCAAACAGCATTGTTTACATACTTTGATTTGCATATGGGAATAAAGTATTTCTCCCCAAAACCAAGCCTGAGCCAAGTTGAACCTTTGAATTGTGCTCCTGGTGAGACCTCATCTATGTGCAGAAAGGTCCCAGAACTACCTGATTAGACCTGGGTACTGGGTTAGGTGGGCTTCCCAGGCGGCCCAGTTGGTAAGGAACTCACCTGCAGTGCAGGCGACAGAGGACATGCAGGTTCTATCCCAGGTTGGGAAGATCCCCCTGGAGGAGGGCATGGCAACTCACACCAGCAGTCTTGCCTGGAAAATCCCATAGCCAGAGGAGCCTGGCAGGCTACAGTCCTTGGGGTCACAAAGACTCGGACATGACTGAAGGGACTGAACACACACACATGCGTGTGCACATGCATGTGCGCACACACACACACACACACACACACACACACACTGGGTTAGGTGATTCAGAGGAAGACCGTCCTGGGAAAGTAAACTTCAGATTGAAAAGGAATCTGGCCTCACAATAGCCACATTTAGGAAAAGAGACAAATACGTAGGTTTGCAATCTCATGGTCAGGTCAGTAGTTTTTCTACACATGAACATTGTTCATATATTTGATGAAATCCCCGTTCCAGGGAACCTCCCAGCTCTTCAGGGTTTGAGTTCATAATGACGTTACAGACAAAGGCATGGAGGTGGAGTGGAGCATGGCTGAGGGAAAGCATAACCCTTCTGGCAGCAGTCTAGAAACTCGAGGTTGCCAGGTCATAATCTGTAAGTCATTCTGTTCCCTCTCCAGAAAAGATGGCCCAGAGGAGGAGGCGATTGGCGAGGTGATTAGCCACGTGTCTATCCATCCACACCCCTGCCCCCATCACTCACCTCCGCTCTCATCCTAGAGTTCTGAACTTCTGTGTCCACCGGGAAAAAGGGAAGACCTAAGATGGTCATACCTGGTCTTGGTGGAATGTAGGGGCAAATGGATGCTCACCTGTATTGTTGGTGCCTACTGGGCACATTCATTTTTTTGAGACTTGTATTGTTACTCTTTAATCATTTGAATGGCCCTTGATACAGAAGCTCTGTTTCTGCTAGCAAAGGAGTTTCCAGGGAGGGTCCAGAAAGAGATCCCAAAGTTGATTCCAACTTGCATTCCGCTTAAGGGGCATTAGCCAAGGGGACAATTCAAGGAGCTGCGTGAATTCCCTGCTTCACGATGAAAAACAGCTCTTGCTGACGGGCCCAGCTCCACGTTCTTGACTTCATGGCTGGGTTTAGTCCTCAAGACAATCTCACGCTCCTCTCTGTGTGGATTCGTGTCAGTACAAAGCACATGCTCCTGAGCGCAGAGAAGGATGGCAGAGAGGTCGCTCCCCATGCCCACTGCCAGTGCCACTGATGCTACCCGGCAGCCTGAGTGCCCTTTTAGCAAAGGAATCCAGACATAGTGCTGAGGCAGCTGATCTCAGCTCCCCTTGCCTTACCGTCCCTGTCGGGGGAGCCAGAGCTTCCCAGGTCGCTCAGTGGTAAAGAATCTGCCTGCCAAGGCAGGAGACGTAGGAGAAGGGGGTTCCATCCCTGGGAGGGAAAGAGCCCCTGGAGAAAGAAATGGCAACCCACCACATTATTCCTGCCCGGATGATCCCATGGACAGAGGAGTCCGGTGGGCTACAGTCCATGGGATCACAGAGAGTGGGACAGGACTGAGCACGCAACACTCACTCACTCCGGGCGAGCCAGGCTTGTGCCTCCCCTGCTGCAGGAGTGGGCCATGTCAGAGACTGAATGCTTTCATGCTTTACGAAAACTTAACATTACGGGAAGAACTGAACCACTTGTACTTGGTGGGGGGAGAGGGGTGGCTCAGAGGACACAAAGAGGGAGAGAAAAAAAATAATAAAAATGTTTTAGTCTAAGTTATTTAGTGTGATATTAAATAATATGAAAGATAATGAAATTTATAAGTTTTCCCAAAAATCCATGGATTTTTCATCTCAATGCATAGGAGATAAGGAAAAAAAAGAAAGGGAGGAAGGCAGAAATCTTCCACCTTTAAAGTGTAAAGATATTTAATCCAGTATTCTCTCCTTTGAAAAATGAAAACTCCAAGGCTTAGATTTATGAAATGTACTAGAAAAGATGAGTCAGATATTTGTCTACATGGAATTAGACCCTGAGTCTCAGCCTTGGTAGAAGGTTCTTATCCTGCTCCTTTTTTTTTTTTTTTTTTTTTTTTNGCAGAAATCTTCCACCTTTAAAGTGTAAAGATATTTAATCCAGTATTCTCTCCTTTGAAAAATAAAAACTCTAAGGCTTAGATTTATGAAATGTACTAGAAAAGATGAGTCAGATATTTGTCTACATGGAATTAGACCCCGAGTCTCAGCCTTGGTAGAATGTTCTTATCCTGCTCCTTTTTTTTTTTTTTTTTTTTAATGAGATCCAGTTCTGGCTTCTGTACCATAGCATCTTATACCACGTAGATTAAAAGGTGGCTGTTTTATCTGTCACTCTTTATTGTTGACACAGATAATATTGGGCAAAGAGCTCAGGTAAATGTGAGCAGCATCATTGGTTGTGAACCGGAACTAATGGAAAAGGGACCAGCAGTGAATGAGAATCCAGGTAGTTCAGCATCCTGCAGAAAGAGACTAACCCAGGGAGACTGCTCATCCCCACAGAGAGCCCCTGCCCTCTCAGAGTTTTTCCTTTTTATCTTCTGTTTTTTCTTGAGGTCTTGTTGCTTTATAATATTTGCAGATGTACATTGTGATTCACATTTTTTGAAGGTTTTGCTGCCATTTCTAGTTATTATATAATATTGGTTATATTCCTTATGCTGTATAATATATCCTGGTGACTTACTCATTTTCTGCATAGCACTCTGTACCTCTTAATCCCATGTCCTTATCTTCTCCTGCCCTCTTTCTATCTCCCCACTGGTAACTACTAGCTTGTCCCCTATAACAGTGAGTCTGTTCCTTTTTTGTTATATTCATTAGTTTGTTTTATTTTCTAGATTCCATGTATAAGTGATATCATACAGTATATGTCTTTCTCCCTCTTACTTATTTCACTTAGCATAATACCCTTCAAGTCCATCCATGTTGTTTCAGATGGCATGATTTCATTCTTTTTTTGTGGCTGAGTATGCACACACCGCACCTTCTTTCTCCATTCATCTGTTGATGGAGACTCAGGTTGTTTCCACATCTTGGCTATAATGCTGCTATGAATATCAGGTACATGTATTTTTTCAAACTTGTGTTTTCATTTTCTTTGGATATATACCCAAGCCTAGAATTGCCAGATCATGTGGTATTTCTATTTTTAGTTTTTTAAGGAACCTCTATAATTTTTTCCCAGAGTGACTACACCAGTTTATAGTCCCACCAACAATGTACAAGGATTCCCTTTACTCCACATCCTTGCCAGTGTTCCAGTTGTCATTGGACAATGATACTGGCTTTCTGGGCTTCCCTGGTGGATCAGAAAATAAAGAATCCTTCTGTAATACAGGAGACGCCAGCTTGATCCCTAGGTCCAGAAGATCCCCTGAGAAGGGAATGGCTACCCACCCTAGTGTTCTTGCCAGGAGAATCCCATGGACAGAGGAGCCTGGCAGGCTACAGTCCATGGGGTTGCAAAGAGTCAGACATGACTGAGCGACTAAGCACACACACACTGGCTTTCTACCAAATGAACTTGAGTCTGAAGAATCCTATAACTGTATAGATTTTAATGAACTAATTATACTAGTTATCAAATTTGGGTGCCAGACATTGCATGTGCTAGTGCTTTCCATGTATCACTTTTAACCCCACATCTACCCTGAAGCCAATATTATTTTCTCCACATTATAAATTAGAAAACTGAAAGTAGATTATTTTCCTAAAAATTATTAGTGATGGAGCTGAAATTCAAATTGAGATCTATGCTCTTTCCACTGCATGCTATTATTTGCCTTTAGATAATAACATATTTAACCTAGGAAATATGATCTTAGAATCTCAAAATGTTAGAGCTGATGATCAGTGCTTCACGATGTGTAATGTGCGTGTGAATCATTTGGGAGCGGGCTAAAATGCAAGTTCGGACCCAACAGATCTTGCATGGGGCCTGAGCCTCTCCCTTTCTAAAGAGGTCCCAAGTCGAGCTGATGCTATCTGTCCAAAATTCATACCCTGAACAGAAATGCACAAGTTATCTTATAGACAGCCTAGTCTTTAAGGGTGATTTAAGTTACAGAAAATCAGAGATTTGTCACGTAGAAATAGAGAATAGTTATATCTCGCTTTTTATCAAAGAAGTAGCTGTTTCCAAAAACAGTCATATTTCTTTAGCATAATATATTGTATACACATATACACATACACATGTTTAACTGACAGACTTCATTTTAAAAACTGACGTTTCCCACCCTCAGGCAAGATATCTGCCCATTGGCCACTGTCAACCCAGAACTCACCTTTCTTCCTCACCTGCGCTGGTGACTTTCTGACCAATGCCCTGTCAAGGATTGTACACTATCACAGTTACAGTATTGAAGGAGGGCATCCTTCAGATGTCCTTTCCTAACAAGAATGAGTTAAGCCCCAGGCCCCTTGAACGCAGCGTGGTGTCTTGTGTCCGCTGGCCTTGTCAGAAGGAGGAAGATGAGCCGGAGTCCAAGGCAGGGGTCCGGGAAGCCCCTCCCGCCGGCACCCAGATAGAAAAGCCGCCTGTAAGCAACAAACTGCTCATTAGTGCAGGGCGCTGCGATAGCCAGTCCCCAGAACCTGTTCTTTGCTCAACAGAAGAACCGACATTAAAGTGGCCTGTTCAACCAGGAGTGAAACAAGCCGTGATGAATTGTCCCTGAGACTGAAAGCACACTAAGCAGAAGTCCCGCATCTGATAGGAAGGAAAAAGGAAAAAAAAAAAAAAAAACTGGACAGATTTCTTGAGAAGGAAAGAGCGACTAAAAGCAATGGAGAAGGCCACAAAAGCTTTTGAATTCCAAATCTTGTGGAGGTTGACACAGGTCCCGGGCTCTGAGAGACAGGATCATGAACAATTTTAAGGAGCCATGATGCTTCTGGCTTTCTTTCTGGGTTACAGTAAATCCAAAAGGGACTAGCCAGGTCCTTGGGGAACAGAATTTGTTTCCAGCACATGAGTTGTTGCTATAAATTAAAGGACTTTCCCTGGTGGCTCAGCTGGTAAAGGATCTGCCTGTAATGCAGGAGAACTAGGTTTGATCCTTGGGTCAGGAAGATCCCCTGGAAAAGGAAATAGCAGGGCACTCCAGCATTGTTGCCTGGAAAATCCCGTGACAGAGGAGCCTGGCGGGTTCAGTCCATGGGGTCGCAAAGAGTCGGACACGACTAAGCAGTTAACACTTTCATGACCAAGAAAATAGAGAATACTAGGAAAATACCCTGCCAGTCATACCTAAACTTCTGTCTATATGTAGCTGCATATATTCACCATAAAAACAATATATTAATAAATAGGAAGTCGGAAAAATGATTCATCATAACTCACTCAACAAATATTCATTTAATGCCTCCTTTGTTTGATATTCTTCTTGGCAGTAGGGATACAGCAATAAACCAAAGTCTCTTGCCTTATGAAGCTTAGATGCTATGGAAGGAAACCACACTCTCAGTAACAAAAACCATACATAATAGGATGTCTGGTTACAAGTACTGTACAGAAAAACAAATCAAGATAAAGAAAAGAAGCTGAACTGATGGGTAGTGCTGTTTTACACAGAATGGTTGGAGGAATTTTCTCTTAGTAGGCACCATTTGAGCAGAGATTTGAATTGAGTAAAAGGAAAGAAAAACTTAGAGATAAAGGCTTGTATTTATTCTTTGCTTGAAAACATTACAATCTGCTCTCAGCTGTCTTTTGTTGTTGTTAGGGTTTTTTTGGTTGGTTTGTTTTGTTGAGCAATGCACAGCACGTGGGATCTTAGTTCCCTAACCAGAGATAGAACACATGCCCCCTGCAATGGCAGCACAAAGTCTTAACCACTGAACCCCTAGGGAAGTCCTGAGCTCTCAGCTGTTTTTGAACAAACCTCAGTAAAAAAATTCTTACAGGGTTCTGAGACTTGGTCTCTCAAAATACCAGTTACAGAATGCATGCTATGGGCCAGGTATTGTGCTAAGCAGGTCCCATACTTTATCTCCTATAATCTTTGTATGACTTTAAGGGAGATGCCATAATTTTTTCTTTACAAACGGGGTAACTGAGACTTGTGGCATTAAGAAACGTGCCCAGCATACTCAAAAGCAAGTGGCACGCTGAGATTTACTCCTGGGTCCATTCACTTGATGAGGTCACCTCCAAACATCTTCCCTCGTTTTGAATGCCTCTGTACCACTGAGTTTCAAAGCCATCTTAATCTTCACGTTGGTAAAAATTTGAAGAAGTCTGTTAGACATCCTCCTCTTTCTCCTTCTCTTCCTCTCATGCTTATTCTGAAATGGGTCTCCCCTCTCTGGGCTTTTCCATATAGTCAGGGTTCCACCAAGCTGGGCATCAGAGGGACAGTATTGACCAGGAGTGCAATGAGACAGTGGCTTAAGAGAGGGCAAGGCTCAGAAGAGGACATCGTTCATATTGACCATGAGATTGAATTTCTTGTAGAAATCAGTCAGAGAATAAAGGATTCAGCGGGCAAGCTACAGAGCCTACCCAGGTAGAAATATTGAAGGCAGTGTTAATAAGACCCAGAAATGTCAAAGGGAGCTCTGTCTGAGACAGTCTTTTGACCTCCATTCACACTTTGTCAGTGATCGCTTTCAGCCCAGCACTGCCAAGTACCACTCAGAAATCAGAAGATTTCAAGGGATTCATACCCTTGGCTGGGACAGGAAGCTTGTCCCAAGAGGACTGAGGTGACACTGATCCCCTGAGCTGATTCCATGGAAGCTCTTTACCTTTGCAATCAAATTTTCTTACATGTCCAAACTCATTTTTCCATCCAACAAATAAAATTTAAGACCAGGAAAGCCTAACAAGGAGCCTTTACCATTTACAGCAGATTTACAGGCACCGTCATCTTGAACATGACACATAAATCTCAAATTTGAGCTCATCTTTGCTCTTGGCATTGGGGCAAAAAAAAAAAAAAAGAATCAAATGAAGGGCACAGGGACCACACTGTATGGTTATGGCAAGTGGGGAAAATCATAGTAGGAGGAATTCCATTCTTAACCCCAAGGGCATCTGGTTGAAAGTGACAGTGAAATGGAGCAAGTCCTGGTGGTTTTACACTGTGCCTCATGCAAGTTGAATTTATCTGTGAGGACTCTGGGAAAACAGGACAAAAAATGTTTTTAATCATATAACTTGGGTAGANATGGCAAGTGGGGAAAATCATAGTAGGAGGAGTTCCATTCTTAACCCCAAGGGCATCTGGTTGAAAGTGACAGTGAAATGGAGCAAGTCCTGGTGGTTTTACACTGTGCCTCATGCAAGTTGAATTTATCTGTGAGGACTCTGGGAAAACAGGACAAAAAATGTTTTTAATCATATAACTTGGGTAGGGACAGAGATCTTTGGTTATATTGATGGAAAGAGCATTAAGACAATTAGAATTTCTAAAAAAAGAAAAAAATACAGTATGTATCACTGAGTCCCAGAAATTAAGAAGCATATAAAGAAAATCAGACTGTTTCTGAAAGCACATGGAGGAATCTCTCTATGGAATATTTTTATCTTCCCCCTTCCACTTTAATTTGGAGAGCATTTTAAAATACCATTTCTATGATGGAAATATTTAATTCACGACTCAGGGACTACTCAGTAAGTTTGATTCATTTCTGTTAATTAATTTCTGTATCCATTCCTGTCCCCTAGCCTGCATCAGTCTTAAAGACATCAGCACAAGAGGAAGCTGAGAATAGGGACAATAAGAATCAAATACGTACTAAGAGCTAAGAAAAGCAAAATAAACATCCAGATAGGCAAACACAAGTAGAAGCTACCAGAAAATAGTATCAACCATGTAGATATATGAAGACAATAAATGAATCTCAGTAGGATTCTTGACTATAATCAGGAATAAGATAAGCAAAGAAAGTCATTAAACTGGAAAACCAATAAAAAGAGTAACACTTGATGCTAAGTCCAGATGACTGTTTTTTGAAACTAGGGGTCCATATATATTTATTTTTATCAGAGTTACATTGCAGATGAGCTGAACCTGCAGATAAAGGACTGGCTGGTTGTAAACATGGACATATAGTTCATTGTGCAAGGGCACTTGGCCAAGGGAATAAGTAGAGATTGAAAACCAGCCCAGGTTCTGCCAGCCAAACTATATGCTCTGGATGGGGTTGGATCTATCTGGAGAAAGAGGTACCTTCTTCTGAGTCTCATGATTAATCCTTTTGCCAAGTCATGAACCACTGATACTGCAACCATCTTGAACACAGCCCCTCTCTCTCTAATGCCTGAAAGGGGCCAACTGAGACAGGAGAAGCCCTGATGGAGGAAAGCAGACACACACATTTAGAGCAGGAATGTGATGGCGAAGAAAGAGAGGACTAGGGAGAGGGGGAAGGGAAAAGAAAAGGAAAAGAAACAGTGGGGGAAGGGTTCAAATCAAGATATAAAATCTGAGAACTTTATAGAATAACTATATTTCATGATTTCTTCCAACAACTATCTGGCATTCAGGAAGTCTCTCAAAGCTAGCATTTATTTGAAAATGAGAAGTTGAATTCAATATCTATATTAGTTAAGATTAGGCTTAACTATGAGCAACAGAAATCTATAAAATAGGAACTTCAACAAAATAGAAATCCGTTGCTCTCTCACGTAGAAGCTTGGACTGTCCAGGCCCAGTGCAGTGACTGTCCCATGATCCAGGCAGCCATCTATAGAGGCTGCCCTTGTTCTCAGCATCCAAGACAGAGATTCAGCCATCATACCCATGTCTTCAGCATTAAGATGGAAGAAGTACATGCATACGGGGTTCATGCCATTGCCTCTTAAGGAAATTTCCTGTAAGCTAATATACTGCATTTTCACTAACATTTCATAGGCTAGAATTTAATCACATAGCTTCACCTTGCTATGAAGGGAGCTTTATATCAAGTTTCCTTGCATGCCAAGTCACTTCAGTTGTGTCTAACTCTTTGCGACCCAGTGGACTGTAGCCAGGCTCCTCTGAACATGGGATTCTCCAGACAAGAATCCCAAATTGGGTTGCCATGCCCTCCTCCAGGGAATCTTCCCAAGTGGTCTTAAGCAGTTAAAAGCTAAGGCTTCAAAGATGGGAGGATGGATATTTGGGTTAGAAAAGTCTAAGGATATTAACAGTTAATTGACAAAAGATAAATGTTACCAGGTGGCAAATAGAGAGGTAAATATGTTAATGTGCTAATATTTAAAGGAATGTAAATTGAAGGGTGGCACTTTTTCTTATCCAATTAACCCCCCATAAAGAAAAAATAAATAAATTTGGGGAGTAGTTTATGGAACAATGTAATAGTTGACAATGGTTATCTTAGAGCAGTAGAATTACAAATAATTTTTTTTCAAAAGAGCTAGTCTTAAATTTAGAGTAGTGACAGTAATAATCTTTTCTTTAAATGTGAGCACTTTTTAAAAACTATGCCTCTTTAACTTTTGCTGTAGACAGTTTGAGACCTCATGTCAGTGACCGGAACCAACAGTGTGGTAAATGGTATTACACTGTGGGGGTCACCTTTTCTTCTTTCTGTAATCTCAGCGATAATCAGCAGAATCTGTTTAGCTATACTTAAGAGATTCCCAGTCTTCCTGTCTGTTCTTTTCTTTGACACATGGGTGGTAGCTTTCATTCTTCTGGGAAGAGAAGTTTAACTAAAAACCAATGTGTCTATTCATGGTCTAATTCTTCACACTTTGTTTTACTTGCCTGTCCCAGCTCACATCTCTGTAATGTAATAACATATGCGTGTGTGTACCTTTATAACCCAAACAAAAAGCAGTGTAAGAACCCAAACATTCAGGAGCAACAGCCTAGTCAGTGGACAAGTACTGTGAATACAGGCATTGATTTAGTCCATGTTGGATGGTTCCAAATTTGATCTTCAGCCCTTCCCTGTCCTCTGGGATACAGATGCACACAGCCAGCATTCCCCTTTCAATGCAGAAGTAAGTATCTAAAATGTATCCTAACCAGAGCAGAATGCTTGACCCCCTCACTCTATATACAGGTGCCTCTTCCCATGTCTCCCCACCCAACACCCACAGTTAATGAAATTACAAGCTACACAATTAATTGCTCCGGTAAAAATCCTAGCGTTTTTGTTCTTTCATCTTTCTTATCTCCATGTCATTCATCAGTTAAGTCCTGTTTGCTCCACTTTGCAATTATATCCCAAATCTAGTCCCCGCACATTCTCTCCAGTGCTACCTTTGGTCCAAGCCAGTATCATTTCTGGCTTAGACTACCACGCTAGGTGTCTGTGCAATCAGGTTCAGCTCCTGCTTCAGCAAGTAATATCCAAACTTCAGTGGCTTCGCACAATAAAGGATGATTTCTAGCAAGGAGACTCTGCTCCATGCAGTCATTCAAGGACCGGGTTCCTTCAAGTAGACTTTGTCATCACTTACGTCCTCAAAGTGCAGCATCCAGTCAGAAGATGAGAGAAGAAAGAACTCACAAGCATTCCCAGGAGAAGTTTCAGGACTGAAACTTCTTAAATTGACCTATACCATTTCCACCCAAATCCCACTGGACAGAAGCCAGTCATAGGGCCCCACCTACCTGCAAGGGAGACTGGGTAATGTAGTCTTCCTGTCAGGCCAGGAGGAAAATAAAACATGTTTTGGCGAGCCCACAGCATTGTTTTTGTTACACCCATTTCCTGCTTCTGTAACAGTGAAAGCACCTTTTCAAATAGATTAAAAATCAGAGAATGCCACTGCCCTTTTAAAAGCCATGCAAAAGCTGCCCACTGCAATTCTACCAGAATGCAAGCTTCTCACTCCTGTTGTGAAATCCTACACAGATACCTGTGAGTCTCTCTGACCTTGGATGCTTCTACACTTGCTTTTTGTTTACTGTTTTCTGACGTCGCTCAGCAGTTCTAAGCTCATGGTCTACTTGAGGCTATGGCACCTGCTTGTCCCCTCTGCTGGAATACTCCTCTTGCTGCTGCTAACATTCTTCCTAGTCTTATTTTGTTGCACTTTGCAGATATTACAGGGTTTTTTGTTTGTTTGTTTGTTTGTTTTTTACAAATTGAACGTTTGTGGCAACCCTGCATTGTCAGGTGAGAGCCCTTTTTGGTAGTAAAGTGTTTTTTAATTAAGGTACATAATTGTTTCTCTTTTTTTAGACATAATGCAGTTTCACACTTAATACTGAATACACCTTAGTATAATATAAGCATAGCTTTTATATTACACTGAGAAACCAAAAAGTTTGTGTTTCTTGCTTTGTTGTGATATTCTTTCTATCATGGTAGTTCTGAACTGGACCTGTAATATCTTTGATGTATGCCTATAGCCCCTTCTTATCATTCTGATCTCATCTTAATTGTCACCTCTTCACAGAGGCTGTCCATAATTAACTCATTAAAAGTAGCCACCATACACACCTACTATCTCACTCTCTGTTAAGATTACTATGCGCTATTCTGTTTACAACATTTATAATTATATATTATTTTATATATTTATTGTCTGAAACCCCTTTGCTCTATTAAGAGCAAGAAAGTGAAAGTCGCTCAGTCCAATTCTTTGCAACCCCATGGACTATACAGTCCATGGAATTCTCCAGGCCAGAATACTGGAGTGGGTAGCTGATCCCTTCTCCAGGGGATGTTCCCCAACCCAGGAATCAAACTGGGGCCTCTGGCATTGCCAGTGGATTCCTTACCAACTGAGCCAAGAGAGAAGCCCAAGAGCAAGAAGCTGGTATCACTACAATAATGACTAGGAGAAAATATGCATAAAATATCAATTTGATATCGTGAATGAGCAAATAACCATTTCAGTTAGATGTGAGTTTGGGTTCAGCTTAAACATGATTAAAACTTATTTCACTTACCAGTTAATAATTCCAGTATGAGTGTCTGCGTGCTAAGTCACTTTAGTCGTGTCCAACTCTCTGCGACCCTATGAACTGTAGCCTGCCAGGCTCCTCTGTCCATGGGATTCTCTAGGCAAGAACAATAGGGTGGGTTGCTTTGCCCTCTTCCAGGAGATCTTCCCATCCCAGGGATCAAACCTGCAGCTCTTAAGTCTCTTGCATTGGCAGGCAGATTCTTTACCACTAGTGCCACCTGGGAAGCCCCAGTTCTGGTAAAAAAAAAAAAAAAAAGCCATGTTTCAACATACTAAGCTTCACAGAATCAAAGTACAAGAGCCCTTCTTCCCTGTTTCTCTTCTGGGCTTCCCTAAACTGACTGGCCCACCATGGCTCATACCTCAGAGACCGCCCAGTGAACAGGTGGGGTTAAGCTTTTATATCCAGACTCAGAAGTTGAACACACCGTTCCCTCTTGTATTCCATTGCCCAGAACTTAGTTATGTAGTCATACTTAGCTTCAGCAGTAGATGAAAACTTCAGTATACATAGCTATACATAGCTACGTGTCAAGATAAAAACTGCAGGTGAATGGGGTTCTGTTATTACAGAGGGGAAATATACTAGAAGAAAACTAACAATCTCTGCCATAATATTTGCAATGATTTTTTTTTTCCATTTAGAATTTTACAAGGAAAAGTGAAAGTGTTAGTTGCTTTACAAGGGAGAAAAACACCATTAATAACTGAACCTACAATATGGAATGACCTCTATAGTATTTGATTGTTAAACAGCTAGTCGAGTAGAAATACTGTACAAATATTCTAATATTAGCTACCAATCCCTTTTCATTTAAGTATCTGTGATGGCACCCTACTCCAGGACTCTTGCCTGGAAAATCCCATGGACGGCGGAGCCTGGTAGACTGCAGTCTGTGGGATCGTGAACAGTCAGACACGACTGAGTGACTTCACTTTCACGTTTCACTTTCACGCATTGGAGCCAGAAATGGCAACCCACTCCAGTGTTCTTGCCTGGAGAATTCCAGGGACGGGGGAGCCTGGTAGGCTGCCGTCTATGGGGTCACACAGAGTCGGACACGACTGAAGCGACTTAGCAGCAGCAGCAGCAGCAGCAGTATCTTCACAAAATTCCTACTATAGAACAATATCTCTGTATTAGCTCTGATGCAACTTATCTGGCAGTCACCGGCCCTGGCTCTAGTTTCTTACTCACTCCTACATCCCACAGTGTTATTTCCTCAGGCTGATCTGGATTCTTCCTGGTTCGGAGCCCAGTGGACTAATTGCAAAGAACTCGATTTTGGTTTAATGGAAAGGCATTGCATCTTTATTACTTTGACTCTGTCAACGACCTTCCTGTTCCTTTACTTAGCTCTTTTTCTCCTTAGAAATGCCCTAATCTATGCAAATTTTAAAGTGAAGTGAAGGACACTCAGTCATGTCCAATTCTTTGCGACCCCAAGGACTATACAGTCCATGGATTTCTCCAGGCCAGAATACTGGAGTGGGTAGCCTTTCCCTTCTCCAGGGGATCTTCCCAAACCAGGGATAGAGCCCAGGTCTTCCACGCTGCATGTGGATTTTTTACCAGCTGAAACACGAGGGAAGTCCAAATTTTAGAGGGTGACTATGACAATTTGAAAAGGTGGCTTTCTAATACAAACACGATCAACGTCACCTCCAAAAGCCTGTGAATGTTCTCTGCAGCTGTTGTTGGAGGTGGATTTAAGAGGACTTTCTGGTTTTGCATAGAGAAGGTTAATTCTGGTTGGAGTTTAGGCTAGGGAAAAAAAAAAAAAAAACTGTGAAGCTCTTCTCTCCAGTGAAAGCTTCCCGTCTCCTTTTGAGAGATCATATCCATAGCTCCACTCACACACCCATCCCCAATCACTACTGCTGCTGNAACCAAGTTTTTCAGGATTTGTAAGTGTGCATGGGTTACTTATAAGCATATGAAATTGACTCAAGGTAAGGCATATTTGACAAGTACACCAACAAAAGACAGAAAGATTAGAATTTGGACTTATTTATATGTGATTAAAAGGAAATCAAAGTAAAGAAAACTAGTTGACAGTTTTTAAATTGGATGCTTTGTTTGAAATGGAAGGGAAAACCATTGCTAATTAATCTTCAGACTGAAATCATTGTTAATGCCTCCGTTTTCTTTAGCAATCCATATCCTCATCGTCTTTCTGTGTTTTGGAAGCATTTTCTTCATTTCAGCTTTCCCATGTATTCATTTTCCTGAACTCTTATAGTTTCACCTCTGAGTGACACACAGTGTCTTGAACATAGAAGGTAAATGAGTGCCTATGCTCTGGATTAAAGTATCTTGAATTCTTATTTAATTAGTACTTAAAGATATGTCCTTTTTCAATGAGACTGTAAACTCTTCAAAATTAAAGATATCAGGACCTTTTTCCTCTAATCCTTAATACTCAGAACACACTAGTTATTAAAATACTTATTGGATTTGATTATTTAAAAATAGAACCATTTCTATGCAGGATATATTTTAGAAATTAAAGAATTATCATTTTTCAGCATTTAAAATGAATCATTTTACTGAGGCTCAAGAGGGAGGGGACATATGTATACCTATGGTGATTCATGTTGATGTATGGCAGCAGAAACCAACACAATATTGTAAAGCAATTATCCTTCAATTAAAAAATATTTTTTTATAAATGAAGCATGTTAGTAAAGCTTATCTTGTAAGAGGAGCCAGACAATGTTAATTTATCCAAAGTCAGAAAAGATATTTGTGCTGCTGTTGCTGCTGCTGTCGTTATTGTTGTTTGTAAAATCTTTAATTCCCCAGAGTTTTCACACTAGTAAGTGGGAAATAGGAATTCAGCTAAGGAAATAAGACTCTAACGTTAGGTATTGACTTGCTTATTTTATTTTTAAGGCATCAGTGGGTTATCTCCACTGCGTTTATCTCAGGCCAGTAGAAGATTTAGTTTTTAAAAAAAGAAAGACAGGAGGAAGGGAGGGGAAAAAAGCCTCTGGTAGGAAGAAGAAAAAAAGAAGCAAAATTTAGAAGATTAAACACAGAGATTCCCTTCTTCGAGTCTAAAGGTAGGATATAAAATGATGATAATAGCCATAATAATAATAAGCAAGTGATTTGTGAAATACTGGGATTTTATTCTGATCTAAGAACCAAGCTTTTTCCCCCTTGAGGGTCAGTATTCTCCACTCATTCCTTCCCTCCTATGCTTAACCACTGTACATCTGTAATACACACCATCTCTCACCATCTCCCACCTGACTTCTCTCACGGGAATGCTAAATTGGTTCAAATCATGTTGGAGCATTATAAATACTGTTTGGTGATGAGAATAAATTGGTTCAAATCACCTAGGTACTTTCCTAAGTGCTGACTGATGAGGAAGTTTAGATATGCCGTAATAATTAAACAAAATGAAGAAGGTTACCTGGCAAGATATGAGAGGTAGGAACAATTTTTGTATTTAAGAAATGTAAAGGGAAGAGAAATAAGCACATCCTAAATCATTCTGTGAGGCCAGTATTAACCTGATTCCAAATCCAAAGATATCACAAGGAAGGAAAGCTATGAACCCATATTACTTTTGAATGTAAATGCAAAAAAGTTCACAAAATATTAGCAAACAAAATTCAACAACATATAAATAAGATTATATCCCATGACTAAGGAGAATCTATCCCATAAATTCAAGGTTAGTTTAATATCTGCAAATCAGTTAATATAACACTTATCTCAATAGAAAGATCAGAAACGACATGATCATCTCAACAGACATAGTAGAAGAGGTATTTGACAAACCTCAACACCCTTTTGTGATAAAAGACATTCAACCAACTAGGACTAGACGATAACTTTGTCAACTGGATAAAAAATGTTTGTGAAAGCCCAAAGCTAACATCATATTTTTAAATGAACATTTTTCCTTTAAGATTAGAAACAACACAAGCAGATCTACCCTCACCATTTCTATTTAACATTGTACTGGAATTTCTGGCTTGGACAGTAAGGCAAGCAGATAAAGTAAAACCCATTCATATTGAAAGGAGGAAGCAAAATTATATCTATTCAAAGATGACATGATCTCATTATAGAAAATCCTAAGGAATCTACCCCAAAATGGCTGGAACTCATAAAAGCATTTGGCAAGATTGCAGGATCAGTATACAAAAGGCAATTGTACTTCTGAAAAATGAAGTGAAAGTGTTAGTTGCTCAGTTGTGTCTGACTCTTTGGAACCCCATGGACTACAGCCCACCGGGCTCCTCATTCCATGGAATTCTCCAGGCAAGAATACTGGGGAGGGTAGCCATTCCTTTCTCCAGGGGATCTTCTTGACCCAGAGATCGAACCTACCAGTTTCCTGCATTGCAGTTGGATTCTTTACTGTCTGAGCCACTAGGGACTAACAATGAACAATCCAAAAGTGAAAGGCAAAAACAATACAATATTGTAAAGTAAAAAAATAAATTAATTAAAAAAATAAACAGTAGGCAAATGAAATTGCCCACATGCCTGCAAAAAAAAAAAAAAGTAAACAGTTCCATTTAAAATAGCATTATAAAGAATAAATTTCTAAGCAATAAAATTTACCAAAAGCAACACAAAATTGCACTCTGAAAATCATTAAACACTATTTTTTAAAAAATTTTTTAGAAGACCTAAGTAAATGGAAAGACATTCCATGTTCATAGACTAGAAGACTTACCATTAATCCACAGTAATGAGGACCTGTGGTACTGGCACAAGCGTAGACATACAGATCAGTGGAACAGAACTGAGAATCCAGAAATACATTCCTCCATTTATAGTCAATTTTTTGACACAGTTGCTTAGACTCCAATGGGGGAAAAGTGATATTTTCAGCCAGTGATACTGGGACTGTGAGATATCCACATGAGAATGAATAAAGTTGGACTTCTTCACACTGTAAGTAAAATTCAACTCCAAATGGATCATAGACCTAGATGAAAGATCTAAAACAATAAATCTCTTAGAAGAAAATGTCAGAATATCTCTTCATGACCTTGGGTAAGCAAAGTCTTCTTAGATATGACAGTAAAAGCAAAAGCCACAAATGATGGATAATTTGGGCTTTCTCAAAATTGAAAACTTCTGTACTTCAAAAGATAGCATCAAGAAAGTGAAAAGACAACTCACAGAATGGGAACTGTGAGAAGCCCAGGTTTGTGGTATACGCAATACTTTATAGCCATGCTCTAAAGGGGAGAGCCTCTTCTTGACCCAGATCTATTAATACTTGGATGTTCTGCTTTAGTCTTTTGCTTCTTGTCTCTAACAGGAGCAAATAATCTTCCACAAATAGATACCTTCACACTTAAGCCCTTCACTAGATTCTTCCCCAGGGAGAAATTGACCTGTCTTCCTATTTCTAGAGAAATAGGGAGATTCTGACATCCAGTGGCCCTACCACCAGTAGCGACCTAAAAAGCAAACTTATTTCTCTTCTTCCTCTTTCTTCCCTTCTGTCCGTCCTTCCTCTTCTGTTCTCATGCCTGCTTATTTCTGCACAGTGACATAGAGTTCTTCCTCTTGCAAGAGATGCCTGTCTTTCTGGAGTGACTTAGCCTTTACTAGAAGGATGTCTACATCAGGTTGGGAGGTGCTGTGCTATGCTCAGTTGTGTCCGAAATCTTTACAGGCCCCCTGGACTTCTAGCCGATGAGGCTCCTCTGTCCAAGGGATTTTCCAGACAAGCACACTGGAGTGGGTTACCGTTGCTTTCTCTAGATTGGGAGGTAGAGGGCTCCATTATCCTCCCACTGAGTTTTACCATCAGAAAACTGCTCCACTGCTGTTTAGCTCAGGTCTTTGTGTTTACTCTGTTTCCAAGGCCCCTTGAAAAGATCTGTGGGTGGTAGCATACACTCACTAAGCTGACCCTGAATCTCCAGCACTATTGATGAGACCTTCTTTCACTGACCCTATGTTTCTATTCTTCTTCATGAGGCAGATTCCTTAGACACTATATATGTTTTACAGTTTTGTCTAATTACTGCAGAGAGGAGAAAACTGAGAAGAACAGAGTCAGGTCAAATAGTGGGAATGGTACTCCTTAAGCAGACATTTAAATATTAACATTAGCTTAAAAGATTCTGGAAGCACCCTAGAATTTTAGCTGTAGAATTGTGATAGTTAAAATGCAGTTTTGAAATATAAAATGCGGGACTTTCCGGGTGGTCTAGTGGTTAAGACTCCACTTTTCCATGCAGGGGAGTGTGGGTTTGATCCCTGATTGGCAAGCTAAGGTGCCACGCACGTGCCTCACAGCCAAAAAACCAACACATAAAACAGAAGCAATATTGTAACAAATTCAATAAAGACTTTTTAAATGGTACACATAAACAAATGTTTTAAAGAATCAAAATGCTCTTTTGGAAGAATTCGATAATAATGAATAGCAAACTGCAGCTTTGATATGAAATGTCTGTGATGTGCCTTCTGTATGTACAGCACCAGGCTCTATGCTCTTTCACTGATCATCTCATAGACAGAGTGTGGAAATCAGTCATCTCAGCCAATCAACTGTCCTTCTCTCTGGGTTCTATGCAGTGGAGACTATACACCCAGGGAGCTAAAGAAGAGTCAACTTTTCATCCTTATAAATGGAGGCGCACTGTTTCCTAAAGTCCCTGGTAAAGCTGGAATGGTGACCTTATATGGGGCCAGAGTCAATGCAGTGATCCCTACTTAATAAACCTTGAATCTAGATATTTTCCCCACCTACCTGTAGGAGAATTAGGTCTTCAAGGCATCCCTCCCTAAGATTTCCTTAACAGTCAACTGCGTGGGAGACTGTGGTTTGCCTCACAAATCCAGTTGCTGTCAGAAAAGAGACGAAGGTTAAGAGATGAATAACCTGCCTTCCTTTAGAAGGGCAGTGCCTGGAGCTGTGCCTTATCAGGATGAGAAAGCGGAGGGCAAGCTCTGACCCTTCTTCTTCATCTGTTATACAAGTAGTGCAGGAAAAAGAAATGGGGTTCAGCTTCTTTATTGTTTTAGAGGAATAGCGGCCAATCCAGTGATAAATTGTTACAAGTGTTATCAGGCTCCCACCATCAGATCAGCTGTTG
Organism: Neotragus moschatus; assembly: GCA_006410615.1. Lineage (NCBI taxonomy): Eukaryota > Metazoa > Chordata > Mammalia > Artiodactyla > Bovidae > Neotragus > Neotragus moschatus. Next base: position 325,259 of record SJYA01002873.1, read on the forward strand.
CTAGTGCTTAGAAGAAAGAGCGTGGTTAAAGAGAAAAAGGAAAGAATGGGAGCGTTCTCTCTAGCACTATCTAAATGAGAGTAGAACTGAAGCCTCCTCTTCACAGAAAAGAGAAATAGGCCTAAGTGTTCCCTTTCCAATGTACTAGAACACCAGAAATCTTGGAAGCTCAGAGGCACACATTCATTAATCAATTTTACAATAAATATTTACTAAGTACAAAGTACTGCTTTAGGAAAAGTAAAGTCGCTCAGTCGTCGCTGACTCTTTGCGACCCGTGGACTGTAGCCCACCAAGCTTCTCCGTCCATGGGATTCTCCAGGCAAGAATACTGGAGTTAGATACAGATACTGCCCCCAAGAGCGTGGTCTACTCTCTTTAGGGTGAGATGGGCTTCCCTAGTGGCTCAGATGGTGAAGAATCTACCTGCAATGCAGGAGATATGGGTTTGATCCTTGGGTTGGGGAAGATTCCCTAGAGAAGGGAATGGCAACCCACTCCAGNTAGATACAGATACTGCCCCCAAGAGCGTGGTCTACTCTCTTTAGGGTGAGATGGGCTTCCCTAGTGGCTCAGATGGTGAAGAATCTACCTGCAATGCAGGAGATATGGGTTTGATCCTTGGGTTGGGGAAGATTCCCTAGAGAAGGGAATGGCAACCCACTCCAGTATTCTTGCCTAGAGAGTCCCATGAATGGAGGAGCCTGGTGGGCTACAGTGCTTGGGGTCACAAAAATTCAGACACAACTAAGTGCACTCACACTGAAGATTTGAATTCTGATTCTGAGTACCAAAATAACTCTATAAACTCTACATGCCTCTGCTTCTTCTGAATCTCCATTTCCTAATCATTTAATGAAAGGGGAAAATGATCTGTTCATGAGACTCACATCCAATGATGTGTCTCGGGACTCCTTTTGTGAAAGTCTCCTCCTTTATGGGTTCCTCCTTTGCAGGAACACACGCGTTATCAACACAGGTCCATTTTAGGAAAGGATATGAGTGAGTTATTCATCAAAAGGAATGAAGAACCATGCTTATATAGTGGATCTTCCCAGGCGTATTTCCATTTTCATGGAAGACTAACCCCTTAAGTTCAACCATGATTTGCATGCTGTAGGAGCTTAATTAATATCTGCTGATTAGTTGATAGGTTTCCTTGAGAGACTTCTATTTTATTAAAGATTCCCATACCAGTTAATGTAGTCTACCCCTTGAGAAATCTCAGAAAGTGTCAAAGAGATAATACATTTTAGAAGTTACTGACATTATTTCATCAGCTCTTACTCCTTGGAAGAAAAGTTATGAGCAACCTAGATAGCATATTCAAAAGCAGAGACATTACTTTGCCAACTAAGGTCCGTCTAGTCAAGGCTATGGTTTTTCCAGTAGTCATGCATGGATGTGAGAGTTGGACTGTGAAGAAGGCTGAGCGCCGAAGAATTGATGCTTTTGAACCGTGGTGTTGGAGAAGACTCTTGAGAGTTCTTGGACTGCAAGGAGATCCAACCAGTCCATTCTAAAGGAGATCAGTCCTGGGTGTTCTTTGGAAGGAATGATGCTAAAGCTGAAACTCCAGTACTCTGGCCACCTCATGCGAAGAGTTGACTCATTGGAAAAGACTCTGATGCTAGGAGGGATTGGGGGCAGGAGGAGAAGGGGACGACAGAGGATGAGATGGCTGGATGGCATCATTGACTCGATGGGGATGAGTCTGAGTGAACTCCAGGAGCTGGTGATGGACAGGGAGGCCTGGCGTGCTATGATTCATGGGGTCGCAAAGATTTGGACATGACTGAGTGACTGAACTGAACTGAACTGAACTTACTTAACATTTCTGGGTCCTAAATTGTTCTCAGTTAATTAGAGGTGGAAAATGTTCTAAAGAGAGTAATGTGAACCTGCTTTGGGGTTTTTTTGTTGTTATAATTGCAGAAACACTCTTGGGTTTTCTTATGTCTCTAAGGATTAGACCTTTCAGATGGTCAAATGGGCAAACTCATCCTTCCAAGGTCCAGGGAGTTGTTTCAGAGTCATAGCTATCTGAAAAGGTTTTCATTTGACTCTTTCTTTTCATTGTTTCTTGATTACTCTTTGCCTAATAGAAATGGTCAGGATAAAGTCCCACAAGACAGAAAGGAATCAGATTTATCCCATGACAGCAATAAGAGTTGCATACAGCTTTCACTGCTTGAAGCTATGTTTGGTGGCCTGGTGTGTTATCCTGATTAACTGCCATCTCTCTTGATGACTTCAAGANCTTGATTACTCTTTGCCTAATAGAAATGGTCAGGATAAAGTCCCACAAGACAGAAAGGAATCAGATTTATCCCATGACAGCAATAAGAGTTGCATACAGCTTTCACTGCTTGAAGCTATGTTTGGTGGCCTGGTGTGTTATCCTGATTAACTGCCATCTCTCTTGATGACTTCAAGAATGAAATACAGCAGTGGGCTGTACTACACTGTGAGCATTTAGCTAAGACCACAAATGAATTTATTTATCAACCATAAATAAAAGGTGATGGCTACTATTTATTGAGTTTTTAATATGTGCCAAGGACTCAGGTAAACACTTGATGTGGATGATCTTGTTTATTATTCTGAGCAACACACTGTCAGGCTATTGTTGTTCAGTCACTAAGTCATGTCCAGCTCTTTGCAGCCCCATAGACTGCAGCACACCCCTGGGAGTTTGCTGATTCTTGTCCCTTGAGTCTGTGATGCTATCTAACCATCTCATCTTCTGCTGCCCTCTTCTTTTGCCTTCAGTCTTTCCCAGCATCAGGGTCTTTTCCAATCTGCACATGAGGAAATTGACATGGAGAGGTTGCTGCTGAAGGTGTGGGGGTAGGAAGCAATGCAGCTGGGGTGTGACCTGGGGCGTGAACACAAGAGCTGCACTCAGTGCCCTCCTTCTAGCCTGCTATCCGCACAGCCATTGTCCTCTAGCCCTGCCTTCGGGAATTAACATCTGACTTTTTATGCAGTGACTCCTGTTGGTAAATTTACACTGTGATAGAGCTAAATTCAGCTGTAGATCACTGAAAGAGGACAGATTACAGGGAAATACAGTGAGAGGAGGGCCTTTTCAACTGCAAAGAAAGCCTGTACTGATCAGGGATATAGTCCAAGGACACCAGTTCTCGCTTAGAGAGGACCCTCTAGGAAATGCTCTCCTTGCTCGGCACCCCGCTGGGGCTGTTACAGTTGAGCAGGCTGCCCTGAAACCCTGCAGGACACTTTCTGGAAGGGAGTCTGGTTTGTTCTGTGAGCTGCACGATGAATCAGATTCGTGGCTGGAAATCTCCCTTTCAGCTTCTTGCCTACAGGACGAGAGTGATTCTATCAATTTAGCCTGAATAAGAACATTCGTGTAAGGAATGCCACAATTAGTTAAATCCAGTTAAAAACTTCAATTAATCAGCACTTTTCCATAAAGAACTTCTAATGACAGGGAAGGCAAATTTCAAAATAGTCATCACAGAAGAAAACTTTTAAGCTTTTCTCTAGGCCTGGTATACATTCAGTGCAAACGCCCACATTTCTGCAACTTTGTAATATTGTTCAATACTGGCTGTCATTCATGGGCACACTAGTTGTGTACCAGGTATTTGTATAAAAGGATTCATGTGTCTGGGTCTCCTTTAACACAGCAATTCTTTGATGCAAGTATTGCTTGTTTTTTCCATTTTACAGATTGGCAATGTAGCCAAATGATGGAGTTCATTATTTGCCGAGGTCACACATCTAATAAATGGTAGTGAGGAAGCTTGGGATTTCTAGGTGGCTCAGGGATTTAATCTATCTGCCAGTGCAGGAGACGTGGGAGATGTGGATTTGATCCCTGGGTTAGGAAGATGCCCCTGGAGGCGGGCATGGAAACCCACTCCAGTATTCTTGCCAGGAAAATCCCGTGGACAGAGGAGCCTGGTGGCCTACAGTCCGTGGGGTTGCAAAGAGTTGGACACAGTTGATCAACTGAATATACATACTCAGTCAGCAAGCTTCAACCCACAAAACTCCATTTTTCAACCAATATGCCAAATCACCTTCCTTTTACTGATGCAGAAGGTGATGGCACCCCACTCCAGTACTCTTGCCTGGAAAATCCCATGGACAGAGGAGCCTGGTAGGCTGCAGTCCAGGGGGTCATGAAGAGTCAGACACGACTGAGTGACTTCACTTTCACTTTTCACTTTCATGCATTGGAGAAGAAAATGGCAGCCCACTCCAGTGTTCTTGCCTGGAGAATCCCAGGGACGGTGGAGCCTGATGGGCTGCTGTCTATGGGTCACACTGAGTCGGACACGACTGAAGCGACTTAGCAGCAGCAAAGATGATAAGCCTGAAGTGTCTTATTCAGTAAATAAAAAAAAACTAGCATTTATTGAGTGTTTCCTGGGTTCCAAGCCTGCTCTAAGCATATTACAACTCTTACTTCATTTAATCTTCATGTTAATCCATTAAAATAGGTACCTTTTAATCCCTATTTTCCAAACTAGGAAAGTGAAATACACAGAAGTTAAACTAATTCGCCCCAAACTACACATCACAAAATGATGGAGCCAGACTAGAAGCAAAATATGTTGCTCCAGAGTATGTCCTTTTAATTGCTCCATGTAATGCCTTTTTCCCTTGTTTTAAGAACTAGTTGCAGAAGAGGAATACAAGTCTAATGCATTTTAGAAAGATTTCCAATAAAGTTAATCAACCAATAAAAATGGAATCAAAAAGGAAGTTCTGGTTGATTAATTTAACGATGGTTCAGATAATCAGATGATCCAATTCCTGAGCTTCTCGTTTAATTGAGTTTCCACTGATTTCAGGCCATTCTGTTCAGAGAGAATTCTCATTCATGGGATGTTAAATTTATCTTCATTGGTAAGAAAGGCAGCAAAACCTTGAAGGATGCTCCCAGAAAACTCTCCCTTTGAAGCATGATGCTTTTATCAAGGATTTGTGCTACAACTTTGAAGATTTTCTTTTGAGTGATATTCATAAGAAACCACAACTGTGCATAATTTAAATTTGCTAAGTAAGAGTCCTTCCATTTCAAATGTGTTTCTTATGATTGAAGCAGACATTTTAAAAGCATTCTCCAGCTCTTGGTGTTATAGAAATCCTAAGTCATCATCACTTCTCCTCTTTGTAGGATAGAAGATCCCCCAAGCTTGTAATTAATGAACCATTAAATTCAGGCATACGGATATGATATGGTTTTCAAATGGGACAAATGGGAATGATTAAACTTCAAAGTGATGACATTTTACCATATCTTCCTAATGGGAGGCACTCAGGCAATGTCCTTCAAATGAATGAACTAATTTTTCTAACTAATTTTTGTTCTTTGAATGTCTTTAGCTCAGTAAATACTTAGAGTATCTTTATTTTATTTCCTTCAAGTTCTTACTATTTTTTTCTTTTATGTAATCTCCTACTCTAGGTCTTTATTTTTTAAGTACATGCTTATGTTTAGTTTGTGTGCGTTTGCCCAGTCATTTCGGTCATATCCAACTCTTTGTGACCCTACAGATGGTAGCCCTGCAGGCGCTTCTGACCATGGGGTTCTCCAGGCAAGAATACTAGAGTGGGTTGCCATGCTTTCCTCCAGGGGATCTTCCCAGCCCAGGGATCACTCTTGACAATTGTAAGGTTTTTAGTCCCACCTCCCATTCATTGCTCTTCTCTGCTTAAAGCAATGATTTTTCGTTCCTCATGACTCCTCCTTCCTTCTCCTGTTTTAGCATCCATGTTATCTTCCTTTCTGAGCATCTTTCCACTACCCACATGCCCAACTGGCTTTCTCTTATTAGTGAGAATACAACTAAAATATTACTGCCACCAGAAAACCATCCCTCTTACTAGTGACATGGTTTGAAAACTCAGATCCTCCAGGGATTAACTCTCACCCAGTGCTCCTGTTCCAAAACTCTTACACTTCTAACTCCTACACTCGAAGAATTCAATTTACAAAGTCAACAGTAATAAAAATTTTAATTAACTCATTTTCCAAAACTACTTATTTAGTATAAAATATCAATGTCCTCCAGCCAAAGACCATCTGGAATACTAAGATAATTGAACAAATTTGGGTTTATTGCCTCTCTGCAATCAGGAAGAACACACACCATTGGGGACTATGAAGCATTTTGGGAAGATTTTAGAATGGACGTCTATGATTTTTGCACGTGTTAAATGATTTGGAAGAGGATTGAAGGCAGCATGGTTAGTTACTATCAGGAAGAGAGGGTAAATCTGTCATCAGTTTTCTTTAACAATTCTTATTACCTAGAAGGCAAGAAGACCAGACTAAGATAAAAGTGTGATTGATAAGGAGGCAGAAATCAGGACTTTCCTGGTGGTCCAGTGGTTAAGAATCTACCTGCCAAAGCAGGAGACACAGGTCCCCTCCCTGATCTGAAAGAATTCCAGATGCTGAGAGGCAACTGAGCCCTCACATTAGAACTACGGAGTCCATGCACCTAGAGCCCGTGCTCAGCAACAAGAGAAGCCACTGCAAGGGAGAAGCCCGCACACCGCAACTAGAGAGTAGCCCGCACTGGCGGCAACTAGAGAAAGCCCATGTGTAAAGACCCAGTGCAGCCAAAAATAAATAAATACAAATTTTAAAGAAAGAAGCAGCAGCAATCAATCCTACCAGTCTCCATGAAAGGATGTTTGGTCTGTTTTGTTTGGAACAATGTTTCCATTTTGTCTGTGCTCAGTCATGATTATGGAGTGGTGTTATTTTATTTCAATCCATCCCCGGTTACAAAGTGGTCCTGTCTGATGTGGCTTTTTTGCCAGACCATCTGTGGGCAACTGGGCAACCTTAAACCTAGCTGTGAGGGTCGGACCAATTCCAGGCAACAAGACCTACCTGACAGCATCCGGCTACAAGGGCTGCTTGCCCCTTTCTCAAAAATATACTCCTTTAGTAAAACTGGAAGATGTAGGATGCATTGGGAGGAAAATGAAAAGCTNTGGGTTTATTGCCTCTCTGCAATCAGGAAGAACACACACCATTGGGGACTATGAAGCATTTTGGGAAGATTTTAGAATGGACGTCTATGATTTTTGCACGTGTTAAATGATTTGGAAGAGGATTGAAGGCAGCATGGTTAGTTACTATCAGGAAGAGAGGGTAAATCTGTCATCAGTTGTCTTTAACAATTCTTATTACCTAGAAGGCAAGAAGACCAGACTAAGATAAAAGTGTGATTGATAAGGAGGCAGAAATCAGGACTTTCCTGGTGGTTAAGAATCTACCTGCCAAAGCAGGAGACACAGGTCCCCTCCCTGATCTGAAAGAATTCCAGATGCTGAGAGGCAACTGAGCCCTCACATTAGAACTACGGAGTCCATGCACCTAGAGCCCATGCTCAGCAACAAGAGAAGCCACTGCAAGGGAGAAGCCCGCACACCGCAACTAGAGAGTAGCCCCCACTGGCCGCAACTAGAGAAAGCCCATGTGCACCAGCAAAGACCCAGTGCAGCTAAAAATAAATAAATACAAATTTTAAAGAAAGAAGCAGCAGCAATCAATCCTACCAGTCTCCATGAAAGGATGTTTGGTCTGTTTTGTTTGGAACAATGTTTCCATTTTGTCTGTGCTCAATCATGATTATGGAGTGGTGTTATTTTATTTCAATCCATCCCCGGTTACAAAGTGGTCCTGTCTGATGTGGCTTTTTTGCCAGACCATCTGTGGGCAACTGGGCAACCTTAAACCTAGCTGTGAGGGTCGGACCAGTTCCAGGCAACAAGACCTACCTGACAGCATCCGGCTACAAGGGCTGCTTGCCCCTTTCTCAAAAATATACTCCTTTAGTAAAACTGGAAGATGTAGGATGCATTGGGAGGAAAATGAAAAGCTTCCTGGGAGTTTCTTTCTCCTAGAATGGGAATACCAGCCTGAGGGAGAGACTAAGAAAGCAAGCCATCATGTGTGTGTGCTGGCTCTGCAGTGGAGTTCAGCTCTTGGCAGCACTGAGTTCCTGCAGCAAGGAAATTTGAAAAGATAAACTCAGAGTTGCCCTCAAAAGCCAACTCAGCACTGGTGGGAAAGAGAGTAGGAACAAGGTTGCATTCAGAAGCTGGCATGCGTGTGTGCTAAGTCGATTCAATTGCATCTGACTCTTTGCAACCCAGTGAACTGAAGCCCCCCAGGCTCCTCTGTCCGTGCGATTCTCCAGACCAGAATACTGGGGTGGGTGGCCATTCCCTCCTCCATCAGAAGCTGGCATTCCAAGTCAAATATCACATAGCTTAGAAGGCTCACATAGCTTAGAAGCCCAATAAAAAATCAAAGGGAAGCACGGAGCTCAAAGACAGTGCTCTGGGACAACCCAGAGGGATGGGGTAGAGAGGGAGGGGGAGTGGGGTTCAGCATGGGGGAACTCATGTGCAGCCATGGCTAATTCATTTTGATGTATGGCAAAGACCACAACATTGTAAAGTAATTACCCTCTAATTAAAATAAATTATTTTTTTAATCAAAATACTTTTCCCACCAGAGCTCAGTGGTGATTTCCACAAACACAGCTGCTGAACACATAGTTAACCAAAGCAGAAATAACTGCTCAGGAAAAGTAGAAAGCTTTCTCTGGAGTGAGTTGTGAGGAGTATTATTTTAACCTCTTTTTTTAAATTTTTTTTTAATGTTGTTGCAATAGGAGATGTCAAACTCTCATGACCTGCTGAGGGCTTACCATGTTCAAGTGAAGGTTAGACCCACCAGTTCATCTTCAGAACAGAATTAGGAAGAATCAGAAGGCCACCAAGAAGTGTATTAGAGCCATACATATATCAAAGAAAACCCCAGTAATTGGGTCAGTTACAATTAGTTCTGATTGGATTTTATCCTTGTTAAAAGTGTTTTCTTTGGAATTCTTGATTTTGGAGAGATTGGGTTTGGGATTAAAATGGCAGCTGTAAAATCTGTATTAGATTTACAGGAGAAAATCATTACTTTAAAAGAAGTCACTTGCAATCTAGCCATGAACCAAAGAGAATCTCCTGTCGCACTGTCAGATTGTAGTGTAAAAGTTTACCCTGGAAGTGCCAGAGTTTAGAGAAATATTGTAAAATGTGGGTTGGAATCAGTTTTCAGAGAAGATCCAGCTCACTTTAGAAGTCATATTTATTTGTTATAGAGTGATTGCTTGGGGTTCAGATGGGATTATAAACAGTCCTGAATATTGTTCACCTCACCTAGGACTGAAATGAGTTGTGTTTGGTGGCAAAAATCTATTTTTTAATATTCTAATCCGTTAAAATATTTCCTCTGGCTGACCTGCACTGCCATGACTAAGGATAAGAATCTTCATTTTCTCATTTCTCAATTGTGAGGAGCAGAATTTATTAAATTATTATTAAATATGATATGTTAGAAAGCATCCAGTTAAGTTTTCCTGGTTATTGCGCAATCCTTCCCTTTTCCTTCATCTAAATGAAGGAAGACTCCCCAGCAACATCCCTGAAGAATGTTGGAATATTCAACACATACATACACATACAAGTATTTTATTTGTATTCCTTTCCATCTTTGCATTGTTCTCTCAGTTCCAATTCTGTCCAAATCATTTCTACTCCTAAGAGTTCTCTCTCTTTTCTTTTGTGAAACTTTATCAAAATAAATGTCAGCTATCTAATAATGACCCAGGTGAGACAGATACTTGTTATTTTATTCTAATATAGTTTGCAAATATATATTATTATAATATAGTGGGAGGAAATTATGATCAAAGTTTGGCAGTCTTCTTTTGAAACATTAAATAAAGTGTGCAATTTGGGCAATAGATTATCTCTGCCAAGAGAAAAAAAATCAATTATAAATGTTAAAAACACAACTACCTTCCTTTAATTTACAAGTGTTGTGCCTTTATTCATGTTATTCCATCAGTCTAGATCACCATTGGCATAATCCTCTGCTTACTAACACCTTTAGGAGCTTTCCCTGGTCTCTCCCAGAGAATCAGCTATATTTTCACAGTACACGGCTACATCTCTACTTAACAAGAGTACAAGCCTTCTTTTCATATTATGCAAGTTAGCCACGTGCATATCAGCTGCTTTCACCACTCAAGAACACCAACACTGTTGTTCATAAAACAAACTGAGGCCTTAGCTGAGGATTAAAGATTTTGGTGGGAATGAGACAAAAGTGAAGAACTGTTAGGACTGGGGTACCAGGGAGCAATACAATGGGAGTAGTTCACATCGTTGTTCAGTGGGGCAAGTCACACTTGTGTATATTTCATGCCTCATCACCTCAGATGGTCTTTTGAGTAGATACCCGTATTTTAGTTTCAGGTAAGTTGTTTGAACTCAAATAGGACTCTCAGAATACGGGTGAAAATATAGTGAATATGACCCTTTCTAAAAGCTACAGTAACGGTTGGGGGTTCTTTCAGGTGAGCAGATGTTCAAAAAATGACTCTAGCCTCAGAATGAAAACCAGTTAAGACACTAAGTTAGAAAACAAGATCCTTGCAGTTAAGACAAAACAACAACATAATTCCAAACCCTATTTCTCCTTGTAGGAGCCGTGATCTGTGAAATCATTAAACAGTTTTTTGTCTGGATAGATGGATGGGTGGGTAGGTGGTTGGATGGATAGGTCAGACAGACAGATAAGGTTAACATGTACACACATAGGTAGCTAAAATAAATACACAAAATTTTTAGCAGCAGTTATCTGTGTTTTGGGACTCTGAGGGGTTTTTTTCACCATTTTGTTTCCATTTTCCCCAATTTTTTATGGAAATGTGTCTTATTTTTATAATCAGAAAAAGGTGATTAAAACATGTGTATGTTTAGTAATATTGTTTTTTCACTTGACTAAACCAATCATTCTCAGTCGGGGGCAATTTTGTCCCCCAAATAGCCTTTGGTAATGTCTGGAGACACGTTTGCTTGTCTTAACTGAAGAGCGTGCTACTGGCAACCAGTGGGTAGAGGTCAGGGGTGCTTCTAGGCATCCTGCAACATATACAATGGTTTCTAAAATTCTTATGTTTTAGAAAATACAACCACTGTCTCAGAATTACCCAAGTAAAAATGACTTCTGGACTGACGGACATTGGAAAAGATTGTGTTTCTTGTTTACCTTTAAGTTTTATATAATTGACTAGCAAGATCCTCATGTCTTAACAAATTCTAATAAATATATATTGGGTTGAGTTGAATTTAAAGTGTATAGTTCTTTTGAATACAATTAATATAGTACAAAGATGCACTGTACATTTTTGAATTGATAATTAAGAAGTATATTTCTCCAGATCCATCTAGAATCAAGAATTAAGGTTGATTTAATTCATTAGGAGGTTAGTGAGCATCTTTCACTTTGTCAGATGTTCTGCGAAGTATAAAAGTTACATAAAAAGCATTCCCTGACCTTGAGGAATTTGCAATCTAACCAGAAAGATAGAACATGTCCTGAGAAAATCATTTTGTTCCAGAGCAAAACAACACATGTTTGCATGCCAAAATGAGTAGCAAATTAGTGCAATAGGAGTTTAAGAAACAGAAAAAAAGTCAGTATGTCTGGAATTGTCAGAAATGGCTATAAGACAAAGAGAATTGGATTAACAGACTGATGGGTAGAATTTCAACATAAGCAGCGATCAGGGGAAGGTATTGAAAGGCAGAGAAAATAGCATGAACAGCTCTTGGAAAGACTGATCATAGGCAGGCTGATAAGGAGTCAGAGACCTACCTGGCTGAGCGGGTAGTAAATTTGAACTGCAGTTCAAGTTTAATTATGGTGCAACCTATTTAATTATGGTGAAAATCAAATGAGTGTTGTTAGGAATACTCTACAGAGTGAAGTTATAAAGAGAAAAACAAATATATTAATGTATATATGTGGGATCTAGAAAAACGGTATGCTGCTGCTACTAAGTCGCTTCAGTCGTGTCTGACTCTGTGCGACGCCATAGACAGCAGCCTACCAGGCTCCCTCATCCCTGGGATTCTCCAGGCAAGAACACTGGAGTGGGTTGCCATTTCTGGCTCCAATGCATGAAAGTGAAAAGTGAAAGTGAAGTCACTCAGTCGTGCCCAACCCTCAGCAACCCCATGGACTACAGCCTTCCAGGCTCCTCTGTCCATGGGATTTTCCAGGCAAGAGTACTGGAGTGGGGTACCATTGCCTTCTCCGAGAAAAATGGTATACATAGTATTGATAGAGTCTATATGTCAATCCCCAGCTCCCAGTTCCTCCCACCACCTGCTTTCCCCTTTAACAACCATATATTTGTTCTATGTTTGTGTCCCTATTTCTGCTTGGACACAAACATAGAACAAATATATGATTAACAAGGGGGAAANAAGTTACATAAAAAGCATTCCCTGACCTTGAGGAATTTGCAATCTAACCAGAAAGATAGAACATGTCCTGAGAAAATCATTTTGTTCCAGAGCAAAACAACACATGTTTGCATGCCAAAATGAGTAGCAAATTAGTGCAATAGGAGTTTAAGAAACAGAAAAAAAGTCAGTATGTCTGGAATTGTCAGAAATGGCTATAAGACAAAGAGAATTGGATTAACAGACTGATGGGTAGAATTTCAACATAAGCAGCGATCAGGGGAAGGTATTGAAAGGCAGAGAAAATAGCATGAACAGCTCTTGGAAAGACTGATCATAGGCAGGCTGATAAGGAGTCAGAGACCTACCTGGCTGAGCGGGTAGTAAATTTGAACTGCAGTTCAAGTTTAATTATGGTGCAACCTATTTAATTATGGTGAAAATCAAATGAGTGTTGTTAGGAATACTCTACAGAGTGAAGTTATAAAGAGAAAAACAAATATATTAATGTATATATGTGGGATCTAGAAAAACGGTATGCTGCTGCTACTAAGTCGCTTCAGTCGTGTCTGACTCTGTGCGACGCCATAGACAGCAGCCTACCAGGCTCCCTCATCCCTGGGATTCTCCAGGCAAGAACACTGGAGTGGGTTGCCATTTCTGGCTCCAATGCATGAAAGTGAAAAGTGAAAGTGAAGTCACTCAGTCGTGCCCAACCCTCAGCAACCCCATGGACTACAGCCTTCCAGGCTCCTCTGTCCATGGGATTTTCCAGGCAAGAGTACTGGAGTGGGGTACCATTGCCTTCTCCGAGAAAAATGGTATACATAGTATTGATAGAGTCTATATGTCAATCCCCAGCTCCCAGTTCCTCCCACCACCTGCTTTCCCCTTTAACAACCATATATTTGTTCTATGTTTGTGTCCCTATTTCTGCTTGGACACAAACATAGAACAAATATATGATTAACAAGGGGGAAAGCAAGTGGTGGGAGGAACTGGGAGCTGGGGATTGACATATAGACTCTATCAATACTGTGTATAAAATAGACAATGAATGAGAACATACTGCATAGCGCAGGGAACTTGCCTTAATGTGCTGTGGTGACTTGAATGGGAAGGAAGTCCAAAAGTGAGGAAATGTATGTGTATGGCTGATTCATTTTGCTTATAGCAGAAACTAACGGCTCAAATGGTAAAGAGACCACCTGCAGTGCAAGAGACCTGGGTTCAGTCCCTGGGTCAGGAAGACCCCATGGAGAAGAAAATAACAACCCACTCCAGTATTCTTGCCTGGGCAATCCCATGGATGGAGGAGTCTGGCAGATTGGGGTCACAAAAGAGTCAGACATGATTTAGTGACTAAACAGCAACAATGCAACATTGTAAAGCAGCTGTACTCCAATAAAAATTAAGAAAAAATGAAAACCTTATAAAATATCTAAACCTGTGAACGGGGTAAACATGCCATCTCCAAAGTTGTGTCTTCAGTCTTCATCACAGAGTGATTATTTGACCTGAAAGGAGTTAGCTTCATCTTCCCACACGTACAGACCTTTCTACTATATAAAGCAACAACCTGGCCTATATAATGTACCTAATATTCCATAAAAGTGGCCAAAAGCAGAGACAAGCCAGATTTAGTCATAGCCTCAGGTAGTATTTTGCCCACTGTGACTACGAAGATAGCAAGAGTCCTCATTTCAGAAGAGAAGTCCTCTAATTAAAGAATGATTTTAATTACTTTAACTAATATCTTAATATTATGTTTTTGTCAAGAGAATCAGAGAACAAGTATTCCATTTGGTCAAGGAGTCTTACAGAAGATAGAAATGAATAATTAATGTTGTTCAGAATTGTTAAACTTAATTCAGTACACATAGATGTACAGCTAGTAATTAGTTTCAAGAAAAAATAGATCATTGACTCAAAAAAAAATTTGCCTTATACTTAAATGTACTCCTCAAAACCCTTTCTAATCATTAGGATAAACTTATCTTTCCTGACTGGAGACCCAGAAGAAATAACATTGGAGAATGAATAGGTTTTATACTGTGGACAAAAAGAACTCCAATGCAATAACAATTGATAATAAAAAATAATTCCCAAGAAGAATGAACCAATGTGTTTTTAAAATAAAAAATTAGCATTTATACCTTTAAACCTATACATACTGTAGTCAAATTAACCATAAAATGAGAATTCTTCAGTTCAGTTGCTCAGTCGTGTCAGACTCTTTGCGACCCCATGAATCGCAGCACGCCAGGCTTCCCTGTCCATCACCAACTCCCAGAGTTCACTCAGACTCGCATCCATAAACTCAGTGACGCCATCCAGCCATCTCATCCTCTGTCGTCCCCTTCTCCTCCTGCCCCCAATCCCTCCCAGCATCAGAGTCTTTTCCAATGAGTCAACTCTTCACATGAGGTGGCCAAAGTACTGGAGCTTCAGCTTTAGCATCATTCCTTCCAAAGAAATTCCAGGGCTGATCTCCTTCAGAATGGACTGGTTGGATCTCTTTGCAGTCCAAGGGACTCTCAAGAGTCTTCTCCAACACCACAGTGCAAAAGCATCAATTCTTTGGTGTCCAGCCTTTTTCACAGTCCAACTCTCACATCCATACATGACCACTGGAAAAACCATAGCCTTGACTAGACAGACCTTAGTTGGCAAAGTAATTAGATACCCATAAGAGGCTTTGGTAAATGTGAACTTAACCTATTAAGTTTTGTTGGCTGGGAAAATATTTAGCTGCATATAATAGCCTCAATTACAGTGGCTTAACCAAGCAGAGATTTTGTTTTCTTTAAAGAGACTTCAAGAGGAAAGTAGGCCATGGTTCTTACTGATGGCTTCATGATGCCATTTACAACAAAGTCCCTTCTGATTTTCTAATAAGCATCCTTAGATGACTTCCAATTGCATTGCATCGCCCAGAAGTGCATCACGTGAGCCACCCCTAGCTGAAAGGCAGGCTGAGAAATATAGTTTTTAATTGTGTGTATTGCAGCCCCAAATAAACGAAGAGAGAAGTAGAAGCATTATGGAGACCAATTAGCAACTCTTTTCAACAACACAAAATCAGTGATTATGCTAAGACCCTAACCATTACCATCGGTTTGTTAAAACACTGCTAAGTGAATTGGGTAACACACAGCTCCAATATCCAGGTGCCACACAAGTCTATTTTCTAGGATTGCTTAAACTAGGTCATTTTGTGCCTTTAAACTACATTTCTCTCTAATGAATTTCTTGGAGAACAGCCCAAGCACAGCTTGTATCCATTCATAGAGAATGTTTGTGTATAGTGTTGATAATCCTACAAGAGCAAGAGTGATCCATGAAGATTTCCAGTCAGTCAGAAAGCTTCCAGTTGTTATTCCTGAGTGATAACTGACAGAACTAATCCAGAGAAGTGAAAAAAGGGGTTAATTGAAGATATGGTATCGTACTTTTATTTTCCCAGCTGCTTTCTCTCTGTTATTTTAGTAAAGAAGCAAGTGACAGTATCTTAAAAACTGTCAAGCTCCTGAAAAAAAAAAAAAAAAAAAAACCTCAGTATCTAACAGTATCTGGCACATAATAGGTGCTCAAGGAATAGCTCTTAAATAAACCTTTTATCTGTTTACCTTTATCAAAATGTGTACAGAAACTGGTTAAAAAGAAGCATTCTCCATCCACTTTAATGAAGCAGTCAAACATTTAGTCATCACCCATTCTTTGTGAATAAAAGCTCTCTGAGGAACTGCTTCCTATGATCTCTCCCCAAGAAGGTCTTATTCTGTATTTTGTGTGACCTGGAAGATTTTTTTCTGACTCACATCCCATGTTAATTAATCAAATCTATAGGAATTGGTTTCTAAGCTATTTGGCTATCAAGCAGATTATTAACATTGTAAAATCAATTTAAAGCCATTTTCAAGTGTTTAAAATCCCCTTAAAGTTTCCCCAATCAGCATATAAGTCAGTTTGAGATGGAGCTTGGGGACTATCAGTCAATACATCAGTTGGTCAAGCACTGAATTTACGGTGAGCAGCATTTGAAGATGGGTGAGTAATAGCCCCTGCCCTTGACGACTTATGATCCATTTAGAGAGACAATAAGTGTGCAGGGGGAAATCATGATAGAGTGTCACACTGCATTTATAATTTGTCAAATTAATAGAAGAGACAATAAATGATTCTTTTTTCCCAGAATACCGATTAGTTTGGACTTGACTAAAATAGAAACATGAATCAAATACATCCTGGTATGTAACTGAAACTTGAGACCTTGATAGGAGAATCACAGCACTTTGAAGATTAGAGTGTGACATACTGGTTAGTATAGATAAGCTATAAAGAATCCAGTGGAACCATAGGAAGCAATGAAAACAATTGTTCTTTTCCTTCTCTCTTTAAATTAGGTCATGGAACGAAAGGAGTATTTGAGCTTCTATCTGGATGGCGGAGAACCAAAGAGAATTTGCCCTTCAAAGACAGGGTAGCAGATGCTTATTCGGATGTAATGGTGACCTATACCATGACCAGCTCCCTGTACTTTATCACCTTTGGCATGGGTGCCAGCCCGTTCACCAACATAGAGGCTGTGAAGGTCTTCTGTCAGAACATGTGCGTCTCCATCCTGTTGAACTACTTCTACGTTTTCTCCTTCTTCGGCTCCTGTCTGGTCTTTGCTGGCCAACTGGAGCAAAACCGCTACCATAGCATCTTTTGCTGTAAGATTCCTTCTGCAGAATACCTGGGCCGCAAGCCTGTATGGTTCCAGACAGTGATGAGCGACGGACACCAGCAGACATCCCATCACGAGACGAACCCCTACCAGCACCACTTTATTCAGCACTTCCTCCGTGAACATTACAACGAGTGGATTACCAATATCTACGTGAAGCCATTTGTGGTCATCCTCTATCTCATCTACGCCTCCTTCTCCTTCATGGGGTGCTTGCAGGTCAGTGATGGAGCCAACATCATCAATCTACTAGCCAGCGGTTCCCCAAGCGTTTCTTATGCCATGGTCCAGCAGAAATATTTCAGCAACTACAGCCCTGTGATAGGATTCTACGTCTACGAGCCCCTCGAGTACTGGAACAACAGTGTCCAGGAGGACCTTCGGAGACTCTGCAGTGGGTTCACTGCAGTGTCCTGGGTGGAGCAGTATTACCAGTTCCTGAAAGTGAGCAACATCAGTGCCAATAACAAGAGTGACTTTATTAGTGTCCTACAAAGTTCATTTTTAAAAAAGCCAGAATTCCAGCATTTTCGAAACGATATCATCTTCTCCAAGGCAGGAGATGAAAACAACATCATTGCTTCTCGCTTGTATCTGGTGGCCCGGACAAGCAGAGACAAGCAGAAGGAAGTCATAGAAGTGCTGGAAAAGTTGAGGCCTCTGTCCTTGTCAAAGAGCATCCGGTTCATCGTGTTCAACCCCTCCTTCGTGTTCATGGACCATTACAGCTTATCTGTCACCGTGCCTGTTCTGATTGCAGGCTTTGGTGTCCTCCTGGTGTTAATCCTGACTTTTTTCCTAGTGATCCACCCTCTGGGAAACTTCTGGCTAATTCTTAGCGTCACCTCAATTGAGCTGGGCGTTCTGGGCTTAATGACACTATGGAACGTCGACATGGATTGCATTTCTATCTTGTGCCTTATCTACACTTTCAATTTTGCCATTGACCACTGTGCACCACTGCTTTACACGTTTGTATTAGCAACTGAGCACACCCGAACACAATGTATAAAAAGCTCCCTTCAAGAGCATGGGACAGCCATTTTGCAAAATGTTACTTCTTTTCTTATTGGGTTGGTCCCCCTCCTATTTGTGCCTTCGAACCTGACCTTCACACTGTTCAAATGCTTGCTGCTCACCGGGAGTTGCACACTTCTGCACTGTTTTGTTATCTTGCCTGTGTTCCTAACCTTTTTCCCCCCTTCTAAAAAGCACCACAAGAAAAAGAAACGAGCCAAACGTAAGGAGAGAGAGGAAATCGAATGCATAGAAATTCAAGAGAACCCTGATCACGTCACTACCGTCTGAAGGGTGTAGACTAATGGATTATTTTTATTTTCCAGTATTGCACAATGATGCAGGGCCGATAAAGCTCAGACCTCAGCTGCTTGGGCTGGCCAGGGGTAACAAGGCAAGTCAGATGAAGAGTGAATTATTTATCACACGTCAAGGTGTCCACTTCCAGGGGGGCAAGAGGGACTCAAAGAAGGGTAAAAAGCTCTTTGAAACCTTGTTCTCCACTAAAGATAAGTTTCTGGATGTGATCTTAAGAGTTCTTCCAAGGAACGGACAAATCGATGGAGTGTTAGAAGGCCAAAGGAACAGCTACTTTTAAAAATAAAATGCTTAGGAGAGATTGAGTAGAGAAGATGGGGGCCTCCAAATAGCAGAGAAGACTTCAGAAATGTCAAAGTTGCCGTGGCACTTTTCATATTTGTGTTTTGAATAGGTTGGTCAAAGGAAACCTATGCATTTGGAAAGTACACATCTAATCCTGTCTAAACCAAAGGACTTCCCGACTCATTTTACGTGTACATATATATGTATATATGCCATATATACATATACGTAGATTTGTCTTTAGTGTACATCGATGTCTGTGTGGAGGGAGGTGCCCATTTGCAGGTGAGCTGGCCTTTCTTTAGAGAGTCCAATCAGCCTTAGCCAAATCTCGATATGTTAATGGCCACTCTACATCAGCTCAAGTGGCGCAGCTGCAAGAGCATTGTTCAACTGTGCACTAGGCAAAATAAACAGATCTGGGCCCATTAGACTCATACACCATGTTGCCAATCTTTGAGAGTCTTGCTTTTGATGACTTGGCAAAAAAAAATAAATAAAACACAAAAGGCATTTGAATTAATTGCCATGGGGGCAAGGTTTCAAATCTCATGTTAATGCTAAATAGTTACTATGGCTTTTTATTGGCTTAAAATGGTTCTCTGTTTTGGGGAAGGCTGATTTAGCTGCTTTTAGGGAGCTCACCCACTGCAAATGAGCATGTATTGTCCATACAAATGTGCACAAGTGTGTGTGTGTGTGAGAGAGAGGAAAAGTCGAGGTATTCCATAGTTATAGTATTCTCATTTTAGATGGTGAAAATATACTGCCTTGGAATATAGGTAATGGACACAGGAGAAAGTGGACGTAACTCAGAAACTTGTTGCAGAATGAAATAGAGTAAATGAACCATCACCACTCATCATGTGCCATCAACTGGTTCTTAGTGTAAAAAAAACTATATTCTATTCCTATAAAGTCTAGTGTGTTCCTTGCATTAATAATTGGAACATTAACCCAGGCCACGATCACCACAGTAGTGGTCTCTATAACTACTGCAGTCTTGTTTTGTAGCTTCTTGTGATATCATTTTTGTTGTTGTTGTTACCTGAAAAGTGCTTGTCGGTTGGCCTGCCTCTTAGGGTGATTGTTGCTCTCCATGAGTGACATAGTAACTATAACTGCTGCTGAATTCACTCTCAAAAAAAGTACTAAGGTAAATGTTTTCATTGCGTTAAAATTTACAACTGCTCCCCAGCAGATAGACTCAATCTGTTGGGTGCTTCCTTGGATGAATGCTGTGCTTCCTGTCACAGAAAATTACTAGAAAATGCCTTTTCCCATGCCAAGCAGTAAAATCAGTTAATTTTCAGGTAGGACTTCACAAATGTCCAATGATCATAAAATCTGCTAGTCAACTCTTTTAACTGGAAGAACACTACTCTCTGCCACCAACTTTGGTTGCATAATTTAAATGAATTTAGAATATTAAAATCTCTAACAAACAAACAAAAAGCTTCTGGACTCAGGTTCAGAAAAGAAATGCAAACCATTCCATTCTGATTTCAATGTTTTTTTTTTTTTAAAAAAAAGAAATTTGTAGGTGAATGAAATAATGAAACAACCAAATGAGCATACTTTTACAAATGAAGGATTTACCTGAATACTAAGGGAAAGGGAACTGTTTCTTTACAGTTTTTTTTTTAGTTAAATGAAAAACAGTTAACTAAATTTCACTTTATTAAATGGGGAGTTTGTTTTGTCCTACCTCAAGGTTATTGAGTTTCTGTTGGAAATGATCCATGTCTTCTCGATTGTGTTCATGTGGGGAAACAGCAATAGATGGAGTGTGGAAAATACTTGCCATGACATAAGATTATTGTTCATACATTATGTGTAACATCGCGTCACAGATAAGTCTAGCCTTTTGCCTCCTGAGCTGCTCTGCTAAGATGAACTGGTATTTGACACTAGCAGACCTATAGACCTTGCTCTTACATCTGAAAGTGAAGTTTTTGAGGCCTCGGGTGTTTGGATGGAGGAGATGGGACTCTCCTTTCACAATTGACTCATCGTTTGTGAAGACTGGTTCTACATCCTTTTCAAAAGATGGGAGGTCGTCAGCTGAGAAATCCCATTAGCTATCAGTCCATTTCTTTGTAAAATGTGCCATACTCCATTACTTTACCAATTTTTAAAAAAGCTTGCCTATTTGAGTCATGTTTTTTCTTGATTACCTTAGACATTTCCACATGCAAAGAAGATTGGCAGGTTGGTTTATAAAGAAAGGATCAAGCAAGCCAGTTGCCAAATGCATGTGGGAATAGTGGCATAGCTACCCCACCACTGGGGCCGTTCTAATATCATGCCCCCATCACTGAGACAGTCTCTATTTGGACAGGGAAAACAGTTCTTTTTTAGGTTAGATCTTCAAGGATCAAAGTGACTAAGAAAAACATGAATTTCTCACTGTTCAAGTGACTAGAGGTGTGGAATTTTGGAAGGGACATTATCTTTTCCAGGACACCATGGTACTCTTTAGTGAACTGCAGCAATAATTTATTGAAATGGAGTTTCTTTTTCTGGAAGAGTTAATATAGCACACAAAATGCCCTAACTTAGTCCTTGGAAGCAATTTAAGTCTAAGAAGAATGTAGACTGTAACTGAGCATCGTCTGACCTCCCAACCTCACTGTGAAACAGACATTTCCAAGAATTCCATTCACTGAATGCCAAGATGAATCCTAAAATAGAAGACCATGATTTGCAAGTGACACCAAACCTCTGCCTTTATCAGTAGCTGGTGTGCAACTCTTCAAGTTTTTCGAGTTTACTCCCACTGTCTTTAGTCCATTTGTGAAATATTGATGGTGTTCAAATTAGGAACTTTTCCACTTTTAGAAGATGACCTATCAAGTCCTAGAAAAGAAGAAAGCTATGGGAAATATCTCAGACATGTAGAATATTTTATTTTGCTGAAACATGGTTTTCCCCTTAAGGTGAGAGAATTTTAAAGTCTCAAAAACCAAAGTCCAAACCCTTTCTGAATTTAAACTGAAATGTGGATTTGTTTCCTCCCACTGGAATTTAAATATGAATTAGAGAGAACTGTAAGAGCTGCACTCTCCATGATGGTTAGTAAAGCTTCAAAGAGGTACTCACCTAAATGATAGAAAAGAGATTTGGCTAACAGATTCCTTCCCTCTTATTCGTTAAAGATAATCATATGCCAACTTAGACCTTGCACAAGTTTTTTAAATGAAAAGTATACTCAAATGTCATCCCATGAATTCTTTCAGGGACCAGTGAACCTCTTTGAAGGTTGTGCACGAATATTCTATGAAAGAATTATCCTCCACTGTGGCTGTATCATGTGAGTGTTCCTTTCCCATTTTATTTCTATTTATTTCCATGGACTTTTTGGTTTTACCTGGTGAGATTAGAAGAAGAATTAAGATAAATGAAGCTCCTGTGATGCCCTAATAGCCATTCTTGATTGTTGAATTCAAGAGGACGAGAGCTTTGTCCATTTTGTAATTACCCATTGCACTTTCCCATAACAAGCTGATCCTCCTAGGCTTGTGGTTAGAGCTAGGGATTAACTATTGCCATTCAGAATTACGTGTATTTTTAATAAGTTGACTGTAAATATTATAATTACAGTCGTATATTTTTATGACCAAATAGTTATGAATGCCTAGCATTATGCATGCATTGTTACTAATAGTACACAGACTTTTAAAGACACTATTTTCATGGTTATTGCAACTTTTAGTAAAATTGTATCACCTATTCATAAATGCCTTGTAGGTTTTGGTCCCAAGGGCCTAAAATTCACAGAAATTTCCATCCCAGGAGGAACAGTTTAAAAGCTGCCCTCGCTGGGTGTCAATGGCAGCAACCTCTTCTAGAATGTCCTCTGGAAAATCCTGGAGAGTAAGTCTGGTTTCCAGGTAAAGGACATAGCAGATTTTATGTCAGTCAGTGATTAAGCACACTTTAGTGTCCTGTGTTTGCTAATCTCAAAGTGAACCATATCATGCCTTGAGAATGGAATTTAGGTGTTGTCTCCTGTGAACTGGGGAACTCAGTCATCCTCTTGACTTCTTTCTAGAGGAATCCTTCTGTTCAGTCTATTTCGTTGATGTTTGCAAATGGTACTGATAATCCTTTCAAATGTGAGCCTGAAAACTGTCATTTATACCAAACTAGACTTAGGAGCACTTTTATTCCCTTTAAAAACAAACAAAGCAAAGACACTTCTTGCTTTTTCCTTGTTACAAACAAACAAACAAAAGAAAAAAACTGGTGACAAATTTTATGACACTGACTCAAAACCTACCCAGCCCTGAATTGGCATGCCCTTGAAATCTCCCCATCTTCAATCTAAATATAAAACTCAGCATCATCACTGTGGTGCAGGCATTTATCCCAATCTTTTAAGCAGTGATTTGCCAAAAGGTTGTAGAAAGGGGAAATTAGCTAAATATTTTTCTACTGGTTTGTCTTCAGAATTATGACAGCAAACATACTTACCAGTGAGAGCAGTGAAATCATGAACGAGAACAAAAAGCCTATTTGCATCAGGTTCCGCACGGGAGGGACTATATATAGATATCACGACAGCAAATTGCTTTAATTTCTAAACTAAATGGCCAAGGTTTGATCCATCATCATGTTTTAGTTGGAAGGGCAAGGATGTTGTTCTGTGCTTGAAGTGTTGTGGAACTAGATCAGGCAGCAATTGATAAAATTGAAAGGATATTGAGAAATAATCTCTCATGCTTAAAAATTCAGATGTCTATACATTGGGCAAAGAACAGGTGGGAAAATTCCATATATTTTACAGTTTAAGATATAGCACAGAGAACTGCATGATGCCTCAAAACTATAGATTCTTGCTGCTGCTAAGTCACTTCAGTCATGTCTGACTCTATGCGACCCCATAGACAGCAGCCCACTAGGCTCCCCTGTCCCCGGGATTCTCCAGGCAAGAACACTGGAGTGGGTTGCCATTTCCTTCTCCAATGCAAGAAAGTGAAAAGTGAAAGTGAAGTCACTCAGTCATGTCTGACCCTCAGCGACCCCATGGACTGCAGCCTTCCAGGCTCCTCCGTCCATCGGATTTTCCAGGCAAGAGTACTGGAGTGGGGTGCCATTGCCTTCTCCGTATAGATTCTTAACTGTTAGCAAAATTGAACAAATGCCAACAAACTCCATTTGAAGATTGCCTTCTCATTTGCCAGATTCATAACCTGACTTTTGTGGGTAAAGTGCTCCTGAATTTCCAAGCATGAATCAGAACCATAGATCGTTTTGTGAATGAAAGTAGGATACTAGCCTGTCTCCTTGAAAACAAGCTTCCAGTTAGTACCCAGATAAGCACTATCTGGGCAGGCTGCTGGCATTGCTCTGACTTTGTGCATCTTTGACATATAATGAATACTTTGTTGATGTTTTCTCTGTACTTAATTAGGGCCTCTCTGCTGCTGCTAGAGAAGTTCCTTGCTTTTCTCATGATATGGAAAATGATTCAAAGAGAAAGCACATGCATGTGTATCTAGTTGGGTCTTACTCTTTGGGACACTTTGTATTGTACCCCACCAGGCTCCTCTATCCATGGGATTTCCCAGGCAAAAATACTACAGTAGGTTGCCATTTCCTTCTCCAGGGGATCTTTCTGACCCAGGAAGATCCTCATTGCAGACGAATGTTTTACTCGCTGAGCCATCAGGGAAGCCCAAATGAGATTAGTATATAGGGTTAAAAAATCAGATACTGGAATAGGATAGCTGACTAGTCTACAGAAAATATCAAATATCTTCTGCAGCTCTAAAGATGTTGTCAAGATCAAATGGGCTTACACCTTCAATTGTGAAGCTCTAAAAGCTAGAGATTTTTTTAATATAACAAAGTATTTATTAAAAATTATTGCTAATTTTGCACATTTATGAATTATGTAAAGTCAATCCCTACTATTTTTCCCAGCTGAAGTTTTCCCTAAGAAAGTTCTTGTGGGTCATACTATTTATGCAGTCTTAAAAATCAGAAGGAAACCTTAGAAACAGAAAGATGAGAACATACTGGTTACGTGTGCTTCCTGCTCCATGTCGCATGTTTGTATTTATCTGAACTGCGGTCTTCAGAAGGCACATGTCACTGTGTTCTGATTTCCCATATTGTTAATGGCGGGCCAGATAGTATAGCGTGGCTTCACTTCCCTCTATTTCCATAGTCATTACAGCAACTGCATTACACGAAGTGCTCTGTCAAACCAGTGGAGAAATAAGAACTTTAATGCTTTGGACGATTTCATTGAAGAATATCGTAGGAGGAGCTAGAAAGACTGCCATCAGTAAGGGACAAGGGAAGGTTATTATAAATGCGTTACCTTTCAGTCTTGTATAAATTTATTAACTTGCATTTTTGTACAGCCAACCTGCAGTATGTTGTGGGGAACATTTAAGTTATTTCATGTAAAACAGTCAGCAGAATCTCTCCCTGCAAACTGAAATAGTAATACCTTCCATCATTCTATTTGGTTGATTCACTGGTTATTGGTAGACACAAGAAAGTTGGGAGAAAACCAAACTGTCATATTCCTAAATGCTCTGCTGTGGTATGTGGCATCTCTTTTGAGGGAGAGCCCGGAAATTCTGGCACCTTTTTTTCTCAAACCTAAAATGTGCCAGATGCTGATAAATTAGACTTTAAACTCACCAGTGCAAGTTATCTCAAAGTTTTAGCAGAGTTTAAGCAACAATTGCATTATACTTTTCCATTAATTATGCATATTTTTCAGCAATAGATTTTCTTGCTCTTAAATAGGAAATCTGTCTCAGTTGAAAAGGGCAGCGATCTCTCCAAGCTACCTCAAAAGGGTACTAAAAGACAAAATGGCAGGCAACCTTTGATTAAATGGCAATATGTTAAAAGCCACAAAGCAATATTATTTGTCAGCTCTTCTTGATGCCTTTTACTTTGTAAATTTAGACTAGACTAAATGTGAAAGGAATACCCTACGTGCAATTCTAACAGTGCATTACGATTAATAATATTCATTTATATGAAATCTCTCAGGACTGTTGTCTGGTATCTCTCTGCAGACATCTCAAAACGTGATTCAGAACGAGAACAACCTGACATTGCCTATGAGGCAGGGGTCCACTTCGTGAGGTGCACAGTCAAATAATCTGTGGAATCTTCAGGAAAAACTCCAAGTGCACTTCTTATCAATGGAGGGAAAACTCTTGTTTGTTTGCCCTAAGCAAACAGAAAGAGATGAAGTTGCCAGTATTTGGTACTGTAATTAGGTTTTCTTTTCCACTAGATGCCATTACTATTATTTTTAGCTAAATTGGACTTCTGAAATGGAAGTCACTTCTGGAAACATTAGAATCAGTGAAGAGAAAACTGTTAGTAAGAAACACTCTCCACTCACGCATAGAGAATTTGTAGGAATGAAAGTTAACATTGAGCACTTTTATTTCCTTTCTTTTCCTAAAACAAAAACCCACTTGCTCTTAATCCTAGCTAATCAAACGCTAATTTCTATAACAAAATAAAGGATAATGATAGAAAATGTGACATTGTGAGACTCTAATGTCTTATCTAGATACTTATATAATGGCAAGCCAGCATTATCAGACTTATTTCTCTGGAAGAACATTCTTTTGTTTAATATTCTGTGACATAGATTCTTACCACCTGTTGTTCATGAAAACAACCTCACTTATCACTTCTAAAATAGTGCAAAAACCTAATAAGCCATTTAAAGCTCTCTTCTCTATAATTCTGTATCTTGGGCTCTAAAACTAAAGCTCCTTATTGAGGAAAGTTTAAAAAAGAATTCTGAACAAAAACGTTAATGTCAAAAAAAAAAAAGTATATTTCCTAAGTTGTATTCTCACTCCAACGTATCTTCAAAATCGGGAACTGCCTGAATGCCCAGTTTTTAAATCTCACTAAGAAGCAAGAATTTCCATGTGAGTCCTTCAAAAGTCTCCAAATTCCCTGAGTTTGGTCAGTCATCAAAATTTATCTCAGTTCTATCTAAGCAAAAAAATAATTTATAAACTAGATTTTTCTGACTATAATAAAAATAAAGAAATAACAAATTATTCCCCATAGGTTTATGTGTGCAAACATATATTTAATAATTAATCTCCTAACTCAATCAAAGGAAATTATGTTGCAAATGTTCCCTTGTTTATTTCATTATTTTCATACTTTGTGCACAGAGATATAATAATTTTAATTTTCTCAAGATTATTTTGTTTAGGAACTGTGTGATCTAAAGTCTAAAGGCAAAAATCTTAAGAAAAATAACACAGTCTTAGCTACTTGCAAAAATGTCATCTCAGTTATGTTTATTATAATACCACTAGACAAAATTATTCACAGTATTTCTGGCTATGTTGACCTTTTATTTTAAAAACAACAAAAGTCTGGCTCCATTAGTCATAATAAGGAACAGTTAGCATATTAAAATAGTGATAGATGAGACAGGTGCTTACTCTTTCATTATGAGGGTCCATTAACTTTACCAGTTCTTTCTAGGTCACAGTCTCACATGCTTCTAACTAGGATATTCGTAGATTCACTTTCCTCACTTTCATTTCTTATTGCTAATATTAAACGCCCCACAGAATGTCATGTTCCATGACCTCTTCCTCTAACCTCAGTGAGATCCTTGGGCTCCCTATCTTTTCGAGAAATATTCTGCTGGGCTAGGAATTAAACTTCTTAAATATAACATCCCATGACATCATAGTGTAACATAACAATCTATACTTTTTCAATCTTTTATTGAATTACAGGTTAAAAATTATAAAATTTACCCTTTAAAAATACAATACATGCGTTTAAAATAATACCATAATAGTATATATCAAGGATTCCTACTTGGTTAGGCTAAGGTTTGAAGCAAACACAAGATACCTTGGCATTCTTGGAACATATATTTTATAAGTCTCTACGTTTATAAATATCTTTATAATGTATAAATCACTGAAGTGTTACTGAAATAGATGCCCTTTGTGTGCATGCCTGCATGCATGCTAAGTTGCTTCAATTGTATCCAACCCTTTGCAACCCTATGCAATGTAGGCCCCCTGGATCCTCTGTCCATGGGATTCTCCAGGCAAAATTACTGGAGTGGGTTGCCATGCCCTTCTGCAGTGGATTTTCCCCACCCAGGGATTGAACCCACACCTCATGTCTCCTGCAATGGCAGGCACTTTCTTTACCACTAGCACCACCTGGGAAGCCAGATGGCCTTCCAGGCAATAGTACTGGGTGGATTGCCATTTCCTTCTCCAGGGGATCTTCCCAACCCAAGGCTCGAACCCGAGTCTCCCACATTGTAGATAGACGCTTTACCGTCTGAGCCACCAGGTAAGTCCTAAAGATCCCTAATAATGTATTAACTTGAAATCTAAAGTAATTTATCATCAGTTCAAAAAAATTCTAAAACATCTCACTTCATTCAGTTTAGTTGCTCAGTTGTGTCCAATTCTTTGTGATCCCATGGACTGCAGCACACCAGGCCTCTCTGTCCATCACCAACTCCCAGAGTTTGCTTAAACGTATGCCCATTGAGTTGGTGATGCCATCCAACCATCTCATCCTCTGTTGTCCCCTTTTACTCCTGCCTTCAATCTTTCCCAGCATCAGGGTCTTTTCAAATGAATCAGCCCTTTGCATCAAGTGGCCAAAGTATTGGAGTATCAGCTTCAATATCAGTCTTTCCAATGAACATCCAGGGCTGATCTCCTTTAGGATGGACTGGTTTGACCTCCTTGCTGTGCAAGGGACTCTCAAGAGTCTTCTCCAATGCCATAGCTCAAAAGCATCAATTCTTTGGCACTCAGCTTTGCTTATAGTTCAACTCTCACATCCATACATGACTACTAGAAAGCTATAGTTTCTTAACATTTTATTAGAGTAGGAACATTAACTACAAAAGTTTTCTTACCATGTGAGAACTCAGAGCTGGGGCTCAGACAGTGGTACCCAAGCTTACAGACAAAGCACATCCCTCAAGCTGCACATGATACAGTTCCAGATCTGGACAAAATTATTCATGAACTTTTAGCACCATTTTCAAGTTGTTAAAGTCAAGAACATTCTATCTTTGAATACCAAGTCCACTGTATATAATGAATAATGTAATGTCATTACAGGGAATACATGGATAACCGATATTTCACCAGGTTTAACCTGATGTGAAAATTATACTGAATTAATAATCCATAATCCACTTCTCCTCATAGCTCAGTTGGTAAAGAATCCACCTGCAATGCAGGAGACTTGGGTTTGATCCCTTGGTTGGGAAGATCCCCTGGAGAAGGGAAAGGATACCCACTCCTGTATTCTGGCTTGGAGAATTCCATGGACTGTATAGTCCATGGTGTCACAAAGAGTCGGACATGACTGAGTGACTTTCACTTTCATGTCAATCCAGTTTAGAACTTTTGTTATTGCAGATTTCATTAGTGACATCATTTGCATGAATAACCAGAGAACTCTAATAACATTTCATGCTATCTAGCATTTCATATCTTTGCAAACAAGATGCTCAGAATTTTGTCTGGAAATATTTGATATACTCAGTAGCCATTTCCTATCCAGATTTAATATTTCAATCAGTAATTTATTTTGCATTTATCCTATTCAATTTTTTTCTAAAATAATTTTCCTTAGAGTAATTAAAACATGTTTCCTTTGGTAAGAATGAGCATGTCTAGAAAGGAGTGAATTAAGAACTTGGCAAAATTAAGCTGGACAGGTGAGCATATCTACAGGAGGTAAAGTTTAGGAAAAGAATCACTTATTATTATTTATATGTGCAACAAGTTGAAATCACCTACTGCTTTTTCCCCAGCTTTTTGAGATACAATTGACAGATAGCATTATGTAAGCTTAAGGTGACGCACTTCAGTTCAGTTCAGTTCAGTTCAGTTGCTCAGTCGTGTCCGACTCTGCGACCCCATGAATCGCAGCACGCCAGGCCTCCCTGTCCATCACCAACTCCCGGAGTTCACTCAGACTCACATCCATCGAGTCAGTGATGTCATCCAGCCATCTCATCCTCTGCCGTCCCCTTCTCCTCCTGCCCCCAGTCCCTCCCAGCATCAGAGTCTTTTCCAATGAGTCACTTACATGTTGCAAAATGATTACCACCCTCGCATAAGTCAACATCATCACATCGTATGATTACCATTTGTTTTTGTGGTAAAAACATTTACGATCCCTTTTCTAATAATAGTCTGTCACATCGTATCACAATTTAAATTTTACCATAACACGTGTTCCTGTCTGTTATAGTTTATGTTCACTTATTTTTTTTTTCCTACTGCTTTTAATAATGGCAGCTGACATGGCAAAGAGTAGATCACATAGGTCCTTCCGCTTCATGGATACTCATTAATTATTTATTCAGTGAAAAAAATAAATTAAAAATCACTTGCCTCTGACTTGTCTGCCTGTGACCAAATGAGAAGTGAGTTACTGAACAGTCTCAATCTGTGAGAGCTGATTTTTGAATGTCTCTGGAATTCTCATGTATAGCTGGTTACATGGGAGTAAGGCTCCATTTGAGGGAAGAATTTCAGGTATATCAAAACTCACTAACCTTTCCAGTAAGTTGAAATGCTAGAACCTATAGCTTTAGACATCTTAATAGTGAAGTAGAAGGGAATGTGATTTGACATGAAGTAAAATAACAAAGGACAGGGATAGGGGATGATTTTTTTAAAAAGCTACAAAACAAATGCAGAATTTCTTAAGAGGGACTGCAACAGCTAAACTAAACTTTATAAGTATAATAAATGTTGAAAATGAATGAGATCTTTGGTCTCAATATTGTAGCAATTGAACTTGATATATGCCAGACTGAGGATATATTTTTAGCCATTGTTTAGTGAAAGCAATAGTTGACAAACCCATAATTCATTAAGAAAATCCACCACCACGGACCACCCCAAAGGGCCCCCCTCAGTTATACAAATATGATAAAGAATTGCTGAAACTTATATTAGTTACATCCAAAATGCCTCTAGAAGTAAAAGATCTTTTAACTTAGGTTCCAATAGTTTTTCTTTACATATTATATTAAATACTTAGAGAACTCAGGTTTTTTTAGAAAGAGGAAGCCATAACTAAAAGTTCACAGGGACAGAAAATAATTATTGATTGGAAGAAAGTTTTCAACAACTGAAACTTTGAGCATTTACCTTGGAGCTTGGAAAGTAAAATGGCATAATGAACCAGCCGTATCCTTTACTAATTCATCCAACAAACATTTAGTAAGCACTTTTAATATGCCAATTAATGCGCCAAGTCCTATCCTAGGGTCAAAAAAAATGTTCAAATAATTCAGAGGAACATTTCAATGTCTTTTATAAAAAGAGGAAAGTGACTATTTGCTTTAACCCAAACAGTTGTATTTTGAAACATTGGCAAGACCAGAATTATCAATTACGCACTGTTATCCTAATCTAAAAATTGTTCAAAATTTTTAGACAATGTTTGTTTGCCATAATAAATAGAAGTTACTTTATTAATTGTTTTGTTTGCTGGAAGTGAGTGCTAGATGAGTTTGGAACAAAATGATAAGGTAAAAAGCCAGGACAGGTTAATCAATAGGTTTGTGTTATTTACAATGCAGAAGATAAAACCTTTGAGGGCATAAATCCTTTTCATCATTATTAATATACTAAAACAAGTTAGTGACTAAAAGTATAAACAAGTTCTAAAACTCATAATTTGGTCCAAAGGAGAAAAAAAGCTGATAAATAGACCAGTTAGACCAAAACGGAGGCAGATAAGAAAAAACCAAATAAATAAATTGTTTTATGAAAGAGCATTACCAAACAATGTTAATGAGAAATCATTCCTGCCCTGTTGCCACCTCCACTCACTTTACCCAGTGTGACAATGCCTAAGACAGACTCAGAAGGCTGGCTCACAGAAAGGAGAAATCTTGACTAATTTGTGAAAGAAGAGTCCATCTATGTGTGGAGGGACAGCTTTTCTCTCTTCACTTGAAGCTCCAAAACGCTGGTCCAGTTGAAAATTTAGCACTGGGAGGATAGTGAGATCTCAAGCTTTGGACTGAGATTAATCTGAGATTTATATTTTCCACTAACATAATGATTTGAGATGCATCAAACAGCATCTGCTTTTCTTCTTTGTTCAGCTGGGCCTGGATATGTCAGCATTTATTTCTTAGCTGAATTCTACTCTCTTCAGTAGAGAACTGGTGAAAAATATGTATAAAATTATTTTAAGTCTAAAAACATCATAAAGACCTTACCACAAGAGAGAGAATTCATTTTTGTGAAAGGGTTTTATCACCACTGTTCATCCGTAACCTAAGGAAGTGATCTCAAGCAAGTGGCAAGTGATTCAAATAACTTAGTGGTCTGGTGGACTTTTACTCAGTAGCTTAAATATCCAATATATTTGTAATCCTCTGCTCCATTGACAACCCTCATCCTGCTTGGTAACAGTATCTTGGGGAACTGGAGATATAAATTCAGAGAAAAAAAATATAGCTGATGGCAGACTTAAGGAGAATGGATAGCAGTACTATTATAAAGAAAGAAAGAAGGCTACAAAGATGTGGACTCCATTTTCTACAAGGCACAAGAGAAGAGTCTACAAATTCATAATCCCTAGATTAGGATGGACAATGACATAAATCATCAGACAAACTGGAAATTGATCAACTATATTTTGACCTACTAGTGTTTTGTTGTTGTTGTTTGTTTCCATGTCAACATCCTCAAAATTTCCTGAAATTTTTTTTTTTTGAAATGTGGATTTCTTCTCATTTTCTTAATTAACAGATTGTTTTATGTATTCCTTTCTTTTAATTACCTTGAGTGCAGTGTTAGGCAGTGTATGGAAATGTATTACATGGTTTCTCCCCTAAATTGCTTGGGATCTATTTGAAGATGCTAACAGGGGAAATAGTCCTGAGTGATAAACCACAGAAAATGGCTGACAATGACTCACATGGTCCATAAGTCAAAGTTAAGAGCATCTGGGCATCAAGGCCGGTTGGCTTTAAAGGGGAATAAGTGCGTGAAGGAAAGGCAACTTTATCTGAAGAATGCAATGGACCTGCTTAAGCCAAGGATCCCATTCCCTACAGCCATTCTTGCTGGTGGAAGATGCATGACAGAGGGAACCAGATCCAAGCTGTCCCCAGCCTCCTCCTCCCTGGCCTCCTCTCTGTCCACAGTCCCCTTTGTCCTCTTGTGTTCGCTGTTCACGCTAACTTGAATGCTTTTTATCCACTCTCTAGCCATAAGTGTTCTTCCCCTTTTTTTCTTGGTATTTATTCATAAATACTATGCCATTAGAAAGGCCTTCCATGACCATCTTATAAAAGCACGAGAACACTGCTTCCCTCCTTAGCACAGCGTTGGTTTATCATTGATCTGTCCCCAGTAGGTTAAAAGCTCTGTGAGGCCAGAGGTTTTTTTCTGCTCTACAAACTGCTATGACCTCAGTACCCTAGAACAGTGCCAGGCTTACATCAGGCATTCAGTGAGTATTTGGGGAAAGAAGGGAGAAAGGCAGGATGGAAGAAAGGGAAGGAGGCAGGAATGAAGGGAGGGAGGGGATTAGATCAGAGTGTGGACCAGTTTCAGGAGGCCCTGGAGAGGTTCCGGTGTTTCCAGTATAAAGTTGAAGCACTGGCTGTATCTCATTGTCTAGGAAGTAATTCAGTGTTGTTGATTGTTTAGTTGCTAAGTCTTGCTGACTCTTTTGCAACCCTTGGACTGTAGCCCACCAGGTTCCCCTGTCCATGGGATTTACCAGGCAAAATACTGGAATGGGTTGCCATTTCTTTCTCCAGGGGATCTTCCTGACCCAGGGATCGAACTTGCATCTGCTGCATTGGCAGACAGATTCTTTACGGCTGAGACACCTGGGAAGCCCAAGTCAGGGTAGACTTACTGAAAAATTAGAAAGTTCCTAGCCTATGAATTCCTTGCCAAGTAATATTAATGTCAGCTTTCCCTTTGCTTAAATATTTATCAGTAGCTTAAGTTTTAACAAAAGCCATGATTTCCTTTGACACAGCAGGAAGTGTGTTCATATCCTATCTTGTAACTAAAACGTGAAAGACTATCATCCAACCACAAATTTAAGTAGAGAAATCACTATGCTACTTCTTCCTGGCGAAACAGCTCAAAGCTTCTGCCTGAAACCTTTTCAGTTGGAATTTTAGTGTTATGTCCACAAGCACCCAAAGCTAGCCTGACATAAACATAAGTTAAATATATCATCTGATGCCCAGGAACATTTTCTTCTTCCTGCAAAATGAATAATTTATTGGTATTTTACCTGCTGTTCCCAAACTCATATTAATGATTCATTTATTACTCCTCAAAACAGATGCTCATAATTAAATTACAGGTTCCGTGAGATCATTAGTCCTCTAATGGCTGCAAGAATTAAGAAGAAATTTTGTAGTTTAAATTCATCAATTTAGGAAGAAATGCAGGAAGCATTTTTCAGTACAGCTGATATTTGCTGTATTATTCTTTCTGGAAGAAATCTCTTCTAAATGTTGGTTATTCTAGAACTCTTTCTATTTCTTTAACACCAAAATATTTATTATTCGATTCTAACCACAGAAATTCCAACTGAGATGGCTAGTGAAGTGTAGCCTTGTTGCTTATTCTAATTTTTTATTGCTTTTTGTTTCATGCCTTAGTTTATCCTTATTAGAATTTCTCCAAAATAATGTGAATTTATGGTGGTGAAACAGTATTGCATTATTTGCGGCAGAAAATCCTTTATTAATTGTACCACACAAGTTTCAGCATACATGAAGTGTTCTTAGGTTCTGTAGATATTTGGAAGATGTGACAGCTATTTTATTTTCATTAATATTTTCCTCTCTACCCTGTGCTTAGCTGAAATTGTTGTTTATATTTTTATCTACCTGAATCTTGAAATTGAGGTAAGCTGAATATATTCAATATTTTTTCATACGCGTCATGTTGTCCTAGACATGGAATTTATATATGGAGGAAGGTGATAAATATTATAAAGTAAAATCACATTTTCTTCTTGTGTCTGCCTCTGCCTCTGAACCTGGTGGGGTGCCTGCTACAAAATCAAGTATATTTCTGAGAACCTTCCCTCTCCTATAATTGTCGGAGTATTCACTCAGGCTTCTCACGTGGTGTATATTTTCTGTTGGAACACTTCCTGGGGAAGGTCCAACAGAGACTGCGTAAACAACACCCCAGTTTAAATGTCCATAGATGGTCTGGTTCTGCCACTCTTAGCTCACAAGATAAATCAACTGAAGTGTTTCAGAAACGTTTATGTTTGGATTTGCATTTGAGGTGTGAAAAAAAGTAGCATCCTTAAATGTATTATCTTCAGTTCTCAAGGTATTGATATCTAATTATCTGTAGCTCCAGTCTGCTCAAAAACTATTCTAATCAAATTTTCTTTGGGATGTCAAGTGTTAAAGTACCAGCAAGTAAAAAAGTAGTTAATGGCAGCCATTTGTGTGTTTAATTTCTGGTGTTCAACATAATGTCATCTTTACTAGACAATTTACTTCACCATTTTTCATTGCCATTCTCCAAAGGAAAATAAGCAATTTGTTAACAGGTTATAGTATTAAGATAGGATGGAAGAGGCACAGCCACATTTTTAACAG
Organism: Neotragus moschatus; assembly: GCA_006410615.1. Lineage (NCBI taxonomy): Eukaryota > Metazoa > Chordata > Mammalia > Artiodactyla > Bovidae > Neotragus > Neotragus moschatus. Next base: position 360,565 of record SJYA01002873.1, read on the forward strand.
GAACACTGTAGCTTAAAATGGTTTAGTAAAGGTATGAGATTGGGCCAGCAATGCAAAACTGAAAAAAATTAGAATGCAATAAAAAATGTAGATATTACATGTGACTACTTCACCCTACCCAGACTCTTCATTTCTTGTTTGGACACAGAACTACTCTTTTATCTCGTCGAAAAGCGACTGTCAGGAATATCAGTGTGATACTGCTTTGCTCCAGGACAGAAACTGTAAGGCGTGAAATATTTTGAAATGATGTAGTTTTGCAGGACAGAGGTTAACTCCTGCAGGAAACTGCGAATTCACATGAAACTTGGTATTGTCACTATGTGTCTGTTCTTAGGAGTCTGGGTAGGAAAAAGTTTTCCACTTTACTGTAGATCAAACACCATTTCCTCCAGGCAGCACAATTCACCAGCACGTGGTTACCCCTCTCTGGTACAAAACTGTTGAAAGAAGAGAAAAAGTCATTGTTTTGAAAATATGTAAAATGACACTAATCATATGCATTTTTTTTCAGGTGAGGCAATATTACGACAATACAAATTATTGTGTCTAGGTTTTCTCCAAAAGATCATTTTGTTGGATTCAGAAAACTCAAATATTCCCTAAGCATCTTTGATCATAAATTTTGTCATGCTTCAGCTTTTGGCAGTTTTGATAATTCATTACTGGTTATTAATAACATCATTTAAATCCAAATACTGTTCCCTTCCCATTATGAAAAGCTACTACAAACATATATGGATTTCTATAAAGGTTGATGACTATATGCTTTTTTATATTAGAAAATCATGTGAAAACAAAATTAATCTGATGAATGCTGTTAATTATTTTAACTTTTTTATTAGGTATAAAATGTTCGTAAAATTATTCTCTCTATAACTTACCAAGATTTATCAGCTTGTGTAATTTTTTAATAATCAGAGGAGTCTGGTTTTCTAATTAAAGTTTTGTCAAAGAAAATAAGTTGTGTGGCTTTTTTTCTTCCTTGGAAGCATATTATTAAAAATGCCAAAAATATGTCCAGATTTTCTCTCCTCCACTATGTGGTATGCAAATAAAATCATATCCAGCCAACACACCTGGATTTGGGGATATTTTAATTTCCCATTATGGGGAAAAATAACCCAGAAAAATAACAAAAACACCTTATCCATATCTGAATACCCTTAGAACAAGCATACAATTCATAGAGGCCCAATCACACCTACCTAGAAATTCATTCCATCCACTCCCGAGTTTAGCTAGAGGGCTAACACAATACGGTAAATACTATCAAAGTGAAAGTCACTCAGTCGTGTCCAACTCTTTGTAACTCCAATCACTGCATAATCCATGGAATTCTCCAGGCCAGAATACTGGAGTGGGTAGCCTTTCTCTTCTCCAGGGGATCTTCCCAACCCAGAGATCAAACCTAGGTCTCCCACATTGCAGGCGGATTCTTTACCAGCTGAGCCACCAGGGACCTCCCTTCAAACAATACGGCCAAATCTTTACATCTGGTAGGCCCTAATTATTCCACTCCAAACCCCAAATTAAAATATTTACTATTACTAAGATTATTATAATCACTAAACCTCAAATCCCTGATAGTCTAGGAATGGGACCAGAGCAACCGTAAGAAATGAAAGTGAAAGTCACTCAATCATGTCAGACTGTTTGAGACCCCATGGACTATACAGTCCTTGGAATTCTCCAGGCCAGAATACTGGAGTGGGTAGCCTTTCCCATCTCCAGGATTTATCTTACCAACCCAGGGATCGACCCAGGTCTCCCACATTGCAGACAGGTTCTTTACCAGCTGAGTCACAGGGGAAGCCCAAATTCGCACTCTTATTGCCAAACTGCCTATGAAACAGATAAGTACAAAGGAAATGTTATCAGATACAGTGCTTAATTGAAACTCTTCTTCTCCAAGGAACCAATTTGCTGAGAGCAGACTGTATGAGATAAATTTAAAAAATGACAAGCAAGGACAACATGACCACCATCATCAACTTCGGGACCAGGTATCATTGTGCTTTCCCTTCTGTGATCTGGAAAGCTTACTACTTTTAAGAGTTCCTCATCAAGATGCAAAAGTCTCTGGAAAAGATGATACTATTCTTCAATAGTGATAAAGTTTAACACCTTAGCATTCCATTATTCATTAACAATTTAGCAGGTGTTAGCCAAAATGAGAGTTCCTCTTTTTTTCCTCTGAGGGATAGTGTCAGTTAGTTTCCTAACTGGAAGAAAGGGAAAGGTTACAGGGTGAGTTAAATTTCACCTCCTCTTTAATTTACCAAGGCCCAGAATGATTTAAAAAAAAATTCAATTAAGTGTAAGTATTTTCAATGCAAGCTCACTTGCCTCAAAATATCCAGTTCTTGGAGCCAATTATACAGAGTGAAGTGAGCCAGAAAGAAAAACACCAATACAGTATACTGACACATATATATGGAATTTAGAAAGATGGTGGTGTTAAACCTGTATGCGAGACAGCAAGAGAGACACAGATGTGTAGAACAGCCTTTTGGACTCTGTGGGAGAGGGAGAGGGTGGGAGGATTTGGGAGTGTGGCATTGTAACATGTATGATATCATAAGTGAAACGGATTGCCAGTCTAGGTTCGATGCAGAAGGCTTGGAACTGATGGGCGGGGATGATCCGGAGGGATGGTGTGGGGAGGGAGGGGGAAGGGGGTGGTNACACCAATACAGTATACTGACACATATATATGGAATTTAGAAAGATGGTGGTGTTAAACCTGTATGCGAGACAGCAAGAGAGACACAGATGTGTAGAACAGCCTTTTGGACTCTGTGGGAGAGGGAGAGGGTGGGAGGATTTGGGAGTGTGGCATTGTAACATGTATGATATCATAAGTGAAACGGATTGCCAGTCTAGGTTCGATGCAGAAGGCTTGGAACTGATGGGCGGGGATGATCCGGAGGGATGGTGTGGGGAGGGAGGGGGAAGAGGGGGGTTCCAGATTGGGAACTCAGGTACACTTGTGGCTGATTCATGTCAATGTGTGGCAAAATGAGTACAGTATTGTAAAGCAAAACAAACTAAAAAATAAAAATTTAAACTTAAAAAAAAAAATCCAATTCTGCTGGAGTAGGTGCTGCAACAGGCTGTGAGGTAGATATTTTAATACAGAAAAGACAATATAAACTGTTAGCCACTATAACCCACCATAACTAAGAGCTGAGCTATTCATCTGGGCATCTATCCTCAGTTTAAGAGGATAAAACATCGTCCTTTATTCATTAAACACTCCGCACAGCACCAACCATAAGTGCTTAGCTTTGCTAAACTGGGCCCACTGCCTTCTAATTTTCAGGATGAAAGATTTTTTTCCTTAGAGAGTTGATGGTGATGTGTGTGTTCAGTCGTGTCCGACTCTTTGTGACCCCATGGACTGTAGCCCACCAGGTTCCTCTGTCTGTGAAGTTTTCTAGACATGAATACTGGCATGGGTTGCCATTTCCTTCTCCAAGGGATTTTCCTGACCCAGGGATTGAACCCATGTCTCTTGAGTCTCCAGCTTTGGTAGGTGGGTTCTTTACCACTAGCGCCACCTGGGAAGCCCAGAGAATTGATAGTACTGAAGGAAAAAAAAGGGAGGGGCGCCTATTGGGAGAAAAAGGTTTTGATAATTGGTAAAGCAGTGAGTAAAAAGTTTGGTGACCCATCAATCCAGTGGTAGAAAAAAAATCAATACATATCTAAGCCATCTCAAAAAGACCATGAGGGCCACATATTGATAAAAATCATTCAAATCAGGATGGGAGAGAAAATGAATATATAAGCAAGGTACCCATAGAGTCTGACTTGGCAGAAATTATTTTAGATAAAAATGCCAAAATCTTACTTGCAAATGGCTGGGGCTTTACACATTCTCGTGGTTGGAAGGCTGACAGCATCAGTAAATAAACAGAAATGATTCTTGCTGAAGGGAGGTGTCATCCACAGCCCTTAGAGTCAAACGTTGTTTTACATCTTCATTATGGATTTAGAACAACCGATAAACCAAATCTGCATCTGATAATAAAGCAGTCAGTGTTCCTAAACCTCACAAGGGAAGAAAATCAAGAAATACAGGCATAAAGAGGCAAGCATTAAACAGCCCAAAAGAATTTGGCTGAGAAACATACAGGGAAATTTACCAGAAACCTAGGTTTGGAGGGTGGGTTAGAAAAACAATACATGCACAAAAATAGTTAAACCAACAGAGCTCAACAAAGCTATGAGGAAGCAAGCTGAGAATGCATTTGTAGTATTTATAAGACATAAATAGCTGGTGCTATTTGGGGGGACATACAGTATTAAATTGAGAGATGAAAATAGTTTTCATATACTATAGAAATTAAGGGGCTGGCCATTTTCAATCCCCAGTAACATTTGGGACAAGTAGGAAGGATCTGTAGTGAGAAGCAGGATTGGAAGCAGTTAGATGAACACACTAATAAAAATAAACCGTGGCTCAGGGAAAAAATAGAACAATGACACACAATGGCGAGGCAAGTGAGAGTCAGAAAGAAAATAGGAGATCTGAGCCAATACTCCCAAAATATTCACCATTTGCTCACTCTCTGTTGAGTTCTCATGGTGATCGGTGCTCAAAACAACAATTGGTAGCATTTCTAGAGGCAGCGGATAAGTTCCATTACCCCAGTTATGAGAACCGTAGGCGATAAAAGGGGCCACTATTTGGAGTGAATCTGGGTTTCTGAAGTTTTAGATATGGGCTCCTTTCTTCAAATAAAAATCGACTTAACAATTGTACATATAGCACAGATGAGTATAGTAGCCTGAAACCAGGAGCTTGGCACTCCCACCATTCTGCTTCCAACCCCTTAAGCTCCCTGGAAATTTTTGAAAACCATTGGTCGATGAAAAAGCAGAGAATCCCCTTTATCTCTGCCTCTCTATGGCTGAGTGACAATAGTTAACCTTGCCTATTAAGTGAATGAATTACATTAATGATATCTAAGACCTCTTCCTGATTTCTCTGGTCACTATAGGTGTGGCCTCTACAAATCTGGCAGATGAAAACCATCATAGCTTTTCTTAACACTGACTCGCTAAACCATGCCAGAAATGGAGACCTTTTTCCCAGTCAACTTGCACTCTGCACTACTCAGTATTTACAGCCTAACTTCTCACCCGAGGTTGTAGTCATGTCTACATACATCCAGCTTCCGTTTGCACACTGCTGACAATAGAGGACTCCTTTTGAAGCAGCAACTTCCATCTTCAGATAATTGTTTGAAAGCTCATTTTCATATTGATCTGAAACTTATTCCCAACCTTTGGCATATTGATCTGAAACTTGTTCCCAACCTTTGGCGCAATCAAGATAAATCTTCCTCATCTTTCCCAAAGCAGATCCTCAGTATTTAAAGATATCTCTCTTTTTCCCCTGAGGACTCCCACCTTCCAGAAAAGTGGAAGAAAATAACATCTCCAGCCCCTTCAACTATTGCTCAGATAACACAGTCGGCCAGCCCCTCTTTATGCTGATTTCCTGTATGAGCATGCCCCGGCTTCTAAGCGACACTCTGGAAGCTGCCTGCCCAGATCTGGACACAGCCTGAAGGTTGCGAACCAAGAGGGAACATTTATCACCTCCTTGTGCAGCCTGAGATTATCTAAGCGGTCCCAGCCACCACTTCACATTGTTAGCACAAGCACAGGACATGATCAAGTAGAGAACTTCATTACTTCTCGAAAGCTCTTCAGCTATCATCTTGCGGGTGAGGCCCTGGGAACCCGCTCCAGTTCTTTATAGTCCAACTCTCACATCCATACATGACTACTGGAAAAACCGTAGCCTTGACTAGATGGACCTTTGTCGGCAAAGTAATGTCTCTGCTTTTTAAAATGCTGTGTAGGTTGGTCATAGCTTTTCTTCCAAAGAGTAGTAAGCATCTTTTAATATCATGGCTGCAGTCACCATCTGCAGTGATTTTGGAACCCCTCAAAATAACTTCTCTCATTGTTTCCATTGTTTCCCCATCTATATGCTGTGAAGTGATGGGACTGGGTGCCGTGATCTTAGTTTTCTAATGTTGAGTTTTAAGCCTAGTTTTTCACTCTCCTCTTTCACTTTCATCAAGACACTCTTTAGTTCTTCGCTTTCTGCCATAAGGGTGGTGTCATATGCTTCTCTGAGGTTATTGCTATTTCTCCTGGCAATCTTGATTCCAGCTTGTGCTTCATCCAGCCTGGCATTTCACATGGTGTACTCTGCATATAAGTTAAATAAGCAGGGTAACAATATACAGCCTTGACGTACTCCTTTCCCGATTTGGAACCCAGTCTGTTGTTCCATGTCCAGTTCTAACTGTTGCTTCCTGACCTGCATACAGATTTCTCAGGAGGCAGGCCAGGTGGTCTGGTATTCCCATTTCTTTAAGAATTTTCCACAGTCTTTCATGTCTAGAGTCTTAATTCCTGATTTGAATAATTAAATCAAGATTTCTAAATGATAGAAGAATATGACAACTGGAAAAACTCCACCTTCTTTTTTTATTTTAATTAAAATTTAGCTGATTTACAATGTTGTATTAGTTTCAGATGTACAGTAAAATGATTCAGGTATACATATATTCTTTTTTTACATTGTCTTCCATTGGAGGTTATTACAAGATATTAAGTCTTTACTGTGCTATATTATAGGCCCCTGTTGGTTATCTATTTTATGTATATTAATGTATACATTAGTTAATCTCAACTTTTAATTTATCGCTCTCTCCCTCCCTCTTGGTAACCATAAATTTGTTTCTATGTATGTGAGTCTATTTCTGTTTTGTAAATAAGTTTGTTTGTATCATATTTTAGATTCCATATCATACAATATATATCATCTTTCTCTTTCTGGCTTACTTCACTTAGGGTAATTATCTCTAGGTCCAACCATGTTGCTGCAAAACCACAATGTATTCAACCAGTTCTCTTTAAAGCCCTAAGGTATGCTCTCTTCCAACCTTCTTCATGGGAATAGTTATTAAACATCTTGCCTGCTACATCTAAGACACAAAAGGTGAGTTCTGAAATAAAATCATCCTCTATGACTAGCTTCTCCTTAAGAAACCTTGTCCATAATGGGGCCGGCTTCCTGGAAGGCAGGTTGCTCTTCTGAGTTTCCTGATCTGTGGGTATCTTGACTCCACAGTCTTCAAGAATAATCTTCATGGAACAATAGGCAAATGGTCTAACTTCTCTGAACTTCTTGTTCCTCACATATAAAATTGGGTTTTTAATAACTATTTACTAGAACTTTTTTTTTTTTTTTTTTTTTTTTTCTTTCTTGCATTCTACTACCTGGAGTATTCTCTCTCAGGGCAGTTTAAACAGATGATGTACATACATTGTGACAGACTTCAGGGCAAAAAGGCACTATAATGCAGGGACTTCCCTGGCAGTCCAGTGGTTAAGACGCTACCTTTCAATGCAGGGTGTCCAGGTTCCACCCCTGATTGGGGTGCTGAGGTCCCATGTGCCTCACAGCAAAAAAAAAAAAAAAGAAGCAATATTGTAACAAATTCAATAAAGACTTTTTAAAAGGCACTATAACACAACTTCAAATATTTCCATCCCAGCCCCTCTGTAGCCTCTCCTGGTCACAGTAGGGCTGTAGAACCTGGAGCAACACTATGACCACAAGAAGGCTGGTGGTCTTCCAGGGCTGCTTGTTCTTTTTCTGGTCCAAAGAGCTGCCATACTGAAATGTTTGTCCAGGCTGTCATTCAGCTGTCCACACTCATCAGTCATTCATTGAGTGCCTTCTCCATAACAGGCTCTGGAATAAGCACTGGACATAAGGACGCTCTTCCCCGAGTAGAATACATTTTAGCAAGGGTCATTCCACATGGTCTCCAAAAGTGCTAAGAGTAATAATAGCTGAATATGGCTGAAGTCCATACAAAGTATGGGAGAGCTCAAAGGAAAGAATGTTCAGTTCTCCCTGATTGGAAGTGGGCATCAACAACTAGAAAGACTTCCTAGGGAACATTTCTAGATGAGATCATACGTTCTCCTAGGAGACAGACCTTTTTGTCTTAGGCACTATTGTTCCCCCCTGGAGCCCAGTGGAAGTTTCGGGCTCCAAAGGAGACTGAGACATAGCATTTGTTTATATTTCCTGATGAAGTGATTAAGGAAAAGGAGACATAGATTCTAACCAGAATACATGGAGTTTGAGACTGTCCTCATGGTAAGTCTGGGAGATGAACTATAGTCAGGGTCTAGTTAAGGTAACCCTGGTGGAGCCCATAACCCTGATCCCACTCCCAAACTCTACCACCTTGCCTCCTGCCAGGAAAGACAGCCTCAGGAACAAAGCTTTTCTTTGGTGAGCTTGCATTTGAAGGTAAAGACATTGTACTGTCTGAAGGATATTTCCCTCAAGCTATGACGGAATCTGGTGGGCCATCATTTGTCACTCAAAGCAAAACAAAGCATTACCCAATGTCAGTTGCCCTTAATGTAGGCTTTGTTCTCATTCAGATCAAGTTTGAAGTAGAGCTCAGCACACCTGTTTGTGCCTCAAAAGAAAAAAGGAAAAATCTGCATATACCCGAAACAATAGTGAGTAGTATTGGATTCAGGGGAGATTTTAAAAGGGAATTCAACTCACACAGCTAGAACATACATGATTTCCATTTCCTTTCCATTATTTAGGGTCTTTTAGTTGGGTCTCTCCATTGTTTGTGTCTTTTGTTTTCAGGAAGACTTTTCATTTATTTAAAATTTTCGCCTTCCCCCAAAGAATTCAGGATGTATTTGGATTTTAGTTAAGCCTTTATAAAAAGGATGATATACTTGGTATACATTTGGGTTTATTTTAACTTTGGTGACCTGTAGTTACAACCTGTCCTGCACCACCTATATATATCAAAGACAAAACTGGCAGAAGAAAGTGTTTCTTGGACAGTTTCAAGTCAATACTTTTTCACCATCAAAGCAAAACCACAAAGGTTAATGTTCCCAAGAAAGAATTAGGAGGAGGAAAACACTCTTCCAGAACGTGAGGAGAGAGTAAGCCTGTTCTTTTTAGGCTAACTGCACTGTAGAGGAGGGTCATAGGAAACACATGTCCCAACTCCGGTTCTTTGTGCCAAAGTCCCAGTTGGGAGAGGCATTTTATGTAGGCTTAGGGAAAATTGAAACAAACGACATTTCCTTCTATTCTGCTTTGAATGTACAATGCTCCCAAGAGAACCTTGGAAAGAGCTTTCTGGGATGATTGAGTCAAACCCAATATGAAGGACGACAGCATGAGAGAGTAGCTCAGAGAGACGACTAGGAAAATAAAGCTCTTGCTCCCCCACAGCCTGTGCTGGGCATGTGGAGACAAAAAGCTTCCTGGTGCCTTAAGGATGGAATAAAAAGACCTTGAGAAAACAAGTGTCTGATGAGACCTGGAAATTAGGCCCACATGACACAGAAAAGTATCATTGACAGCAAGGAGCCAGGGCCACAGTCCTAGCAATGAGTGTGGAGTCAAACCAAACCAACCTCCCTAAGTCACACCCAAGAGGATCCAGAAGAAACTACATGAATCCAAAGTCTTCTCTCTCCATCATGCGCTCAGAGATCATATTGCCGGGAAAGAGAAAGAAAACATCTAAGAGCCTGAGCGTTTAACCAAAAGGAGGTGAATGATCCCAAAAGAGCCAACACTGATAGGGAGTTACATTGAAATTTATTAAACACTTGACCAAAACAATCAAAAGGGGCTGAATATTGAATCCATGCGCTCTGCAGGAAAGGTGAATTCATAAAGGTCAGAGACAGTAGGAGACCACACTTCAGATTCATCCTGGCATGTTTATCCTACTGGTTTATTAATTATTCCCCATGGTACTAAAAATCAAACAAACAAGACATTTAAGGAATAAAGAAGGCATATATCCATAAGGGCATTTAAGACCAGACAAACAACAGCAAACAGGAGATGTCAACAAAATTTTGGAAGCTTGAAAACAGATGGAACTTTGATATCTGATCTGGAAGAGCAAATGAGAGGAAAACTGAGACTGTAAGTTGCACAACCCATTAGAAGCACACCAGTTTCCACTGTGAAGCTCTGGAAAGTTAAGGGATTGAAGAGAACATGCAAGTTAGTGTTATAAGTGGGTCTAGAAACCAGAGTTGAACTACTCACCCAGACTCAGCCATCCTTCAGTGGATCAGAGCTTCCCTCTCCCAGCACAATGTCAGCTGGAGCTGAACAGATGAGAATAGAGTTTGCAGGATCCCGAACTGGGCTAAGAAGCTCTTTGTCTTATGGGATAGACAACTCTGGTGTGTGGGAACAGACAAGAAGTGGGGAACAGATGGAAAAGGATAAAAGAAAGAACTGTAGGGAAGCTGTAAGAATTGGGAAGAATACAGAAAGAGGGAAGAACGGAGTGTTCATGTTGGACACCCTCCAAAGACCTACTTGACAAGGTCCTGTCCTCTCATGTGGAAGAAAAAAAAGAGAAAGTTAGATACAGCAGGCCCAATCTCCGGGCCTCTGATTTTTGTAGTGTTTCAAGATATCAAAGTAATTTATTAAGCCTCCGTGGGGATCCATAGATAAATTGTCTTGGGTACATGGGGATGGCCCATTAACCCTCAAGTGTGTAGCTATCACACAGACACTGGCCCACGGCACTGAAAATTAACAGGAAAGGAATAGGATTGGAAAGCAAACAACACCTGCCATGAGTCAAATTTTTTGACTACACCTTTCCCTAATATAAATAACAGCTTCCTCTTCAGATCAGAAAGAAAAGTCTCAGACCCAAAAATTGTACTATTAAAATTATAGAAACTCCCCTGGTGATTCAGTGGTTAAGACTCCACGCTCCTAATGCAGGGACTGGATTTGATCCCTGGTCAGGGAACTAGATCCCACATGCCACAACTAAGATCCAGCACAATCAAATTTAAAAAGTAAAACAAAATATTATAGTTTTGTAGATAAAAGTAAGCATGGTGACTGGAATTCTTAACGTTAGTTTTCATCTCTGCTCTAACACTCAACACTTATGGAGCACCTACCAGGTTTCCAACACTGTTCTACACACTTGGGACGCAGCATTGAAAGGACAAACAAGGCCCCTTCTTTCATCAAGCTTAGATTCAAGCAAAGAGAGAGATAATATGTGAGGAAATGTATTGGGGAAAAAAATAAAATCATGATAATCGTTATCATGGAAATTGAATCTTATGTGAGAGGAATTTAGAAGGGAATGGGGAAAGTCCTCTTTGTGAAGATGAGAGTTGACCTGTCCCCTGACACAGCCAATCACAAAAAATATCAGGGAAAGTTCCAAGCAGAGGGAACAGCAGGGGCAAAGGCTTTGATGGAGAAATCTGACAACCAAGGCCAGCCAGGATTGCTGGAACACAATGGGTAGAAGAAAAGTGAATGGAGGAATGTTGGCCAAGAAGGTACCTTAAAGAACTTGGATGTTATTCTAAATACAGGGAAATCCCACCAAAGAGGCTTACGTTGGTGATTAACATTCTTTTTTTTTAAATAACAAATCATTGGATCAAGGAGGATTTGGCAAGAAAGGAAAATGAATAGAAAGGATCAGTGAGATGTGTGGACTCCTAGGAGAGTGAGGTGTTGAAAGCAGAGACAAGGGAAGAAAGAGGAATAAGCATCCATCTGGGTATGATGCGGCTGAAAATCTTGAATGGAGAGAGAAACATATGTATTGAATTTTACAAGTCAGTAGAAAATAGAAAAAGAGCCCCTTGAGGAGAGGTGGGGGAGGCTACCCTTCATGCACTGAAGAGTGAGGAAGTGCAACCATTGGGGAGATGACTCTTTCAAAATCTTTTGCTACGACAAAGAGCAGAGAAATGCGGTGAAAGCCTTGGGAAGGACGGAAACATAATAGCAAATATCACAGTGATGGGGAATTTCCAATAGAAGAAGCAGGCAATGGATGATGCTCAAGAAGATGGTGGACCACTCCAATAGCATGTCATGGAGGAAAGGCGTAGACACAGGGGTATTTCACACAAAGGAAATGTCCTTGTTGTTGTTGTTGTTCAGGCACTACGTTGTGTCTGACTCTTTGCTACCCAATAAACTGCAGCACTCCAGGCAAAGGTAAAGGTGAAGGGAACAAAAGAGAATATGGGCACAGAAATCTGTGAAATGTAGATCTGCCTCAAAATGCAAAGAAGTTTCTCTGTTGATATCGTCTCAGTGAAAGTTGTATAGCAAGAGCTGGTAGAAAACATGGAAAGTATGAAGAGAAGAAAGTAGGAAGTCATTTTAAAAAGTGGGCAAGGAAATCAGGCAGGTATAAACCTCATCTCACAGCACTGTCATGCAGAAAGTGTAGCTTTCTACAGTCTACTATAATGGAACTTATCTTTTTTTTTTTTTTTTTACTTTAAAATACTATATTGATTTTGCCATACATTAACATGAATCCTACCCTAGGACTCCACTCCACTTGGCGGCAAAAGCTTGACGATGGTCAATTCAGGATCTTTCTCTTTTCTTAAAGCTTACATTTTATTTTTTGTTGTTGTTGTTGTACCATACATATTTCTTGATCTTAGTTCTCCAACCAGGTATCAAACCCATGCCCGCTGCAATGGAAACACTGAGTCTTAACCACTGGACTACCAGGGAGTTCCTACATTTGACTCGGAATATAGGCTGGGGCTTAGCACCAGGACACAGAAGGTGTGACTTAGCAGCTATGGAAATCCACCAAGATGTTTTTATTCCTATGGGGTCTTGAATCCTGAGTTCACACACATCACTGTAACTGTCCCTGATCTCTATCTCCAAAGCTCTTTCAAGGCCAGATTACCCTGAACTCACTTTGTCCTGCTCTGAAACATGGGATTATTCCACTGCCCAAAGCAGGGATTCGAGAAGTGTTGATGCCAAGAATTAGGAGATGAGAAGAAAGAAATGATTATCCAGTGTGTGGATATCAAGGAACTGATAGATCAGGGCGTGAACTGGTTCTTTTATGTGGATCATACAGTTATCATAAATGATGACAGAACTAGAGACGAAGAGCAAAGTAAGGATCCAGGGGTATAAGTCTTCAGGGAGAGAGAGGAGAAAACAGGAGGCCAGCCATCAGCAGTGAGGATTAGAATGATGATATCTGAGTTGAATGCACTGAGGTTTGGAGGAGCTGGGCATTTCTTCGTTTTCACTTGTTCATTTGTTCTGATGGAGGAAAGAAGAGAAATGGCCTGGAAGCAGCATTTGAGAGTCAGGGATACACCTGTATCATTTTCTGGTCTTGAAGTTTATGAGATGTAAGAGAGAAGAGAGTGAGTCTTTATTTGAGAGAGGACTGAGAGACACCCTATCCTCCCAGAAGAACCTGGTTAAAGAAAAAGCAAGGTTGTGGAAGGAAGATCCAGAGAGCTATTTGAAGATAAAGACAACTCAGCAAGTCACAGACCAGTGGGAAGAGGAAGCTGAGGACTGGGTCAGTATAGAGGTTGTGCAGAGAAGTGGGAGAGGAGCTACCAGTGAATCACAGAGCACAGGGAGGCTTAGACGTGCGGCCTTCCCAGATCACTTAAACCCCCCGAATGGCTTCTATGGGGAGTGGGATGTATATATGCTCTCCGCGCCACAGGGGGAGATGTACAAGCTAAATGAAAGCGCTGGGAAATATTAATATGCCCAAGCCCATGAGGTGTGGCATAGGATCACACTTGGGCACCCCAGTCACCTAAATCAAAACATCCTGAGACAGATATTACTCCAGAATCAAGCATCGTGTTGCATCTCAAATGTCCAAGGGCCATGGAATTTCAGGGGGAGAAGCAGGCAGAGAAAGCTTTGGTCTCTACTGGGTGAGAGTTGGTGTGTGATGTGGAAACTCACCCAGGACTGGAAGATGGAGTAAAGTTAGTACAGAGGGAAAAGAGAACATTCCAGCTACACTGATCTTCAAGTAGTTCCCTTCTTTGTTATCATCTCTTGAGGAATGAGAAACCCCTCCTTCTACACATGATTATTCCCTCTAAGTATATTGGAGTAATATCGTCTTTTTTCACTCCCACCTTTTATGCAGATCTAATTTCCAAATCTAGTTTATTCAGAACGTGAAAGCTAAAAAGGCTCATCTCTGTACTCTTTGTTATCCCAACATCTACCAGGAAGGTTCCCTTTCCAGATCATTTTTTTCAACCATATATCCCTTTTCACGTATTGCTGTTATTGTTGTTTAGGAGCTAAATTGTGTCCAACTCTTTTGTGACCCCATGGACTGTAGCCCACCAGACTCCGCTATCCACAAAACTTCCCAGGCCAGGCTACTGGAGTGGGTTGCCATTTCCTTCTCCAGGGGATCTTCCCAACCCAAGAATCAAACCTGTGTCTGCTTCTTGGCAGGCAGATTCTTCACCACTGAGCAACCTTGGAAGCCCCTTAAAGAGAACTTTAGATATACATTTAATTTTTTAACTATAATATATATATATATATATTTATTATATATGATTCTATGGAACATAGAGTAAATATTTAAGAGAATGAATTAGATCCAAATATATTGGTCTAGTCTAAGAGGGCTACCTTTGATGTATATTTTTATTGTTGTTGAAGTATCATTGGTTTACAATATTGTATTAGTTTCAGGAGTGTGGTAAAATGATTCAGTTATAGTTTTCAGATTCTTTCCTCATATAGGTTATTATAAGATGTTGAATATAGTTCCCAGTGCTACACAGTAAATCTTTATTTTTTTCTATTTTATATATAGTAGTGTGAAAATCCCGTAGATGGAGGAGCCTAGTGGGCTGCAGTCCATGGGGTCGCTAAGAGTCGGACACAACTGAGCAACTTCACTTTCACTTCTCACTTTCATGCATTGGAGAAGGAAATGGCAACCACTCCAGTGTTCTTGCCTGGAGAATCCCAGGGACAGGGGAGCCTGGTGGGCTGCCGTCTATGGGGTCACACAGAGTCAGACACGACTGAAGTGACTTAGCAGTAGCAGTAGCAGTGTGTATCTGTTCAGCCCAAACTCCTAATACATCCACTATCCCTCACCACCCTTTCCTCTTTGGTGTCTGTAAGTATTTTCGATGTCTGTGAGTCTGTTTCTGTTTTGTAAATAAATTCATTTGCCTTATTTTTCATATTCTATGTGTAATTGATATCACATAGTATTTGTCTTTGTCTGACTTGTATCATTTAGTTTAATAATCTCTAGTTCCATCCATGTGGCTGTGAATGGCAACATTTCGTTCTTTTTTATGACAGCAATATTCCATTGTATATACGTGCCACATCTTCTTTATCCATTCATCTGTCCATAGACATTTAAGTTGCTTCCATGTCTTAGCTATTGCAAATAATGCTGCTGTGAACACTGGGGTACATGTGAGGTACACACTTTCTATTAATGCATTAATAGAGCTTGATATTGTAGTTATTATAGAAAGATATTTGGTTCCAAATTATAAAACAATCAGGGACTATAAATGCAGAAGAAAGTCTTCAGATATTTCTTTTAAAACATGAGAATCTCTTCATTTTTCTTTGTAGTTCTTTATTAAATTAAAAGTAACCACCTCCTATTTAGAGCTCACTATGTGCCAGCCACTGGGTGAACCACTTTCCACATCTCATCTCATTTAATCTTCATAAACGTGCCATGAAGTAAACACTACTCTTTTTCCAGTTTTATTGAGAAATAATTATATCACTATATAAGCTTAAGGTGTACAGCATTATGGTTTGATTCAGTTAACACCCATCATCTCAGATAGATACAATTTTAATAAACCAAGTAAAATATTCTCCTTGTGATAAGAACTCTTAGTAACCAGCTCCTTCATCATTTTCCTATATCTATAGTATGTGAAAGTGGCTCAGGTGTGTCTGACTCTTTGTGACCCCATGGACTGTAGCCTGCCAGGCTCCTCTGTCCATGGAATTCTTCAGGCCAGAATACTGGAGTGAGTAGTTATTGCCTTCTACAGGAGATCTTCCCAACCCAGGGATCGAACCCACGTCTCCTGCATTGCACGAGGATTCTTTACTGTCTGAGTCACCAGGGAAGCCCAAGAATATTGTAGTGGGCAACCTATCCCTTCTCCAGCGAATCTTCCCCACCAAAGAATCGAAGCAGGGTCTCCTGCATTGCAGGGAGATTCTTTACCAGTTGAAACATACAGCCATGTTAACTGCAGTTCTCATGCTGTACGTCACATCCCCAGTGCTTACTCATCTTAGAATGCAGAGTTCATACCTTTTGGCCACCTTCCTCCAGTTCTTCCTTTGCCTTATCTCCAAACTCTGATCACAGGTTTGATCTCTTTTTATATGGATTTGGTATTTGGGGGCTTTATGTAATTTTTGTTTTAGATTCTTCGTGTAAGGTCACGCAGTATTTGTCTTTCTCTGTCTGGCTTATTTCACCTAGCAAGCCCTGAAGTTTCATCCATGTTGTCCCACATAGTGGGAGTTCCTCATTTTTCATGGCTGAATAATACTCCATTGGGTAAATACTACTCCTCTCCATTTTCTTAGTTAAGAAATTGAGGTACAACAAGGTTAAGTAACTTACCAGAGATCACACAGTTAGGAATGGGTCCATCTGGGGCTACAGTCCAGAGTGATGCCTAGCCTCTTAACTATGTTCTGCTGTTTGAGAGTCGGTATGAGCTGTGAAAATACGAGCCTCAGTCTGATACCTATGAGTTAATGTGAATATATACATGTATGTGCTCTTGAATCCACAGACAACAAAGATCAGCTTTCTAGAACTTCAAGGATTTGAATAACAGGTCACAACCAGTGACCAGAATGATTGAAAGGTTCGTTGAGGAAAGTTAATGGAGGAACCAGTTGGAGCTTTCAGCTATATGCTACATGGTGTCACCCTAATAGTCACCACCAGGATAAAGAGCATTGGCTTCTCTTAATTTTTCTAACATAGTCTAAAGCCAGTTGGAAGGTAACACCTAAAATAAAATTACAAAGAAACTCCTAGGAAGAACACTGTTTCTCTGCATCTGAGATGATACTTTCAAAGGCATTTGTTCTGCCAGCCTCAGGCTCATACTTATTAGAAAAAAAGGAAGAGTGATCTGATTACGATGGCCCTAAAACTTTTGGATCTCCTACCTGGCAAGCAATTTTGCTTTCTTAAGCATTTTGATAAATTAACTTTGCTTTCCTGCCAAAAGGCCTCAGCTGAAAACACCCAGTTATTAGTACAAATCTAAGGAGCTATCACCCTATCCTATTTTCAATTGAACTTGACCTTGAAGAAGTGTTAAGTATGACTTGTTTGGAGGGGAGGAGGAGAGAATTACTTCATTCTCCTGTCTCTGTCAGCTCTTCTTTATCAGAAGAATTTCACACCAAGAGGAACCTGCAACATAATGAATTACTAACGTGTGAAATCCTCCGGAGGAGGTGGACTGCTCGTCTGCAATGATGGGGCTGAAAATGTCCTACTGTAAATAGATTTTCATAAGACATCCCTGTCACTTTGCCTAGTGAAATAAAGTAATTTTCCCATCATGGAATCTTTAGATGGGACATGAGAGGAAAGAGAGAAAATGCTTGGATCTTTTTATAAAGGAAGCTTGCTGTTGTGTTTCACCTGCAATTTGATCTTCAAATCATATGAAATCCATATGACCTACATTCCACAAAAAAAAAAAAGAAAGAAACCAAGAAGATGGCAATTTATTGGCAACTGAGAGTTCCAAATTTTAAAAAATAAATAAATAAAGCTTGTATTTTCAGTTGGGATTTGTCTATTCTGTCAAAGTTCCCTGAATGAAAAGCTCAGTTTTTCTGACCATCTGAATCCTTTGCACTGCACACCGATCAGCCTGACTTCTAACTCACCTTTTTGCTTTGTCACCAAAGACAGTGTTTCACAGTCATTTATTCTAGTCTCACCTTTCTCAGCACATCAAGTCAGTCACCTGGTCCCCTGATATTTTTTTAAAATGTTTCCCACACCTGCACTTTCACCCCCATCTCCAATACCACCCACCCCTTTCTGGGTGCTGCTCTAGGCAATGACATTTATTTGCATTAATTTTTATTGGAATATAGTTGTTTCCAATGTTGTGTTGATTTCTACTGTACAGCAGAGTGAATCAGTTATGCATATACATATATCCAGTCTTTTTTAGATTTCCTTCCCATTAGGTCATCATGGAGCATTGAGTAGGGCTCCCTTTGCCAAACAGTAGGTTCTCATTACTTAAATACTTATACATAGTAGTGTATATATGTCAACAACAATCTTCCAGTTCATCCCATCCCACCACCCCCCGTTGGTAACCATAAGTTTGTTTTCTATATCTGTGGTTCTGTTTCTTCTTCACAAATAAGTTCATCTGTAGCGTTTTTCTAGATTCCACATATATGTGATATTATACAATATTTATCTTTCTCTGTCCGGCTTACTTCACTTAGTATGATCATCTCCAGGTCCATCCATGTTGCTGCAAATGGTGTTATTTCATTCCTTTTATGGCTGAATAGTATTCCACTGTATATATGTACCATATCTTCTTTATCCACTCCTCTGTTGATGGACATTTAGGTTGCTTCCATGTCCTGGCTTTTATAAACAGTCCTTCAGTGAACATTGGGGTGCATGCATCCTTTTGAATTTTGGTTTTCTTTGGATATTTAGGCAATGACCTTTATACAAGAGAAATCTGACCATCTAAGCCTTCAGTGATTTCCCATTACCATCAAGATAAAGTGCCAATACCTCAGAACGATTCATGCAAGCCTTACTTGCAAAACATTTTCAAAAGATTTTGATCCCTAAAATAACCCCTAAACTCTCAAGTCTGCACCAGCAGGAAGCAGGCTGAGAACCTTCTGTAGCTTTCAGGAAGGGTACAATCTCCAGTGCCCAGGTCAGATTGAATCATGACAATAAAAAAGCAAAAAAGAATTCCCTTGGGCAAAGCCAGAGGTCACTGAAGCCAAAGGACAAGAGATTTCTTCCAGTGGAAAAACCAGAAGCTACTAAACAGAGCCAACAAATGACTTTACACCGCTGCCAGGGCAGGGGAGCTTCAAAATGCCTGCTGGGTTGAATTTGATCAGTGCTCTGGCTTCCCTGTTGGCTCAGATGGTAAAGAGTCCAGCTGCAATGCAAGAGGCCTGAGTTAAATCCCTCGGTCATGAAGATCCCCTGGAGAAGGAAATGGCAACCCACTCCAGAATTCTTGCCTAGAAAATCTCTTGGACAGAGGAGCCTGGTGGGCTACAGTCCACGGGGTCACAAAAAGCTGGACAGGATTGAAGGCCTTTCACTCGCAGCTCTGTGATGCGGTCCTTCACACTCCATGCTTTTCTGAATGAGAGCTTTTGTGGTGGTTATTCACTTGCTAGCCCTGCCATGGTCTATCATGTGGGGTTGGGAGTGACGGGTTGTCACTGGACCACAGATGCCTCACGCAAACCTGATGTAGAGAATTCCCATCACCCAGAGCTTCTGGGCTCTTCAGGTGCATTAACCAGATGGGACTTCAGAAATTGTCTTCCTTGGTAAAGGTAGTACCAGATAGAGAAATGTGTTCTACCTATGAAAAGAAAGGTGCAAGCTGGTATTTGGGTATCAGAAAAGTGAGCTGTGCCAGAGACTATCTTCCTCCATCCTCTCCTTGTCTCTCATAATAATCAGACTGCATGTTCTAGCCATGGGGGAACATACCCCTACACCCCTGAAATAATAAAGACCACTTTTCTTAATCTTTGTTGTAATTGGAGGTAGCCGTGTAACTAAGTTCTGCCTAAAAAAATTATGAACAAAATGATCTGTAAGACTTCCAAATTGCATCCTCAGAGGGGACATGCTCTCTTCTCCTTTCCTCCTTCCTTCTCTCTGGATGTGAAAGTGATGAGAGGATCTGGAAGAATCATGTAGGCCATTGAGATGATAGTACCCATTGAGAATGGCAGAGCAGCAAGGTAGAGGGAGCCTGGGTCCCTGCTGAACATGAATCCCATGACGGCACCAGACCACCTACCAGAAAAATAAACTTCTGACTTGTTTGAAGAACTATTATTTGTTGTTTCTATTTATTTAGATGTTAACTAAAATGTTATGAGACAAGTTAATGACTGTATCTATGACACCATGGGTAATACTATTTATCCTCCCGCTGTCTCTTAACAAGTTCTTACAAAGACTTGCATGAGAATTTCAGAGTTGATATCTTCCCTGATGCCAACAAATAGAACAAAACAACCACGCCCACGTGTGTCACGTGTTCAACAAATCTGTTTCATCTTCCTCTTGGGCATATAGGAGACTCTTTTTACCCACAGGTGTTACAGGTGGGTTGTTGGATCATATGACTCAGTTCTGACCAATAGAAAGTCGGGGGAAGTGATGCACAGCACTTCCTGGCATGATTCACAAAATCTTCCTGCTAAACTATCGCCTCTCATCTCCTCCTCCTGCGGTAACCTTAGAGACCTCATGTTGGAGATGGAGATGTCACCAGACAGCTGTGAAGGACCCTGATTCTAAAGGACCGCATGGAGCAGTATCCATCTGCCCACTGGTGTTGAAATGCAACAAGAACAGGCAATACGTTTTTAATTGTTCTAAACTACTGAGATTAGGGGAGTTTGACTTTTGGTTTGTTTGGGGGCTTTTGTGAGTATGTGTGTCATTACTGCAGCATATCAGTCATACCATAATACAGTCATTAATTTGCAGCATATCATGGCCTTTGTTTTCATAAAATATATCAGGAGAAATATGTTAAAAGGCTTTAAAATTTGGCTGTCACTACACGAGAACTTATTTATGTCTGTCTGTTAATCCCTTTCATGTGAGGGATTAACAAACACACATGCACACAGGCACACTTTCATGCATCTCCTGTTTAAAAATGTTTCTTCAACTTTCTCTCCTGTTTTTTGTTTCTTTCTTAAATGGCCGTGATACAGGGTTGATATGTTTGCTGTGGTTCTGTGTTTCATTTTTTTTTTTTTTAAACTGGAGGCTAATTACTTTACAATATTGTGGTGGTTTTTGCCATACATTGACATGAATCAGCAATGGGTGTATATGTGTCCTCCATCCTGAACCCCCGTCCCACAGCCCTCCCTATGCCATCCCTCAGGGTGGTCCCAGTGCACTGGCTTTGAGTGCCCAGTTTCATGCATCAAACTTAGACTGATGATCTATTTCACA
The DNA here is from genome assembly GCA_006410615.1 of Neotragus moschatus. NCBI lineage: Eukaryota > Metazoa > Chordata > Mammalia > Artiodactyla > Bovidae > Neotragus > Neotragus moschatus. The sequence continues at coordinate 381,750 of SJYA01002873.1, forward strand.
TATGGTAATATACACGTTTCAATGCTATTCTCTCAAATCATCCCACCCTCGCCTTCTCCCACAGAGTCCAAAAGTCTGTTCTTTACATCTGTGTCTCTTTTGCTGTCTCACATATAGGGTCACCGCTACCATCTTTCTAATTCTGTATATATGCGTTAATGTACTATATTGGCGTTTTTATTTCTGATTTTCTTGACTTTATATAATGGGCTCCAGTTTCATCCTCATTAGAACTGATTCAAATGCATTCTTTTTAATAGCTGAGTAATACTCCATTGTGTATATGTACCACAGCTTTCTTATCCATTGGCCTGCTGATGGACATCTAGGTTGCTTCCATGTCCTGGCTATTATAAACAGTGCCGTGATGAACACTGGGGTACACGTGTCTCTTTCAATTCTTGTTTCTTCAGTGTGTATGCCCAGCAGTGGGATTGCTGGGTTGTATGGCAGTTCTATTTCCAGTTTTTTAAGGAATCTCCACACTGTTCTCCCTAGTGGCTGTACTAGTTTGCATTCCCACCAGCAGTGTAAGAAGGTTCCCTTTTCTCCATACCCTCTCCAGCATTTGTTTGTAGACTTTTGGATCACAGCCATTCTGACTGGCGTCAGATGGTACCTCATTGTAGTTTTGATTTGCATTTCTCTGATAATGAGTGACGTTGAGCATTTTTTCATGCCTTTGTTAGCCATCTGTATGTCTTCTATGGAGAAATGTCTGTTTAGTTCTTTGGCTCATGTTTTGATTGGGTCATTTATTTTTCTGGTTGACCTGCATGAGCTACTCGTATAGTTTTGAGATTAATTCTTTGTCAGTTGCTTCATTTGCTATTATTTTCTCCCATTCTGAAGGCTGTCTTTTCACCTTGCTTATAGTTTCCTTCATTGTGCGAAAGCTTTTAAGTTTAATTAGGTCCCATTTGCTTACTTTTGTTTTTATTTCCATTACTCTGGGAGGTGGGTCATAGAGGATCCTGCTGTGATTTATGTCAGAGAGTGTTTTGCCTACTTTTTCCTCTAGGGATTTTATAGTTTCTGGTCTTATGTTTAGATCTTTAATCCTTTTTGAGTTTCTTGGTTAGTATGTCTCTCTACATTTCTGGGATTTCTTGGTTAGTATGTCTTTCTGCATTTCTGGGACCCCTGTGGCAATATGCGATCATTGTTCTACTTATAGTTAGTGGGAAAACCAGCTTTTCTAACTAGACAGTTCTGTCTTCTAAGATGAAGGCACAAAGTTTACAACAGAATATTTATTGGTTTTTCCCATTTTTCGAGAGTGACCTTGGGGGACTTGCTTTTGCTTAGACAAGGAAATTAATGCTATAACTCCCAGAGATACTTTGAGTTGCTCAGATAACTCCCAGTACTATTAAATGTTAAGAAATGCTGCTAACCAGTGAGCATTTTTACCTAAATCTTGCTGTTTTAGAAAAGTCCACGCAAATCACCATAATGGGCAGAGAGAGAGACTTACCGAATTGTACAATCTGACCGGTCCTTTTAATGCAATCTTTTCTTATTTTCATTCTCTCGAAGCCTCATTTATCACCCACTGAGCAGCTGAATCTTTAGATTTAAAATAAACAGCTCCAACAAAACCCAAATAATTCAGAACGTCAGTGTGGTGTATTTTCTTTATTGAAAAAAATGTACTTGAATAACACAGCTGTGGCTTGCAAAGAAAAGAGAGAGAAATTATTTTAAATGTGTGGACACAGAGCAACTACCAGAGAGGAGAAGAAATAATCCATCTTTCCGCAGCGCAGTAGCCAAACGCGCCCTGCAGCTGAACACACAACTGGGCGGAAACGAACAGATAGGAAACTAAAAGCATCTTCTGGATATTCTCATAGAGAGCACTTACAAATGCTTTATACACGTCGACTTGACAAAGTATGCTTCTAGAAGTTTCCCAAATAAGAGTCCGAATTCTAACCGTCTACAGGAAGCAGTACTCGGTAGTTTCAAAGACACGTTTACAACAGTAAGTTATCAAGAGGCTCAACTGCTATCACAACAGTAAAAAGCTTTAAGCTACGCCTTGCCTCCCCATTGCTGAGGATGCCCTCTCTCTCTTGGGTCATTGTTTTTTAATCATGCATGAGGACTGCAAAGCGAGAACTTAACGATCTATATGGCATACTGATGGCTAAATTTCAGCAAGAACACTTCAGCTGGCCTTGGTCATCTATTTTTACAAAGCTGAAAAAATAAATACACAAAACAGACTAATTTTTTCAGAATTTCAAATATGTATTAGAATCTGTCATTGTTTTTTTTTCTGAAGCTCAGTGAACAGGTGAAGGAAGGGCTTCTTGGCCCCAGAAGATAGCTTCATATTCCTCGCCACAGTCCCCATTATTATCATGACTCATTCTATCCGTGTCATGAGTACCAGTACATTTGTACTTGCTCTTTCAGAGAATAACATCTTTGAGGTGAAATCTATTGTTTTTAGCATCCATTCAGGAGCTCTTCATGCCTATTTACAGAGGGCACAGCTATAGAGACAATCTACAATCTCTGACCCATACTCTCTGAGGCCAGACTCTCATTTATCTATTTACTCACAAGTGTCTGACCAATGGACGCTGGGCTGGAGATGAAGAGTTGTCTGATGTTTTCACAAAGCATCAAGTTTAAGGTGACTTGCCATCGGTGACCTCAGATAGATCCTTAAGATGAAAACCCCGTGAGAAAGATAGCACTCCAAGGGTAGAGTCCTAACCCAGTTGAACTTATAACCAGAACAGCCTATTGCGTTGGTCCTACTAAAACATGTATAAAATTTCCAAGTTAAGAAATTACTACTAGGCTTTCTGTAAATAGAGCCAGTTGCCATAAGTAAGACATACACAATTTTTCCATTTCAAAGAACTCCATCAATAATGTGATTATGACTAATCACAAGTCTTTAGAAAGTTTTTGGTTAAGAGATTTGTCTATTGTATGCAGGTATACATATATGTAGATAAAGACATATATAATGCATATATATATGATCACATAAATTGATGAATGAGTAGAAGAAAGAAAAAAGAAAGAGAGAGGAAGGAAGGAGGAAAGGGAAGGAGGGTTATTCCCTCAGATTCTCCCACAGATACACAGATTGTCATCTTACAATTTGGATAGCACACTGCAAGTCAAAAGCCTCAAAGAGATAACCCTGCCAGAGTACGATTATGCTCCAGTGGATTCAAGTTAAAGGTTTACCTCTGGATGAGAACACTATTTTCTTTCATTCCAACACCTCCCTGTATCATATTGGCTAGACAGAGTAGCTGCCTCTGGAATCAAGGCACCTATTTCTCTCCAAGCCCATGTTATCCAAATATGCCCCTGCTCCAGCTCTTCCTCCCTCACCATCCCACAAATACATCAGTCTTTGCTTCTTTCTACTACTTAATTTACTTGTCCACCTGCCTCTAGATTCTTGATCTCTCTTTCTATGCTCTGAAAGTCCAAATCATCTCTCTTTAGCTTGATTTTCTAGCCTCTGCACCTTACAACCACCCCGCAAAGATCCATATCAAATACACTTTAGTGATAGGGCTGTTCTAAGGCTATGTGAGTACCATGTCACTGATTATCACATCACCATAAACTACTTTCTGTGATGCTTGGTTAAGGACGTGTGGAGTAAGATTTGAAGAAAGAAATCCGATTATCTGACAGCTCAGCTAAAGGACTATTTTCTAGAAATTATTTTTTATAATTTCCAATAATTATATTAAGTAATTATTCTGGGTCTGCTTCTCCTGGTTCCGTTTTTTTGGCCCTGCCTGACTCTAAAGCCTTCAGTTTATCCTCTACATCAATTAGGCCCAAAAGGGTAGTTCTGGTTGCTCTCTGATCTTGCTGGGAAGTCTCAGTCAGTTCAGTTCAGTCGCTCAGTTGTGTCCGACTCTTTGTGACCCCATGAATTGCAGCACGTCAGGCCTCCCTGTCCATCTCTTACTCCTGGAGTTTACTCAAACTCACGTCCATCGAGTCAGTGATGCCATCCAGCCATCTCATCCTCTGTCATCCCCTTCTCCTCCTGCCCCCAATCCCTCCCAGCATCAGAGTCTTTTCCAATGAGTCAACTCTTCGCATGAGGTGGCCAAAGTATTGGAGTTTCAGCTTTAGCATCGGTTCTTCCAAAGAACACCTAGGACTGATCTCCTTTAGAATGGATTGGTTGGGAAGTCTCAAGTACTTTGAAATTCTCTGGTTTTATCTAAAAGCTTGTCTCTTTCAACATGCTTTCTCAGCTGTGTGCGTTGGATGCATGTCACACTATTTACACTGAGATGATTTTGCAGGGACGACGATCCATCATCTTTGGTTTTATATGTCTTTGAGCAATACTGCTCCCATTGCTCCAATGTGACTGTGTTACTATTTAAATTTACAAATATCAAATTTAAAACTTTTAAAAATTCTCTTCAGTATTATTCTGTGGTCTCTTTAGGGTGAATGGAAATCTTTCTATATTTTTCTCTCATTCTGACATTTCTAACATAAAAGACAAACCTAATTACAGAGGAACTCATTTTCCTCCAACAATTCAACCTGCCACTCAAAGTATTTGTAATCTACCCATGGCTTGTCTGAAAAATAACTGGAATTTACTTCCTTTTTCGTTTGGAAAGACTATATAGCCCACCTTCTTGTTTAGGATGTAATTACAGCCAACTTTTAAATTTCTTTTACCAGATTGCCACAGATTCCTCTGAAAGTTACCCTTAGTATATGTCAGACACTTCTACCTTCCTTAGCTATGTTTTAATTTAAGGTCTCTCTTTTCCTTAAAGATATTCTTTTTTAGAATAACAGCCCATGCTTGGCATACTTTACAAAACCCCCATCTATCTTGCAGTAGATAAAGCAGCTGGGAAAGCTCCAGTTCAGGAAGCCCTCTCTAGCTTTATCATTAGCTGGTGGTACTTTCTCAGAAGAGGCTTTGGGGCTCCCCAAGTTTCAAAACCTCCAGGAATGAAACATGGATAAGTTGCTTGACTTCCTAGGACAAGTGAACACTTCAAATGCTCATTGATTGGACAGTTTGGTGTGAGCAAGAGCCCCCTGTTTCATGGAATAGACCATTTTCATTCTGGACTATCACAACCTAATTAAACCAACCAAAAAATAAACAAGATTTGCACTCTCTTATCACACTGACTTACACACAATTCAAACCAGGAATGAGGTAACCAAATCGGGAGGGAAAAACATCATTCTTTCTTCCCAGTGTCGCAGACCCCAAAATCAGTAAATGCTGGGTTGATACTTAGTGTGTGGTTGACTGCTGGGGTTTTCTCTGACTCGTTGCTCTTAAGCTAGCTGACTCTCCTTTTGAACTTGGAGGCATCTAATGCACTCCTGTTTCAGAGACAAGGGCCTCAGGTTTGCACATCCACATACATCACCTCTTACGGGGGGACCCTGTGGTCATTTGTTGCTGCCTTTCTCCTCTAGCGTCATCACTTATATTTGTCAATTCTTATTGTTATTAATATGTACAAAATTTTAAGACTGTACATACCTATATATTATTTGATCCCCATAACAACATTTGAGGGTCTATTATTATCTTCATTTCCAAATAAGCAAACCAAGGCTCAAAGAAGTGAAATGATTTTCTCAAGGTCTTATTGTCAAAAGCTGACTCCTTGATTCCAGTTGTCTAACCCCAGGACCAAAGCTGTTGTTTGTTATATCATGGTGCCTGCACATTTTTAATAAGCTTTAAATTTATACCTTCCTTAGTTATGAGAGGGACTATCATACATCATAATATCATGGTGCTTCTCTTATCATCTCTCCTCATTTAATCTCTCCAAAGACAAGTATTTTAAACACTTGCAGTGAATGATTGTTTATTACATACTTTTATGGCCCAGATATATAAAGGACTAAAACCTACTGAATCGCCTTTGGTAATTATAGCATGTGGGAAGAAAACCTATTATGCCTGCTTACCTTGACCTACTTTAATGAAGTGATAATGTTTATTATTAGCAGCCCACCTCCAAATGTTCCCTATCTCCATGCCAGTGTGTCTCAGCCAGAATAAATGCCCAGTTAATCAGAAGTGTTTTAGTTTGCCTCAGTAGAACTCTAATAATGCTGGTGCTTAATTCTGTATAGATATTATTCAACTGTTCTGCTTCCCATAATACACTTGAAAATAAATGCATCATTCTAAAACTGTTCTGTATAATTTTACACTCAGCAGAGAATTTACCAAACATGTACTCTAGAAGACAACAATTTGACCTTGACAAAGGAAAGTGAGATGGATGACAAAGAGCTGCTCTTCCAACTCGCCAAACAGTGCTTTTTTCAGCCACATCATGGACACCTTGGCTAAGGACCACAGAGTGGTTCCACAAAGCCTCTGCCATCACCAGCACGGTATGGACCAGAGCACCCAAAACAAGGGAGGGATTAGGTGTGGGTGAGTATTACAGTGAGCACTGGTGAACTTATTCCTGGTAAAGGAGTCAAAGGAGATGATAGTCATGTGCTGAGTTGCTGTGCCTAGTCGTTCAGTCATGTCCGACTCTTTACGACTCCATGAACTGCAGCCTGCCAAGCTCCTCTGCCCATGGGGATTCTCCAGGCAAGAATACTGGAGTGGGTTGCCATGCCCTCCTCCAGGGGATCTTCCCAACCCAGAGATCGAACCCAGATCTCCAGCATTCAGGTGAATTCTTTACTGACTGAGCCACAGTTGTCCCAAGAAAAGGAAACCTTTAGACTTCTCCTTTCCTACCTTAAAATATGAAAAATCATGATCTATAATAGATATTAAGGCAAGCACCAGAGCTTGCCTCTAGGATGGTTTTGTAAAGAGCATTACCACTTGTGGACTCTTGACTATCAGGTCATTCTGAACGAAGTCAGTCTCCTCCCCTCAACCTCTGTTTTTTTGTATTTTGCTTGTTTTTTTTGGCTTTTTCTGCGTCCACAGTTCACATCAACCAGAACAAGCCAAGAGTCAGGGGCAGTCAAAATAAAATGCACTGAACATAAATATCTTGGTTCTAATTCTAGCCCTGTAATAAGCTTGTGACCTTAGGAAAGATATGTAACTTTTCTCTGCCTTATCAGCTGAATAGGAATAATATTCATCCTACTCTTATCACAAAGCAGTGATAAAACTCTGGAAAGTACAAAGCACAATGGAAATAGAAGATATTGCTATTAAGCTTAGCCTAATGACTCTTACCAAGTGCACTTTGCCATCCTTTTGTTTCCCTTGCCACTGTAAGAAAATAAGAGGATATTAAAGCCACTAGAGGCTGTTCATGTCATCAGATATCACTAACACCTCTTCTCCAGATGTACAGCAGAGTGGATGAGAGCACAGACTCCAGGATTTACACATCTGGGGGTCAATCTTATCCTTGTCTCTTATCTGCTCTGTGACCCTTGTCAAGTTATTTCACATCTCTGAGTTTCAATTTCTTCACCTAAAAACAGGGCAATATATTCATCAGGAAATCCCATCTCAAGAGATTATTACAAGGATTAAATAAGATAATGCATATAAAAATATTTTACAGAAAAATGCTTGCAAAACTAGGCACACAGCAAGTGTCTAGTAAACGTTGCAAATATTCTCTCTTGATGTGTCTTCCATTTGATATAAATAGGATCTGCTGGAAAGAAAGAGTTCCAGATTCAATTAAATTTCGAAGATGTTGCAGATTTCTCAGAATCACTAATACGTTAATGTACAGGGCAACTCTTCAAAAAAGAGAGATAGTATCTAACATTTGCCCAGAGTATTTGAAGACTAGAATCCTTGATTTTTGCAGAAGCTTTTCAGGAGAGGGTTTTTGTAGATCATACTTTAGGAAATCTTGTTCTCACATATCAGACATTCTTAAAATTGTAGTGAAATTCCAGGATGTTGTTTGCTTCAAAATAATGGGGGAAGAGGGAGAGGGAGGTAGTGGATGAGGATAAACAGGGGACAAGATAAGCTATGTGTTGTTCATTGTTGAAAGTGGGTTACGGATATACTGGAATCCATTATATTATTCTTTCTCTTTTGTATGTACTTGAAAAATTCCATAAAAGTTTTCAAAAAGATATTAAGCAAACATACACATGAAGTCCAAGAGGAAGGACTAATCTCTAGAGGGTCAGAGACCCATGCAAACAAAGGTAAAATATCTGCTTCTCTCACTAACTTGGAGATGAAGCTCTTCACAGACCTGAAAAATCAGAAGAGGTCACTTGTAGAGACAGTAGTCAAAGAGAACCCAAGTAGCTTAATTTTTCTCTCAAACGCCTATGCAACTACAGCCAAAGCCAACCAATGTTTAGGAAGAAGGTAAAAGAGAATCAGCTTCTGAATCACAGAGAAACGGATATGCCAAACGTTCAACTGACCTGATGCAATCATTAGACTTGACTTGAAGGGTCATGTATATCTTTCATTTTAACTAAAGCTGTCTTTTGGGAATGCCAACGTTTCCAACTGCCAGGGAATCTGCAGGGACTCACAGGTGACCTAGAACCAATTTCATTTGCCAAAGGGCCCAATTTATTATACAAAGAGAATTCGCTCTACTGATAACAATAAAATCACCAAGCAATTATCACTTGACTTTTTAGACAAATTCTCCCTCATTGCTCTCTTGTTCTAAATGTCACTATTTTAAACATACCTCATTATTTTTAATTATGCCCAGTTAAAGGTACTTGCATATTTGCATCATGTATTTAATGATTTAAACTCTCTTTAGGGCATTAACAAAATTCTAATATTGTACATTTAACCTTTAGAAAGTTCTCAGATAGTTAACCTACCTCTCGCCAAGATTTGTGTTCATGAATTAGTCATCTCCCAGCTAGACTATTTCATAGTCCCCTAGCGGGCCCTTTTTATTCATCTCTTATGTGTCTACAGTCCACTCAAAAGTTATAAAATGCTTAAGTCTCTTTCTGTCGTCTAAACTTCCTATTTCCACTCTCCCTCCTCAACTAAGAGTCACCTTTGTAATCAAGGTAGGCACTTCTTATTTTGTTCCTACTATATATTTCAAATAAATTAAAAATAAACTTAAAATTATTCTATTAAGTTGTAAATATAATGGTCTCTGTTCTCCACTTTACAAAAAAAAAAAAAAAAAGATTCAGGTTGCCCTGGTTTGACTTCTTATTTTCTAAAGGTAAGGGACATTCCCAAGATCCTTAATGAAGGTGGAGCAGGGGGAGAGAAGGAAGTAATTCAGGTGTGAGAATCTGGCAGTTTCTGCCCACATGGGACCCACATCTGAGAACTTGCATCTGCAATGACCTCCACATTAACTGTCATGACCAGGAACATCTGAGTTCAGGATGCCTGCACTATCCTCACTGAAACTGAACTTGACCTGGAAAAATCACAGAGAGTGCTCAGAGGCATCAGGACCAAATCTAACTCCATAACCTGGCATCCCTTCCCATCAGCAGAAGACCCCCACCCAACGATTTTGTCAATTATAAAAACAAATATTAAAAATATATTTTCACCAACTACACTCTGGTCTGCCAAGTACCTCTTCTGTAAGAGAAAAAGTCAAAATACTGTGGAGTGAAGCTGCCCCAGAAGGAGACAGACTGACCTCCTCATATCAGCTCCAGGTCCAGACAAGCTTTCGAAAACCCAATTCAGTAGACCATCAGTCCCTTATTCACCAGATTTAGAGGGGCCTGGCGTGCTGCAGTCCATGGGGTTGCAAAGAGCTGGACACAACTGGGAAACAAGGTGTGCCGAGGAGGATTTGGAAAACGTGGGTCTCCAGCATGCTGCAGTCGGTAAGTCTGCCATTATATTAGAACAGGACTATTCAGCTAAGAAAGGTGACTTCAATACTCCTAGGGTACATTATTATTTTATATTCCCTGTAAAGCACTTTTCTCCTGATAGGGTAAATAAGGTGTGGGCGGGAGGTCAGGGGACCAACATTTGTAAGCTAACATCTCTATAGATGCCAGACACCATGTGAACACTTTAGGTGCCTTCTTCATAACCAGTAAGCTTGCTCTTCTGACTGTCGAGAAGAAAAACTGAGTTTCCAGGAGAAGCAAACCACCCGTTAGTGGAGAGATTCCAAAACTAAATTCAGACCCTAATCATACCACACTCACACATACACAAATGCCAGAAGCCCAGGGATGCGGATGGACACTGTCACTGAGGACAGCTTTGGACTTCTTTTTTCCTTTCCCACATGTAATTGGTCTTGCAGGTTCAAGCTTTCCAGATGCATCTCACCCTGCTCCCTTCCTGGACACTCTAATGGTCACTGTTCTAGTTCAGGACTCCCTTCTTCTCTGTCCCACCTGCCTAATCTCCCAACCACCATCCGTGTCTTCAGCTCCTAAGATGCACTGCCCGAAATGAAATGCAAACTCCTAAGACTAACCTACAAAGCTCCCTAGGATCTAGCCCCTTTTCGCCTGTACAGCCTAACTTACTCCTATACACTTTGATCAGTATAAACCGTTTTCTATCCTCTAGTCATGGCCCCTCCAGGGACCACCCCCTTCTATACCAGAAAATCTAATCCAGCCTTTAAGATTCTGTTTAAACTGCTTCCTCCTTGAAGCCAAACCATCCATCTAGCCATCCATCCCCTAACCTTCACTTCCTGTTAGAAAATCAGCTCCTAGAGGTTTACATCGTATCTGATTCAACATCACTATCCAGGTACGTGTTGGACCAAAGTCATACAACTAACCAGGGAGAGAATACAGTTCCAACAACGCCCTCAGCAAGGTTCTTTCCAATCAGATTGTTGCTTGGAGTTTTCCGGGAATCACACAGGAGTTTGTCCTATTCAGAATAGTCAAAGCCAACCAAAAGTGTCTCCTTCAAATGCATGGGAGGAACCTCAGATGCCATTTCTGAATTATCTGTGACAGATGAGCTTGTGGACTTGTGAAGTCTAAGCATTTCATTTCAGAGATCTGATCAACAAACATGTGGAATGAGAAACTATCAACTAAATAGCATTTTCTCCCAGAAATAAAAATAAAGATAATGTTGGTTCATAAATAAGTCTTCATTAGCGCTCTAATGGCAAATCTACCCACAGAAGAGACTCTTTCATTTAACTAAATTGCTTTTGTGCCAGCTTCCAAATCCCTCACATTTGGCATAACAATTTCAGAAATCTACCATATTATGTATTGGGATGTACTGTGCTCAGACACTCAGTCTTGTCCTACTCTTTGCAATCCCATGATGGACTGTAGCCCACTAAGCACTTCTGTCCATGGGATTCTCCCAACGAAAATACTGAAGTGGGATACCATTTCCTCCTCCAGGATGTCTTCTCAACCCAGGGATCAAACCCACGTCTCTTATATCTCCTGCATTGGCAAGCAGATTCTTTACCAGGAGCACCACTGAGGAACTCATGTATTGGGATTCTCACTTAAATAAATATACTACTTTCCAAACAACCACTCTGGACATTATTTTGAATTTCTGGGGAACTAAACTGAGTGTTCATTTCCAGACAGTCTGGTTCATTTCCAGAATAGAAAACAAGAAGTTAGTAAGCAAGTATCTGAATTATCCTGGGAGAGAGGGCAGGAAGAGGGAGGTGTTTTAGGTGGGAGAAAAACAGTCTATCTCATTTCAATAACCTAGGTCAGAATTGCTTAAATCAGGAAGAGCATTTCTTTCTCCTTTACTACCAATTACCCACATCCAATGAATCACCAACTCATCGATTTTTATTTGCAAAACACATCTATCTTCCATCTTTTCCTCTGAAGCTGGGTATCCCTATTGCGACCCGCATCACCTAGACTGACACTTCCCTTATTCCTTCTTAAAACTACTCTTCCATGCTTCTTAAACCAAGGAGTGTATAAGAACCACCCAGGATGTTTATTTAAATGTAGATATAAATAAACACCACTGGATTTAAATATCACGCAGATTTAAATAGGTACAACTCCACAGAGAGTCTGATGTCAGAGGTGTGGAAGCCTGATGATTCCCATTTTAAATGAGCGTCTCAGACAGTTCTGATACAGGTGCTCCAGTGGCCACATTTGGATGAGAACCGAGGACCACATTGACTTCAAATGTGTAATCCCACATGGAAATCTGGAAACAATCTACATGTCCTAAAAATATGTACATAGTTCCCTAGGGCCAGCTGAAAATGAAGGAAGTTACTGGACACAATGTTACGACATTTAAAGACATGCAGGAAGTGATGGCCCCTTCTGGGTCTCTTACTCAGCTTCTCAGAGCCTCTACAGCCACCTGGCCGTGACAAACGTGTGCTCTTCCTCACAAAGCCCCATTCAGTGTTGAAGACCACATGTCCCTAGCAATTTATTCTGACTGAGTCCTATTAGGATTCCCTTTCCCAGGAATATCCAGGGTCCATTCCCATTTCCACACCAACATGATTTAGAAGCGTCCCCCTATGCTCTTGTAACTCCCTGGACAGCCTCTATTCTAACACTCCCCATCAGGCATGGAAATCTATTTACTCATCTGGTTTTCCATCAGACTGTAACTTCTTTTCCTGTAAAGAATATGTACTATTTTTTGCCTACCCTCCCATATAAGAAGCACTCAAGAAATGTGTCTTGAATTTACCCTTACCATGGCACCCCACTCCAGTACTCTTGCCTGGAAAATCCCATGGACAGAGGAGCCTGGGAGGCTGCAGTCCCTGGGGTCACTAAGAATCAGACACGACTGAGTGACTTCACTTTCTCTTTTCACCTTCATACATTGGAGAAGGAAATGGCAACCCACTCCAGGGTTCTTGCCCGGAAAATCCCAGGGACAGGGGAGCCTGGTAGGCTGCCGTCTATGGGGTCGCATAGAGTCAGACACGATTGGAGCAATTTAGCAGCAGCAGCGGCAGCCATCACTTCACTGCATCCCCAGATGATTGGTTCCCTTAGAACATAAATGGAGTTAGGGCCTAATACACCTGGATTGGGACCTTCTGAATCCACAGAAAGGGTCCAGAAATCAGTTCTTAACTCTCACTGGTAAATTCCCACTTGTAAGTCAAAAAAGCAAGTAGAATTATTATGAGACCTAGAGTAGGATTTTAAAGCAAGCCAGAGGGAAGGAGGAGAGCTAAATCCAGAATAAACACAGTAGTAAGAGGCACCGCCTCTGGAGGCGGCGAGAAAGCTAGAACTCGAGCTCTTCCACTGGCACACTGGTAGGCTGTGGGATTCTGAGCACATTGCATCCATTCTAGCAANGAGGAGAGCTAAATCCAGAATAAACACAGTAGTAAGAGGCACCGCCTCTGGAGGCGGCGAGAAAGCTAGAACTCGAGCTCTTCCACTGGCACACTGGTAGGCTGTGGGATTCTGAGCACATTGCATCCATTCTAGCAATTCTCTGTGCCTCAGTTTCCTCATAGGGAACAAAGCATATCCACTAGAGTCATCAAGACACGTAAAACAAACAGAACAGTAGCTTTTAGCAAACATTTTCTGTAGTGTACCAGAAAGTACTGAATTTAGACTGTGCAAGACAGTCTCTCTTGCAGCCACCGATAATATGTAAGCAACTAAGCATGTTTATGTTCAAATAAAACTTTATTGACAAAAGCCATCAGTGGACTGGCCTTTGGCCCACGGGCCGTCATTTGCTGACGTCTGCACCAGAGCAATGTCTGCACGAGTTAAACTTAGTAATATTGTCACTGCTGTTGTTTTCCTTGGAGAAATTTACATCTTGGTGCATAACTCAAGTTCTGATCTTTTACACAACTTTTAATTGTGTGGCTCCCACTATAATGAGAACACATCTCACCCATTTGAACTAAATGGAATCGATACGAAACAGGGTGCCATAGAAGACTCACAAGAGATAATCATAGTTCCCACCACCTCTCATTTATGAAATAAAACCGATGGAGTATTTTCTGGACAGCATAGTTTCCCGGTAACTTCTACCATTCCAAACTACAAAACAATTTGAAAAAAAGCCGTTAAGACACTTCAGTGGGAAAGACACAACAAAAGCAGTAGCCTGACTGAAGTGAAAATTTGAAAATCATTACTTTTGAATGATAAACTATGTTAATTAATAACCATGTTAATTTAAATCAAGACAACACCGAACAGAACCAAGGCACTACACTGCTGAATATGAAATAAATTACTCCTTTATAACCTTGTAGCATCACATTTATATATACATAACCTTCAGAATTATTCGGTTCATTATGACCAGCAAAGGCATAGCCTTGGTGCCCCGCCTAGGAAATTCAGGGTGACCAAAGCTAGATATTCTAGTCAGGGTGTTTGTTTTGCTATTACATTATGCTCACAATGATTTAACCATTTCTGGTGTTTTCTCCAGGAGCTGTTGCTGCTGCTGCTTAGCCGCTTCAGTCATGCCCAACTCTATGTGACCATATGGACTAGAGCCCTCCAGGCTCCTCTGTCCATGGGATTCTCTAGGCAAGAGTACTAGAGTGGGTTGCCACTTCCTTCTCCAGGGGATCTTCTTGACCCAGGGATCAAACCCAGGTCTCCTGCATTGCAGGCAGATTCTTTAAAGCTGAGCCACCAGGGAAGCCCTCGCCAGGAACTAAATATAAATAATTTTTAAATAAATGTAAAGGAGTCTTCCTTTTTATATCAATTTTTGCAAGCAATTTTTTTTTTTTGTAGTTTGCTTGAAAGGATTGCTGCTCTCCTCTGCCCATAAAGTCCCCAGTTTATGAGATCCTCCAACTGGCTGTGTCCACTTGCCAGCCCTGGGCCAGTAGCAGCTGCTTCAACCCAGCAAAGGGACAGGAAATTCCCTTGTTCATTCACTGCCTCATGCCCTTCCACTCCTCTCTAATTTCTGTGTTATCCGCTCAACTATTACAGTCCAGAGGCGCTTGGTCCTTGCCATTATGGAGCCAGCTGCTTCTCACAGGGGACCTGCCTGGTCTCGTGAATCCAGGCCAATCCAACTGCTGATTTTCAGAACTGCCCTTCTCCCGGCCCATATTCTCCATTACAAGCTCCTCCTGGGAGTCTGCTCAGCTACCTTAAAAAGGTACCAGAAAAAGGCTCAATAGAGATGGTGTTGTAAGGAGCTCTTTGCAGAAACCTGCCCTCAGCAGGAGGCCCCTTTTCTTATCACTTTACCAAAACTATACTGCATTGAATAACTAAGTTTTAAGACAGCACCTCCATCCTCAACTCGTGTCCAGCCCAAGAACACCTTTCAAATCTTTTAGTCACACAATACCTGGCCTAACTGGTTGGTTCTTTCTGTAAATCAAAGGAGTAGAAATGAAGAAGAAGTAATTAACAGAGGAGCAGCTCTCTTCCCTAGCTTCCCCTTCAACAGTCTCCCAAACTGTGCGATCAAACTGTGGGAACAAGTTTCTAGAAGAAAACCACGAGTTGTCAAGCCTGTTGTCACCCCAGTAAGGGGTGGCGATGGCTCTGACCCTTCATCTCAGTGATTAACTGAGATTCCTTCCCTGTTTCCCCTTAAAGGCTTTCATGGCTGAATAGAATGTTCAGAGGTAGTTGGGTGGGGGCAGGGGAGTGCTTAGGCTACCATCTCCCCAGATAGCCACCATTCTGATTCAAGGCACCTTTACTTTCTACCAGCATTCGTGAATACTGATTTTGTAACCAGCGAGCAGCAGTCCAGATTTGCTAACAATGGGCAGACCTTTTCTCACCTTGGCCATCATCCCCATCCTGGGAGAAGTATCATCTTTGGAGAGTTCTTGGTTTCCTCCTCATCCTGAGCTAAGGGCTTCATCTCTTCATCTCTGACCCACCATCAGACTCAGCAGCAGAATTAGACTTTCTTTCGGATGGATGCCCTACCAGTTCCCCAATGACAGTGAGTTCCCGCAAAACCCTAGCTTGAAAGTATCTGTGTCGTGATCAGGTCTAGTCCTGTATTTAGAGAAGGCTGCCAGGGTCTCCACTCTCCTGGAGTGTTGAAAGTGACTTGCTACTTTAATGCTATTACTCTTCACTCCCAATGCTTTAAAAGGTTTTATCAATCTGGGTTCATCTATGGCGTGCTTCCTTCATGGACGGAACATCAAAATTTGTAGATTCAGATATTATTCTGGGCAGTTTGGATAAATCCCACATGCTGGCTGCTGCCANTCTCCTGGAGTGTTGAAAGTGACTTGCTACTTTAATGCTATTACTCTTCACTCCCAATGCTTTAAAAGGTTTTATCAATCTGGGTTCATCTATGGCGTGCTTCCTTCATGGACGGAACATCAAAATTTGTAGATTCAGATATTATTCTGGGCAGTTTGGATAAATCCCACATGCTGGCTGCTGCCAAGTTTGGCTCATTTTTCAAGTGGATCAGATGCTTTTCTTTTCCTCTGACAAAATTAGATTTTGTTCATTTCAGTGTGTGTGTGTGTGTGTGTGTGTGTGTGTGTGTGTATTTGGGGAGGGTAGGTGTTGCAAGTGGATGCTACATTCAAAACAGAAAATACTTACAAAACTGTGACTCTTTGTATCAAGGGAAAATCTCTTTCTCTCTGAACAAGTTAGTTCTGAGTAGTCTATCCCCATCAACATCCCTGTAAGCCAGGAAAGTGCTGACTCACCCACCAGCCTCATGTTCCCCTCCCTTGCTTTCCTAAGAAGGAGAATCTAGCCAGCTTTGAAAAATATCGTGTGTTAATGCATTCCCTGGTGGCTCAGTGGTAAAGAATCTGCCTGCCAGCATATGAGATGTAGGAGATACAGGTTCAATCCTTGGGTTGGGAGGATCCCCTGGAGAAGGAAATGGCAACCCACTCCAGTATTCTTGTTTGGGAAATCCCGAGGGCAGAGGAGTCTGGTGGGCTACAGTCCACGGGGTCACAAAGAGTTGGATACGACTTATCGACTAAACCACAGCCACCACATGGAATGCTGCTGCTGCTACTGCTAAGTCGCTTCAGTCGTGTCCGACTCTGTGCAACCCCATAGATGGAAGGTGGTATAGATAAACCTATTTGCAGGGCAGGAACAGAGATGACGCAAAGGGGAAGGGGAGGGAGGGAGGAACTAGACGAGTAGGATTGA
>SJYA01002873.1:399065-497613 GCA_006410615.1 Neotragus moschatus
ATGCAGGGGGGGGGGGGGAGGTAGGCTCAAGAGGGGAGGGATATTTGTATACATATAACTGATTCACTGCATTGTACAGCAGAAACTAACACATCATTGTAAAGCAAATATATTTCAATTAAAAAAAATACCCAAGCTCTGGTTCTGAAGACTATACTCTAGGCAACAAGGATTTAGACCATACTCCATATATCATACATAGACATTAACTGGTTAAAAATCCTAGCTAAGCCTTCAAAATAGAATTTTCTCTGCTTTAAATGTACTCTCCAGCTAGTAACCTGAGGCAACTATGTGAGAATTGTTATAACTAGCTGAGCCTCAAAAAGAATTTCTGAGTCTTCCTCTATTTCCAAAAAGATCTATAGCAGGAAATTATGTTCTCACTTCGGTGAAGTATCTATGAAGGGCTGGCCTTCTCGATCCTTCCATTAGAACGAAATAGACAAGGTACTCCAGCCTCCTTCTCCTTCCAGAAGGGTGCCTACTGGAACGCAGCAAACCTCTACTCTCTTGGTCTAACGTACCGCCTGCCACCCCTAGCTGTGGTTTAAGCAGGTAAGCATACCCCCAAGGTGGTATTCTTAACACTAGCTATGTTAACAATAGCAGCTTTCATTTATGGTATAATTTCAAAGGGCCAGAATTGTCCTAAGAACCTTGCCAACTTAAATCACTCACAACAAACTCCAGTGAGGTAAGACTGTCCCTATTTTGCAGCTAGGACAAATGAGGACAGGAGAGTGAGTCATCTACCCAGGCCCAAGCAGCTGGTAAATGACAGAACCTGAGTGTGAGATTAGCTCTGGCTAAATGAACATCTGTACCCCATGCTTCTACCCAATGCTGTTTCTCTGATGCTCTAATCTTTGGTTTTGGGAGAAAATGCATAATTCACTGTGCCCCCAAACCACCTATCAGGCTAATTTTGTCGTAACCTGGGAAAAGAAGCAGATTTGTGAACTTTTCTTTTGCTCAAACCAAGCATTCAAGTATCCAGAGTCTACAGCAGGTCACTGCCTCAGGCAAAGAAAGAGTTCAGTTCTGGAAGACTTGGCAGAAACCTCATATGTCTCCCCTCATCTGGGGCACAGAGGCACCTATGCGAATCAGCTTCCCCAGATCTGTCTTGACGCTCGGCATTTTCTCAAAGTATCCCACCAAAGTAAACCCTACTGGTGTCTGTAGATCCCCATCTAAAAATTATTATTATTATTAAAAATAATATGAACCGTTTATATGAACTTCCCTGGAGGTACAGTGGTTAAGAATCTGCCTGCCAATTCAGGAGACACGGGTTCAATCTCTGATCCAGGAAGATCCCATATGTCACGAGGCAGCTAAGCCCGTGTACCGCAACTGCTGAGTCTATGAGCCCTAGAGCCCAGGCTCCTCAACAAGAGAGTAGCCCCCCCCACCACAGGTAGAGAAAACCCGCGTGCAGCAAGGGGGACCCAGCACACCCAAAAATAAATAAATAAATAATCTTTAAAAGCATTTATAATGTAGATAGAGGTCAAGATTTTGCCAAAACCTGCAAATTCTTAGAGAACTGAAAGCACAGCCTCCCTCTCTTTGGTGTCTCCCAAAACATTCAGGACAGAGTAGACTATAGGCCCTTTAATAAAAGCTTCTGGAATTCAAAGCTGAATGAGAGAATGCAGTGTTTGCCTACACAGATTGGGTCAATGTTAAAACCAAATTGAAAGAAAAGCAGTAATAATGCTCTTGTACAGACTGAATGACTTCTGCTCTATATGTTTCATGCAATGTATATAACGTATGCTTGTCTAATTTACAGGCTATAATACATGTGAGGGTTTATATATATATATAATTATATATAAATATATATAGTTTATTTTATGATCAATCTGGGAAGACCCTTACATACAATTACTCTAGCATGGTTCAGAAAAGCAAGTTCAAAGTAACTGAGAAAAGTATTAGCAGTGTTTGCCTTGATTTAAATCTCTTGGTTAAAATTGTGTTCAGAATATACTCCACACCGTTTCATAACCCAATGAACATATATGTTAAAAGTTATACAACCTTTGAAAAATCACTCAAGGTCACAGTGGGGACCCTTGGTTTTACTTTGTGGTGGAGGTTAACTGTTTGAACTTGGACATGCCCTCCAGTGTGTTTTCTTGTCAAATACCCTCTGGTTGTTATATTTCTTGATGTGCGCCCCATTTTTCACAAGAGGAATGCAGACTGGTGAACTCTTTGGCCTTCTGAGCAATAGATCTGGCACACTTTCTACAAAACTAGTTACTGAATCAAAGGCTGATGTTATCTTCCCTAACATTTTTTTCTATAATGACATACAGGCGCTGCTCATTTTATCGTACTTTGCTTTACTGCACTTCAAAGATATTGCATTTTTGCAAACTGAACGTTTGTGGCAACTGCACACTGAGCAGATCCAGGGGCACTGATTGTCTATTTTTCGCTTTGCGTCTCTGTGTCACGTTTTTCTAGTTCTCACAATATTTTAAACTTTTTCATTATTATTATATCTCTTGTAGTAATCTGTGATCAGTGATCTTTGATGTTACTACTAAACTCACTAAGGGCCTAGATGATGGTTAGCACGATTTTTATCATTTTAATTAAAGTATGTACATTGTTGTTTTAGACACAATGCTACTGTACACTGAAGAGACTACAGCATAGTGTACCTGACTTTTAGATGCGCTGGGAAATTACAGAATTCTGCCTTATTGAACTGTTTCACTGATGGCAGTGTCTGGAACCCAGTCCACAGTATCTATGAGGTCTCCCTGTATAAAACGCCCTCTGACATTTGGACAGTCTTTAAGATATGTTGTTTGGCAGACATCAGTGACCGCTTCAGTATCCTACCCTCAAGCTCTTCCTCTTCCCAATTCAATTTGCTAATATATCTCTGCTGCTGCTGCTGCTGCTAAGTCACTTCAGTCGTGTCCGACTCTGTGCGACTCCATAGACGGCAGCCCACCAGGCTCCCCCATCTCTGGGATTCTCCAGGCAAGAGTACTGGAGTGGGTTGCCATTTCCTTCTCCAATGCATGAAAGTGAAAAGTGAAAATGAAGTCGCTCAGTCATGTCCGACTCTTAGTGACCCCATGGACTGCAGCCCATCAGGCTCCTCCATCCATGGGATTTTCCAGGCAAGAGTACTGGAGTGGGGTGCCATTGCCTTCTCCAAAGTGGCTTTAAACATGAATACAAATTAAATCTGCCTATTGTAAAGAAATTGCACAAATATATGAGATATGAAAAGATACAATGAAATCACTCTATGCCATTTTTACCAGCAGACCTCACAAGGTGTTTGTCAGAGGAAAAAGAGAATGAATGAAATAAAGAACAAAGGTGAAAAAGAACAAATGAATAAAAAGAACAACACGGCTATGTTCACTACATTTGTTTCCTAAAGATTATAACTAGTAATACTCTGTATCATCCACTGTATTAGTATGCAGAGCTTAATATGAGAAAAATTCCATGTGAGTAAAATTATCATCAGTGGGAATTATTTTGGTCCTCAAATTCTGGGATAGAAGTGTTTTCCATTTAGGGATTGAAGGCAAAATTGATTTCCCTAGAGAACTACTTTGGGGCATCACTACCATTAGAGTGTGATCTTCTCTCAGCAGGAGAAGAGCTAGGCTGCAAGAATCAAAAGCATCTCCCAGTCAAAGAGTCACTGTCCAGCACACAGTCTTTATAATCCCCCACCTACAGGAGCCCCAGAAACAGCCTCCCTGGCCCTACACTAATAATAATAATGCTGATATAATGAAATTAAGTATGCCCCAATAAATAAAATTTTTAAACATNAGAGCTAGGCTGCAAGAATCAAAAGCATCTCCCAGTCAAAGAGTCACTGTCCAGCACACAGTCTTTATAATCCCCCACCTACAGGAGCCCCAGAAACAGCCTCCCTGGCCCTACACTAATAATAATAATGCTGATATAATGAAATTAAGTATGCCCTAATAAATAAAACTTTTAAACATTGTTCTTAATACGTCAGGCTTAACACTTTGCATGACAATAGGCTTTAAAATAGAATTTTTTAAAAAAAACCCAGGGAGGCTCATCCTACTAATATTCCTTAAAGTAGTAACTTATCATCTAGTTTCCATTTGGCCATTGGATTTCTCAGCAAGTCCTAGCAAGGAAAAAAAGGAAAGGTGTACAAAATATAAAAATAGAATATCAAGAGAAAAGTGTGGTCACAATCAAACATTAAGAGCAGTGAAGAGGCAAGTAATTGAATCATCGTGTCCATGAGTAACGCTGTGTCCATCTTCATACCTCTTGATGGATTTCCAGCACAGCAGAAGACTTCCTGACTGTGGTTACAGTGTGCAGCCTGGACACAGAAGAAAAACGCAATTTAATATATAACACACACACATATTTGTATATATACACATCAATATGATGATGATGTCAAAATTGAGTACCGTGAAGATTATTTGTACAAAAGTTGAATTTCAAAGAAATGGGAAATAGTAATCAATTTAGAATATTCAAAGTCAAGAAATTCCTTGAGCAGAGCTTTCCAAAAGCAAGCCACTTGCTGAGAGCGCATTTCCTGTGCCCTAGTGAGTTTCCGGTCCTCTAGGACAAAATTCACTGCACACAAACCTACCACTCGGTTGGGCCCAGTGACTCACCCCGCTAAGGTGGTCAGGGGAGGCTTGATTGCAAGTGATGCCAGAGTTGGGGGCTTTGTTCTTCATCTTCACTAAGATATTAGGGCTGAAAAACGCCTCGGTCCTTCACTATGCACCCCCAGAGTCTTCTGAACGTGTCTGTTCCAGGTACAATTGGCCTCGCATCTGAAGTTTGGGTCACCTGTTACTGGTGACGAGTGGACTCACCGGTCCTTGGGTGCAGTGGAAGGCCTGTGGCTCCCAGAGCTGCAGTGCCAGTGTCTTCCTTCCCCAGACTCCTGTTCGCTGACTTTCAGTCACGGCTGTGTGTGTGAATCATCCAGGGGAAATAACCAACCTAACAACTCAAACTTGGATCCTATCCAGACCAATTAAATCCAAATTTCTGCAGATGGGTCTAGGCCGCAGTATTTTTGCAAATTTCCCTGGGTGTTTCTAATACACAGCCAAGGTACAGAACCCCTGCTTACAAAATATGGGAGACTATCACGGATAATGTACCCCACAGACTGTAGCCTACCAGGCTCCTCCATCCATGGGATTTTCCAAGCAAGAGTATTGGAGTGGGCTGCCATTTCCTTCTCCAGGGGATCTTCCCAACCCAGGGATCAAACCTGGGACTCCTGCCCTGCACACAGATGCTTTACCATCTGAGCCACCAGGGAAGCATTATGGATAATAGAGTGCAGTGAATAATGACATTTAAAAAGGGGCTCTTGGGCACACTTTCCCCTCCAGTTCATCAGCTGCTACTGAAATCTCAGGAGACCTCAATTCAGAGGGGGGAGAAAGGAGTTAACTTTTAATGAACCATTGCAATTGCTCAAAATTTATTTCTACAATCTCATATTTAACACATTAGCTCTTTTATTTGAATTCAAAATATTTCCCAAAGGGTCTCCCAATAGGAGTAAATACATTTTAGAGCTCAGAAAAGGAAAGACCAAGGATAAAATGAATCCAGTTTAATTCAGTTGAGTTGTTCTGGTAGGATGTGAACCAGTCTGGACTGGTTTCCCATCATGACACCTTACTCTATAGTCCTCCACACTACCTATTTTCTTAGCTTCTTAATAAAAACAAAGACAAATAAGACTCCTTTTTTGTGTCTTCTTTGGAAAGCTAAAAAGAAAATTCTGGTGGCCACTTCTCCATCTTCTAGCTCTCCCCCAAGATAGATCTTTCTAGAATCTGGAACTCATCACACCTCTTCAGCATTTCTTCCCTGAAGATGCTCCAACCTCTAGGCCCCAGCCTGTTTTATCACCAGTAACTGATTTTTCCACCAAAAGCTGAAACTCTGGAGTAAGGAAGGCGTCCTTACCTTCCTCTATATTTCATATAAATGGCTAATAGGGGCAGGCAAACTGAGTTCTCTCTTGCCTGGCTGATTTTTCCAAAGGTTTGTGGCCCTTAGTCACTTTCTTCCACAGAAATTTTTTTCTCCTTTTATTTTGAGGCGTTGAATATTTACGTGCTACACTTATGAGCAAATATACAGAACACAGAGTCAGTCTGAAGCAAAATTATGAGGCACGTGAAATTTGCCTTCAGCCATGCCTGTCAAATTCCCATCTCCTTCAGAAGAGAAAGTGCCTCACTAATTCCTCCCACAACTGCTCTATTAAAACTATTCCCTCCCCCTACATTCATAATAGTATTAATAGCTGATGAGGGCAAAGTGACATTACATCCAAAGTAGATGCATTTTAGCATTGGAATTTAGGCTTCCCTGGTAGCTCAACTGGTAAAGAATCTGCCTGCAATGCAGGAGGTCACTGGTTCGATTCCCGGGTTGGGACAATCCCCTGGAGAAGGGATAGGCTACCTAGTCCAGTATTTTTCAGCTTCCTGGTGGCTCAACTGGTAAAGAATCTGCCTGCAATGTGGGAGACCTGGATTGGAAAGATCTCCTGGAGAAGAGAGAGGCTATCCACCCATTCCAGTATTCTGGCCCAGAGAATTTCATGGACTGTATAATCCATGGGGTCGCAAAGAGTCAGACACAACTGAGTGCCTTTCAGTTCACTTCATTCAGTTCAACAGAGATGGTAATAACCACCAGCAATGTGGAAGAAAAGAATACTAAGCCCACCTAGCTCTTTTTACACAGGCATTTTCTGTAATTACAACAACTTGAAAGATGAAATCCTAGGTCATCCCAATCCTAAACTCTGAGTAGTTCATTTTCCCAAAGATACAGTTGTTGTTTGGGATTTCCCAGGCAAGAATCCTGGAGTGAGTTGCCATTTCCTTTTCCAGGGGATCTTCCCAGCCCAGGGACTGAACGTGCATCTCTTGCATTGCAGGCAGAGTCTTTACCACTGAGCCAAAAAGGAAGCCCTGTAAGTAGCAAAACCCTTCTTAAACAGTGGTCTCCTACCTCCAAGCTGTGTATTCTTTCCCCCAGACCGCAGCAGCAATGGCAACACTACCTTTTGTTTTGTGCCTTTTAAATCTACTTTATTTGATGTTGTACCTATGTGCTAAGGAAATTCTGGGTCAAAAGATTTGTCCCTTGCTCAAGCACAGTGAAAGATCAGGGTTACAATCCCCATCTTCTCATTAGTTCCACCTTTTGCTGCTGCATAATACTCACTCAATGAAAATGAAAACTATCTGGACCTCAAATGAGTAAAAATTAAGGGGCCTTCTCAACACTCCTCCCCTCAGACCTGGAATTTGGGGCCTGTTCCACATTCAAAGAGAACTGCCCCGGATTGAATATAGAAGATGACCAACTCACTGCTGACTCAGTCTGAGCCTTTCCAGCCTTTAGGAAAAACGATGTTGGATCCCCAAACTCACTGGTCCACTGTGTAGCGGAAGATGTAAAACAGGACATCAAAATCACAAAATGTAGGAGAAGGGAGTACAAAAATGTAGATTTTTTTTTCCTTTTTAATTTTTTAAAATTATACTATATCAAACAAGACACTCCTTTCTGCTGTGAAAAGTTAATTTGGGGTCAATGACATGTGGCACAGTGCTCTTGGAGNTTTTTTTTTCCTTTTTAATTTTTTAAAATTATACTATATCAAACAAGACACTCCTTTCTGCTGTGAAAAGTTAATTTGGGGTCAATGACATGTGGCACAGTGCTCTTGGAGTGAACTGAATCTGGTTCCACATAAGGAAGATGATGATGCTCAAATGGGCATAGCTCCGTATCTCAGCTCTCCACAATAAAACACCGAATCACTGCTCTCACCTCTACTCCTGTTATCCAGCTCCTCCATATCTGCTTACTTGATTTCAGGAATTTTGGTGAGCAGAAAATAAAGTCCTCACATTCATCCTAAGTAATGAGCTCTAACCCTAAGAAGGCACCATGTCCTGGTGGCTTGAACCCCACGGAATTCTGAAACAAGGAGGGTGTCATTCATTTCCAGCTTCTGAAATTTTACCTGAAGTCTTCCAAAGATTTCTTCTTAGTGGCCTTCAAACCACCAGTTTGGCAACAGGCAAATTTGTAATCGATGACCTGGTAAATGATGGGGTTGTACATTGCTGCTGATTTTGCCAGGAGGGTTGGCACCACAGAGAGTTGTATGGGGATGGAGTCGGGCCGTCCAAAAGCTGACCACACGGAGACCACCGCGTAAGGAATCCAGGCAATCAGGAAGCCAGCACAAATCAACATCGCCACCTGGTGAGGGAAAGCGACAGAGAACAAAATCGAGACACTCGGTGGAAATGATAGGGGGTGGAGAGGAGCAGGGAGCCTATTCACACCCGAGGAAGTCTGTCTATCATCTTTTCATTTATCTTGCCAGTGGGAATCATATCATATGGATTTCTGAGATATTCAGCCAGAAAAAGTGATGACTATTCTTACCGTATTCACTGCATTCTCCACTCCAGAATTTGAACGTACCCAAAAGACCCCACGTTTGACCCTATAAAAGCTGTCAGAAAGTGCCTACATGGAGCAGGCAAAGCATGCCAAAAAGACATCTGTGCACCTGAAATTTCCAGACTTCTCAACCCACGTTTCAACTTCACTTGAAAACTAGATGAAGAATATGTTCACCTTGATGCAATTTTAAATCACCCACATTTGCCTCAGGAAACTTAGAAACTCTGCCTTTGTTTGAAATTCTAATAGGAATCTTCTTCAGAGATTTCTATGAAATGTAATTTCCTTCGGCTCAAGTTTTTCTCAAGTCTGAGGCTCAGGTAGTAGAAATCCACTCGCTACAGAGGAAAAGAGAGGCAGTGAATTCCAACCAAAGTGACACAGTTGCATGAAGTGAGACTTTCCCAGAAAGTGCTTTTCTCTTTCACCAAATTATATTTACCTTTAGGAACCTCTTAACTTTTAGATCAGAGAATAGTTAGAGATAAGGTTTAACCCACCCTGACCAGGCCCTCACTACTTCCAATTCAGTCTCTTTAAGAATGTAGTCTGACCCTATAGGGGTCCGACTGACCCTGTAGTAGTCTGACCCTGTAGTTATCCCACTTGAATCCAACAAATCTTCTTTAGCAAGTATTTGGTGTGAGATACTGTGTGGGTGCTGTGGGGACACCAGCAGGCTTTCACGCCTTGGCTCCACCCCTCTACAGTAGTCCCCAGCCTTTTTGGCACCAAGGACCAGTTTCACGGAAGACGATCTTTCCACGGACCGGTGAGGGGGATAGTCTCGGGATGATTCAAGCACACTTACATTCACTGTGCACTTTATTTCTATTACTTTTACGACAGCATCATTTCAGATCATCAGACGTTAGATCCCGGAAGTTGAGGACCCCTTCTCTAAAACACAAGCCATGGCTCAACAAAGCTGAATATGGTTTAAGTGCCAGCTTGGAGGACAAAATTACATCCTACAGAGAAAAGTAAGAAACAATCTCAGGAGGAAGGTGGAATACAACCTACACACTGGCAAGTGGAAATAAAGGAACATGAGACCAGAACAAGCAAAGGCAAAGACAGCTATGTGTGAGGTTTGTACAGGACCTAGTGAGCTATTTGCTTTGATGTATGAGAAAACAACAAAGGGGGGATGAGAATGGAAAGAAAGATAACATCCACGCCCTCAGGGGTCTGTATAACCTGCTACTGAGCTTGCACTGAATTCCATGTGCCTGAAAGCACCAGTAGGATTTTGGGCAGGAGACATATGAGAGGCTTGTTTAGGAAGATTAACCCGTAAAAGAAAATGCGGCCGGAAAACACAAGAAGCAGAAAGGTCATTGTTTACGCATTCAGCCAACAAGCATGACTGAGCATCTCCTGCGTGTTTGTGCTGAGGATAAAACAATGAACAAAGCAGATACANCTTGCACTGAATTCCATGTGCCTGAAAGCACCAGTAGGATTTTGGGCAGGAGACATATGAGAGGCTTGTTTAGGAAGATTAACCCGTAAAAGAAAATGCGGCCGGAAAACACAAGAAGCAGAAAGGTCATTGTTTACGCATTCAGCCAACAAGCATGACTGAGCATCTCCTGCGTGTTTGTGCTGAGGATAAAACAATGAACAAAGCAGATACACCCCTCCTTGCCTAGAACTTCCATTTTGAGCAGGTTTGTAAAGGCAAATCTAAACAAGAAACAAGAGGGATCTTAATGAGAGTTCTTTAGACTTGAAAAGGAAGGTCAATCCTTGGGTTTTATTTTAATCTGGAGCTATTTCAGGCCCTAGTTGAGAGCTGACCTAACTTCAAAGCTTCCTTAAACTGTTATCTATTAGACTATTCCTTCTGTAAAATGAATAATGAAATATACTCAAACATGCCTTCTGTGTGATGAAGATCTGGTGTTGTTCATTTGTAGTTATTTTCCTGTTTCCCTTGTACCTTTGGTTAGCACTGCCAACATCCCTTCTGCCTAGTATAGTCTTTTATGGAGTTAGTGTCATAGGAATTACATGAGCCTGGTCTGACCAAAGGACTGCGGGCTCCTGGCTACAGTCGTCGGAACAAGGTTGGACTTTTGACTATTAACAGCGTAATCAGATCCACCTTGGGATTTCATAAGGCAGTTTTAGGAAAAGTCAGATTTCCTTTTATCTTTGAGTTCCCTACAGCCCTGGGAGGATGAGAGGATGGAACTATTTGAGGTCAGGTATGCTTCCTCTTTCAGCCCCCATCCCCTCATTTAAGAAGTAAAATAGGGACTTCCCTGGTGGTCCAGTGGTTAAGAATCTACCTTCCAATGCAGGGGATGTGGGTTCAATCCCTCATGAGAGAACTAAGATCCCACATGCCACAGGGCAACTAAGCCCTTCCGCCACAACTAGAGAGACGCCTGTGTGCAGGAATGAAGAGACTGCAAGCCACAGCGGGGACCTGATGCAATTAAATAAATAAATAGTTTTAAAAAGAAGTAAAATAGCAGTTCCCATCAATAAAGTCACAGCAAGCTGGTGTGGAGGATCAAGGATGAGGAATGAGATACCAAATGTTTGCTTAGTAATAGTTA
Organism: Neotragus moschatus; assembly: GCA_006410615.1. Taxonomy (NCBI): domain Eukaryota; kingdom Metazoa; phylum Chordata; class Mammalia; order Artiodactyla; family Bovidae; genus Neotragus; species Neotragus moschatus. Next base: position 410,168 of record SJYA01002873.1, read on the forward strand.
AAGCAGCAATATTGGTGCATGCTTTTTTTTTTTTTTTAATTCAAATGGAAAAGTTTTCCTTATGACAAAGTCATCTGTGTGCATGTGTATTTCCATGTGCTTTTGCAGAGCTGAGCTATTGTATGCAGGAAATGGTTTGTACCCCTCAGTCTTCTTGACCTGTGGAACAGCCTGTCAATAGGGTGCGCTTGCCCTGGGAACCCCATATTTGTCAGGAGTCTCAAGGAGGAAGCATAAGAAATCCGCCAGAAAGTCTCAGGTTCTAAAGTTCTACCCAAAAAGTTCCGGTTCATCTCTAAATATTAACAGCAGCAGAGAAAAACCTCAGCAATATCCATTTTGCTGTGACAGTCGAAATCCCAAGCAGATGAATCAAATGAGACCAGATCTTGTGGACATCTTGAAGCCCCAAGTTAGGGTCCTGGACCAAAATTCTCACGTGTGCTCAGCAGTTATCAAGACCTAAAGCACACATGCAATTCTCCAGCTTGCTTGCTTTCCCACCCTTCTGCAGAAGCTAACTCAGGAGAAATGGTATTTGGTTTGGTCTGTGACTTTTTTTGTAAATGGACTGGATGCCTCAAAGCTCACAGTGAGGGTCTTTTTTTTTTTTTTTTCCTCCTAAATCTCCAAATAAACAATAACAATATAAATAAAGCTTGCTTTCACAGATGTCTGGAAACTTAACATAGCTCCATCCTTTTTCCTTTGGTGAGTCATAAGATGGTTTCACAGTATCTTAAAAGCTGTTTTCTGTGTTGCTGCCAAAGTCATTGACAAAAAATAGACTAGCTCTTAGTCCACAATATTTTCTACATTTTACATATTTCCTTTTTTATGGGCGTGTGCAATGGGGAACAGTAAAGACTTAAGACATTTGCATTTTGTTATTCTTTTTAAAAGGAGAGAAGAGAATTAAAATATACCAAAGCTTTTAAATACATGGCAAATGAACCCATATGGTTTTCCTGAGACTTGAATAAAGCTAAATACTTTAAATTGAATGACTAGAAATCAAGATTTAAAGTAGAAAGAGGGGAAAAAACTTAGATCTCAAAGTACTGCATAATGTTACTTATGTTTTTGAAGTGAAAATGCAGTTAACATGAGGCACAATCATTTTCTATAAACTTCTCATGTCAAAATATACTCCACAAAATGTTAAACATTGAAATATTAAATATTAAAGTTACTTTAGGAGAGACTACAAAAATTTGCAAAACTTTCACGTGACAGTTTTCCCAGAAATTGTTTTGTCTTTGTTGAATTTGTTACAATATTGCTTCTGTTTAATGTTTTGGCTTTCTGACTGTGTGGCATGTGGGATCTGAGCTCCTCAAGCAGGGATCAAACCTGCACCCCATGAACTGAAAGGTGAAGTCTTAACCACTGGACTGCCAGGGGAGTCCCTCCCCAAAACTTTCTACTTAACTTGGAGCACATTTAATCTTCCTACCAGTCTGTTCTTTACTTTCCACATTTCTAAATGTGTCTTCATTTCTATTTTCCAAAATTTCTCTCCCAAATATCTGTAAATCAGTTCTAATATCTAACCTGTACCATCAATCTCTTCTAAGTTGTTTATTTTTTAATTGCTTTATTTTTATCACTGTCTTTTGGTTTACTAAGAGAGGAGTAAAACTTCAAAGTCTTAAATTAGACCATTTTTGTGGGAGGAAATTCACAGAATATGTATTTAGCTTCTACAAAAGAATCACACATCTGCAACCCAGTTGATTTTAAATATATCTTGCTGCAGAGGACCAAGAAATACCGGTATGTTACAGCTATGGTTCAAGCTGATATTAAGTGTCACACAAGCAAAACTGCCCACCATGGATCAATTCCAGTGAATTAACCAATTAAAGCAAGAATAGAATAGGGATGAAAAAGCTTTATAAGGCTCTACCTCTGACACCAGTATATCTGAGACTTACAGCAGAGGAGTTTTCTAAGAAGGAAAGTCCTCTGAATTGTCGGTGTGCAGAGGCAGCATGGAACAGTGGGAAAGTCTGACATGGAGGTGGGCTTCCCAAGTGGTGCAGGGGTAAAGAATCTGCCTGCCAATGCGGGAGACACAGGAAACTCAGGTTCAAGCCCTGGGCCAGGAAGATCCCCTCGAGGAGGAAATGGCAACCCACTCCAGTATTTTTGCCTAGAAAATTCCATGAATAGAGGAGGGATACAGTGCATGGGGTTGCAAAGAGTCAGACATGATTGAGTGACTGAGCATACACACACACACACACACACACACACACACACACACACACACACACTCTGACATGGAAGTGCTCAGGGGTTTGGATTCCAGTCCCCATTCATCTCCACCGAGCACTGTGAGGGAATCCCTGACTCTCAAGCCCTGCCACCTTAGTTCCTTCTACCAGGCTCCTTTGCCCAGCTAGAAAGAAGACTTCAGCCAACACTTGAAGCTGCATGCTACCTTGGATAACAAAAGAGATGAGGAGATGACTTGATGTGGAAGTGAAGGCCTCGAGTCAGGGCCAAAGAGATGGGATAAATTCCCCACCAAGAACCAGGCTGAATCACACTCCCGAACCAGCTAGACTACTGATAACAAAGAAATTTCAATGGCTGGGATGAGATCAGGTCTCAAGAAGAGAAATCACCACATCTGTGCGTTGAAAGACAGGACAGGGAGGGGGTGCCACCTGCCAACAGAAAGCCTACAGCTGGCAGGAGCACAGGCAGGATCAGATCTGGTTTTCCTCTTTGGGGTCTAGCCAGCAAGTATATGGATTTGTTCCCAACCAGAGGGGAAAATGATATTAAAAGAGAGCATTGCAGTGATAAATGCCAGTTGCGTGGCTACAGTCCTCCACACGTGGGCAGCCTGCCATTGAGAGATGGCACAGAGGGAGCTGGACAGTGGTGACCTGCCTTCCTGGGCGCTCTATTCCCTCATCTATACAAAAGCAGGGTAGTAATATTTCGCTTTCACATCACCTTTAAAAAATTAAGTAATTTGACCACTCCAAACACGTCTAGTTTGAGCTTCCTCTTTCCTTCTGTTTCATCAGCAGAATGATGACAAAGGCCAACTGTCTCAGGCCCACCTTCATACACTGATAAACTTTTTTTTTTTTCTGAGAGCCCCGATACCTCTGTTAGCCCTGATCACGATCCAACTAGAAAATACTAATTCATACTTTAAAAAAAAAGAAGAAAGAGGAGGATTCTTCACTTCCCAGTTGCAGTTTTCTCAAATCTTGAAATACCACTACTCCATAAACAAGCGAAAGCTGTGACCAGAAGCAGCAGATGTAAATTAGGTCATGTCACTCTGCGCATCTGTGTTTGGGGCTCTGAGTCTAAAACTGAACACAATATTCCCTGACGAGGCAGTGGTTGGCTTACAGAACAGAACATACAGATTTCTAAATACCAAGTTCAACCAAACAAGGGAGACCTCACTATTCACTCTAGATGAACCGAGGCCTCCGAGGTGGGGTTACTGCTATTCAGAGGGCAACGCATGTACAGCCCAAAGGCCCAGAGATATTAGTAATGAAAGCTATTTCCGCAGACTTTTAAACCACACAGCCACGCTAGCCATTTCCATAGCAATCCTTTTTGTCTTTCCTGGCTGTCACTCAACAGAGTCCCCTTAAAGCTGCCTCCTAGAACCTGGTGGGATTTCAGGGACGAAGGAGCTCAGACCCACTAGGAGGAAACAGCTCCCTGGGGAGGTCAGGGAGGCCTGAGGACAGCCTGGAATTCCACGGAACAGAAGCTCTGGGCTCCAGCCTCCACTGGGCCCCCATCACCCATCTGCTTTCCTGTCTCTACATTGTTCTCTGGGTCCCCTCACCCCATCCCCAGAATCGCACACCCAGAAGCTACCTTGCAATACCCCTCCCGCCCCCTCCACCCCAACCGATCCACACATGGGGCCACCAAACACAGGGGGCCCAGCAGGAATTCTGTTTACATGGACAATGTCATCTGACCCAGCCCTGATCTGGCCACTGATACTGCGCAGCTAGTTACTGACACTGCGCACACGGCTGCAACTCTGACATCTGGGGCCAGGAGCCTGCCTCATTTGGGAGGCCACGGCACAGTGGCAAGGGGACACACAGGGGACCTGCGGGTGGCACCAAGGTCCCCAGCTGGGCTTCATGGGCAGCATCGCCCACTCGCCCAGCACTAAGCAGAGCTCCCTGTACTATGTAGTAGGGTCCCAAGAGCTGTCTGTTTTACACATGAGAGTGTATATATGTCAATCCCAGTCTCCCAGTTCACCCTCATTCCCTCTCCCAACCATGTCCACACATCCATTCTCCTGAGGCATGGTATTAAGTCCTAGAGACACAAAATGAACCAAAAGACATGGTTGTTACCCCCATGGGCCTTACTGACTAGTAGCAAAGACAGACATTGACTACACAGTCACAAAATAAGTATGCAATTGCAAATTAGTTTTAAATTGTGGCAAATTCTAATAGGAAAATGTAAAAGTAACAATGAAACATTTATATAGGAGAATCTGAATTCAATTCAGAGACTGCTTCTATGGGAAAAAGCACTTAAGCTAAGAACAAGTGAGAAGAACCAGAGGAAAGGAATTCATTAATTAGTTTAAAAAAGAAATACAATTTAGCTTTCCCACCAACTGCCCTCAGAGTCCTCGAGGGGGTCCTCTGACTCTGAACCCTCAATAAAAAATCATTCAATGAGCAATATTGAAGAGAAGTCTTTTGAAGGAAGCAGAGGTTTTTTAGTTTTAAAAAGACTTTAAGGACTTCCGAAGTGGTCCAGTGGTTAAGACTCCTTGCTCCCAGTGCAGGGGGCATGGGTTATATCCTTGGTCAGGGAACTGAGATCCCATGTGCCACCTGGCACAGCCAAAATAAACAAAGTATCTTAAAAAGGCTTCACAGTCGATGTGAAAAAAAACAAAGCAAAACAAAATACCTCCTTCGGTATACAAGGGACAGAGGCCCTCAAGCCAGGGGTCAAGAGAACAGTTAACATTGATCAACATAATTATGTTAACACAGTGTATTCAATTATTTGTCATCCCAGCAATCCTGATTAAGCATCTCACAGATGCCAGGCACTGGAGAACTAGAGCACATAGCACTTGCCCTCATCCAGCTACTGTCTTGTTAAAAAGAGCCACAAGGCTGTGTCATTCAAAAAAGTGAACGTGCGACTTCCCTCATGGTCCAGAGGTTAAGACTGAGCCCCCAGTGCAGAGGCCATGGGTTCCATCCATGGTAGGGAAAGTTCCACAGGCCACAGAGAGTCACCAAAACAAAACCAAACAAACGTGGATATGCCAAGTGCTCTGATGGCCCACAGCAGAGGGACTTCGACAAGCCAGGAGGGATCAGAAAGGTTTTCTGCTAGAAAGAGACATTAGGAGATACCCAGGTGTCCGCAGGATCTAGATATTAACTATAGGCCTGGGATACTGTGGATAATCTATGTGTATTGTGTACATGTTCAGTCACTTAATTGTGTCCAACTCTTTGTGACCGTATGGACTGCAGCCTGCCAAGCTCCTCTGTCCGTGAGATTTTCCAGGCTAGAATACTGAAGTGGGTTGCCATTTTGTCCTCCAGCAGATCTTCCCAACCCAGGGATCGAATGCATATCTCCTGCATTGGCAGGAGGAATCTTTACTACTGAGCCACCGGGAAAGCCCTCAGTGTGTGTCAAGTGAGTAAATATGAAGTACAAATATACAGAGCATAATAATATACAGAAAAATTCATCAAAACTTCTCTTATTTCCTTCCTGTTACCCTACCATCCCGTTTGTTAAAGCAGCAGCAAAAGTGTTCACTACAACAGCACCAAGGTTTTCACAAGCAGAAATGCCCGAAGAAGTAAAACATTCACTTCTCAGCTTCTGAATTTCAAAATAGAAATTTGAAATTTACAAGAGAGGAAACAGTTGAGGGAAAAGGGTTTTGAGTGTGACAAAAATGACTTTGAGTATTTACAATCAGAGAGGTGTAAGACTAGAGGTATTAAGTGTACTTACCGTGTGGACATGTCAAAGGGATGTACATGGATTTAGGAGCCAGTTTTCCAAGCCAAAAGTGAGTAAGTAGCTCTTAGCAAGGGAGAACCTCAGAGGAGCTAGTAACTGACCTTGAGAAGCTGTCCTGAAAATACTTCACTGAACTAAGGACAGGGAGGAGCAATAGACTCTCAATACATTTGCAAGAGAAGAAAGCTTCCTAGGGTACCAGCCAAGCTCCCCAAATCCACCCAGTGGGTTGCCATGAAAAGATGGGGAAGTAGCTCAAATTTCTAATGCTCCCAAAGAGCCTTAACAGTTGAAAGAGATAGGATGCAAAGTGACCTAAGACAATGGATGCCTGAGGCCAGAAGGAGCCAGGGTCAATAAATTGACAACAACCAAACCAAGAGCCCCACCCACGGATCCCACAGAGTTACAGAGATCTCTCTGAAACTTACATAGAGTCTAGGAAGAGGCAGAAAACCTGATTCAACTGAATTTATCTTGATCAAATGCAGGCATAAAAATGAGATTGTACTGTGTCATAGGAATAAAAGAGGTGTTTTGTTTTGTTCTGTTTTGTTGGTTTCTTTGTTTTTTCTGTTTTTTGTTTTGCACACCTCTGCAGTTTTGGTAATCTGTGAAATTTCATCCTGCTATAAAAGCCTGGCAAAACCATTTTTTAATTAATCAGAAGGAAATTATAATGTGGAGAAAGGTTTATAGCTAGAACATCCATATTTAAGCTGATGAGTCAGACTGGCAAAATGTAGGCCTAGATAATTACCCACCTAGAAATAATTAGAGGACATCAAAAATGAATGATTTTGATCCCATAATGCAGTGAAGTGGCCTTTAAGTAATAAGCTTTTAGACCAAGCCATTCTGGAGATCAGAAAACGCCAAGTGAACAAGCAAACTCCTGATCCCAAGAGGTAGTTGAATGAGGACAAGGTTTCTAAAATTATGAAAAGGTCCAGTGAAGGTTTTTCTACTTATTTTTACTCGGTACCAAAAAAAAAGATAAAAATCAAATAGTATTTTAAAACAGCTTAAATTTAGTAGAGAAGGTGCCACAGTAGGAAGATATGTTTATTTTTCAATATGGGTTGAACTGTGACAAATTTTTTGCACAAATGAGAATAACTAGAGATGTATTTTTAGACTACATTGATACAGATTTTATTTATACAAATGAACTATAGATGTAATACATAACATTACATGTGTTAAGTGTTAGTCATGTCTGACTCTTTGCAACCCCATGGACTGTAGCCTGCCAAGCTCCTCTGTCCGTGGAATTCTCTAGGAAAGAATACTGGAGGAGTGGGTTGCCATCCCCTTCTCCAGGGGATCTTCTCAATCCAGGGATTAAACCCAGGTCTCCCACATTGCAGGCAGATTCTTTACCATCTGAGCCACCACGGAAGCCCAATATATAATATAGACATCATATATAATATAGTATCATTTAGAATACATGTTAGAAACTACATATAAAATAAAATCATACACATACATGCCTACAGTTTTCATTTAGCATCACTTTGGTTAATCTGGTCTCAATGAGCCTGACTGTTTGGTCTACTTAGTGCAGGTTAAGGAGAATGATCAGAAAGGCAATGGCACCCCACTCCAGTACTCTTGCCTAGAAAATCCCATGGACAGAGGAGCCTGGTGGGCTGCAGTCCATGGGGTCGCTGAGTTGGACACAACTGAGCGACTTCACTTTCAATTCTCACTTTCATGCTGGAGAAGGAAATGGCAACCCACTCCAGTGTTCTTGCCTGGAGAATCCCAGGGACGGGGCAGCCTGGTGGGCTGCTGTCTATGGGGTCACACAGAGTCGGACGCGACTGAAGTGACTTAGCAGCAGCAGCAGCAGCAAGGAGAATGATAACAATATGTCAAGCTTGGGATTGACATATGCATACTACTATATTTAAAACAGATAGCCAACAAGGACCTACTGTATAGAACAGGGGACTCTGCTCAAAGTCTGTAATAACCTAAATGGGAAAAAAAAATTGAAAAAGAACAGATACATACATATGTATAACTGAATCATTTTGCTGTACACCTGAAACTAACAACACTGGTAATCAATTATACCCCAATATAAAATTTTTTAAAATTATATTTTAAAAAGTACAAAAAACAGTGCATTACACAGTGTACACTGTGCTTGCATGTGTGTGCACAATGAGCTTCAGAAATTCTAACAAGCCGCCTACCCTCAAGAGTACACAAAGAACCAGATTCTAGAATGTTGGTAAAAACTGGCCATTAGTAGGTTGAGCTGAGGAATTCAACTAACGGGAGCGAGGCTGATGAGTAACAGACTCAGAGAAACAGGAGAAGGACCTCATGGGTAGGTGGATCCAGACTCACTGCTCAAGAGCCAGTAACCCTGAGGGATGGAAAGAGGAGAGGATGTCTTGTGGCATTTCAGTAGCTTCATGTCATGCCCTCATGACATACAGGCTGCAAGGCTAGCTGAGATCAGATACCAATGTGACAGGCATTCTCTTCTTCCCTGGGCACACCTCCATGAACCATTGAAAGCAAACACGTTATCTCTTTTGTATTCACCCAGTTTCTAGAACAATGTATGCATGCTAAGTTGCTTCAGTCACGTCTGATGCTTTGCAACCCTATGGACTGTAGCCGCCAGGCTCCTCTGTCCTTAGGATTCTCCAGGCAAGAATACTGGAGTAGGTTGCCATGCCCTCCTCCAGGGGTTCTTCCCAACCTAGGGATCAAACCTGTGTCTCTTATGTCTCCTGCATTGGCAGGCAGGTTCTTTACTACCACTACTCACGCCGCCTGGGAAGCCCTCCTAGAACAATACTTGGTACCAAGTAAGATTTGGATGAAGTGAAATCCACATTTAACTTGGATTAATTTATTGGCATTAATTTTTTTTTTTTTTTTTTTTTTTTNTGATGATCCAACAGATGTTGGCAATTTGATCTCTGGTTCCTCTGCCTTTTCTAAAACCAGCTTGAACATCTGGAATTTCAGGGTTCACATATTGCTGAATCCTGGCTTGGAGAATTTTGAGCATTACTTTACTAGCATGTGAGATGAGTGCAATGGTGCTGTAGTTTGAGCATTCTTTGGCATTGTCTTTCTTTGGGATTGGAATGAAAACTAACTATTTCCAATCCTGTGGCCACTGCTGAGTTTTCCAAATTTGCTGGCATATTGAGTGCAGCATTTTCACAGCATCATCTTTTAGGATTTGAACTAGCTTAACTGGAATTCCATCACCCCTACTAGCTTTGTTTGTAGTTATGTTTCCTAAGGCCCATTTGACTTCACATTCCTGGCTGTAGGTGAGTGATCACACCATCATGGTTATCTGGGTCATGAATAGTTCTTCTGCGTATTCTTGCCACCTCATCTTAGTATCTTTTGCTTCTGTAAGATCCATACAATTTCTGTCCTTTATTGAGCCCATCTTTTCATGAAATGTCCCCTTGGTATCTCTAATTTTCTTGAAGAGCTCTCTAATCTTTCCCATTCTATTGTTTTCCTCTATTCCTTTGCACTGATCACTGAGGAAGGCTTTCTTATCTCTCCTTGCTATTGTTTGGAACTCTGCATTCAGATGCTTATATCTTTCCCTTTCTCTTCTGCTTTTTGCTTCTATTATTTTCACAGATATTTTAACACGTCCTCAGACAGCCATTTTGCCTTTTTGCATTTCTTTTGCTTGACGATGGTCTTGATCCCTGTTTCCTGTACAATGTCATGAACCTCCATCCATAGTTCCTTAGGCACTCTGTCTATCAGATCTAGTCCCTTGAATCTATTTCTCACTTCCACTGTATAATCATAACGGATTCGATTTCGGTCACACCCAAATGGCCTAGTGGTTTTCCCCACTTTCTTCAACTTAAGCCTGAATTTGGCAATAGGGAGTTCATGATATAAGCCACAGTCAGCTCCCAGTCTTGTTTTTGCTGACTGTATAGAGCTTCTCCATCTTTGGCTGCAAAGAATATAATCAATCTGATTTTGGTGTTGGCCATCTGGTGATGTCCATGTGTAGAGTCTTCTCTTGTGTTGTTGGAAGAGGGTGTTTGCTATGACCAGTGCGTTCTCTTGACAGAACTCTGTTAGCCTTTGCCCTGCTTCATTCTGTACACCAGGCCAAATTTGCCTGTTACTCCAGGTGTTTCTTGACTTCCTACTTTTGCATTCCAGTCCCCTATAATGAAAAGGACGTCTTTTTTGGGTGTTAGTTCTAGAAGGTCTTGTATGTCTTCATAGAACCGTTCAACTTCAACATACAGGGTGCTGGTTATTATCTATTTACCTCTGTCCCACCTACAATTACTTTCTTCTCTCTTCTACAAGATCTGTGCCACAGGTGGCTAGTCTCCCCTGAGTGTATCACCAGTCTTCCTTTTCTTTTGCCTCCCAGTTGGGTTTGGATTGCAGGAGGCACTGAGAGACTGAGGGGATGAAAGAGAAAGGTGTCTAATTCTCCCACTGTGTTTCACCACAGTTCCAGCACGTCCTTCTACATTATAATTTTTGTCAGCAGACAGCTCCAACTTCCACCAGGCGCTGGTAACAACACCTAGAAATAGATGTTGCCTTCCAACCTCCTTATCTTAACTGCATTATGCCTCAAGTTATAGAGCCTAAATCCTCCCCACTTCTCAGCATATTGCTCCTTTACTAAATTCTTTTCTGTGAGATTCCCACTTCTTAAAATATCCTGATGTTTTATTTGTTTATTTATTGACTGAAAGATCCTAGTTCCCCAACCAAGGACTGAACCCAAGCCCCCTGGATTGGGAGGTCAGAGTCTTAACCACTGGGCCACAAGGGAAGTCCCTGTGAGACTCTTTTAAATGTGCCAAATATTTCTGTCTGGATCCTAGTTATAGGACCAGTTATCACTATATGATTCTCCAATCATATTTTCCCTTGCCCTGAAAACAAAATCTTCACTTTTTAAAATTTACACCAGCACTTTAAGGGCAACTAATGCAATATCTTGATTTTATCTTGGGTTTTCAGACATTTCTTTAGGAAGTGTTTGGGTTTATCTACTTGGGATTTCTTTGGGTTTATCTACTTGGGATTCTCTCAGCTTCTTGAACATGTGGGTTTATGTCTTTCATCAAATTTGGGGAATTTTCAGTCATTATCTCTTCAAATAGTTCTCTGTGTTATTCTGTCTCCTCTCCCTCAGGGACTCCAACCACCCTTGGTTATCATCGTGTGTATCCCAAGGGGTTTGTTGTTGGTTTTTTTCAGTCCATTTTCTCTCCCTTGTTTAGACTGGGGAAATTCTATTGATCTGTCTGAATACTTGGATTTTAAAAAAGAGAGAGATGTGAAAAAATCTTATTAGAAATATATGTCTGAAGCATTTCCCTGAAAATTCATAACATACTTTTCTTCCAAAGCGCTATATACAACTGCTATTGCTGCTGCTGCTTCTAAGTCGCTTCAGTCGTGTCCAACTCTGTGAGACACCATATATACAACTACATTCTTATTTTCCTGTCATGATTTAACTGTTACTTTTGCAGGAAGTAGCTCCAATTTTATTTCCTTTATTGATCTTTTCACAATCTGTACTGATGTTGTTTATAGGTTTTTAGAGGTTTCTTTTCTGCTTCCTTCCCTGGGGAGCCAGATTTCAAGGGCAGGGACCGTACTTTGTTCACTACTGGATTGCACAGAGTTGGCTCTCTGCAAATATCATTATGAACAAAAAGTGAATAAATAGATCTACTACCCCTTATATATCCAAGGAGAAACACCTGGCAGGTCCACATATTTTAGTGATGGCACTGAAGTTGGACCAAGAAAAAGATAACACCTGTGTTCACAACCTGGGAATTTTAACCTCCTGGGGTATGTAACCTCCAAAAAGGGGAGCCCACTTGTGGCTCCTTCTTACCCAGATATGCCTATAAGTCTTAGTAAAATCAAATTTAACTGATACCCCAAAATTGTTCAGACTAAAAGATTAATACAAATCTTTAATTCCAGTCTGTTGAGGAAAGACGGAAGGAGGTTTAGATTCATTTCTGTTGTTGTGTCTGACTCTTTGCAACCCTGTGGACTGTAGCACACCAGGCTTCCCTTCACTATCTCTTAGAGTTTGCTCAAACTCTTTTCCATTGAGTGATGCTAACTAATCATCCCACACAACAAATTCCTTCAAAGCCTTTTACTCTAACTTCCTGCCCCATCTTCTCCCCTTCCCTCCCCGCTTCTCCTTACTCTCTCCCCTTCCTGCTCTCTCCTATATTGCAACACAGTCCTCCATTTCTCCCAACAAAGCCCCCAAAGCCCTCCTCTACACGAGCTGGCACCATAGGCTCCTTCAGCCTTTCTTCTCTGTCCTCCTTGACATTATCATTTTTCTTCTTCTCTTGGTCTGCATACATTTTGGACTCTTTTTTTTTTTTTCTTCTGGTTCTTTGCTCTCCCATCACTCTGCTCTGATATACAAGGCTAAGAAGCTCCCTGGAGAGGGCAGAATCTCCCTTGCTGGTCAGTTTGAAGAGGAGACCAAGTGGGCAGAGGCACAAGAAAGGATACTCACCCTGGAAGGAAGGGGAGGGGGGAGAATGCCGTGCAAAAGAGAGGTGACCAAAAGCAAAAACAAGTCCCTTCCCCACATCACAGGGACATTGGGACAGACAAGGACAAGATGCCATCGTAACTGTCCCTGTTGGTTCGTTTCACAGCTTTCTCTCCCCCTCCCTAGCCACTCCCTTGTCCTCCATGAGTTTCCCCCTCTCTGTTGTTTTGTCCTACAAGGTTTCAATCAGTGTTTTCCAGCCTATGAATGATAAGAACTATGCACTGTGGGCTCAGAACAGAAACTGCCACTTTACTTCCTCACTCTGAAGAACGCACAATTCAGTGAGAAACTTGAAACACAGCCTAGAAGTATTTATCTCACTGTCGGAGGTAATGGTTTAAAAAAGCTTAAATGAGGGCTTCCCTCAGCGGCCCAGTGGTTAAGAATCTGCCTTAGCTGGGGACATGGGTTCACATCCCACATGCCACGGAGCAGCTAAGCCTGTGCACCACAACTACTGAGCCTGTGCTCTAGAGCCTGGGAGCACAACCCCTGAGCCCACGTGCAACAACTGCTCACCCTAGAGTCTGTGCTCTGCAACAAGAGAAGTCACCACAATGAGAAACCAGTTCACTGCAACTAGAGAGAAGTCCCCATTCGCTGCAACTAGAGAAAGCCCACAAGTAGCAATGAAGACCCACTGAAGCCAAAAAATGCTTAAACAAACTGGCTTCAAGCTATGGAAAAGTAGCAGCAGAGGTTAGGGTCCTAGGGTCTGGAGAGTGACTGAGCTATTTCAGCCCCACCACTTAGCAGTGGCCTAAGCCCCTATCCAAATGCTGAGCATCCCTGATGCCAGCTACTCTGTCGGGAAATGCAAAGGATAATATGCAGCCCCAGAGGGATTCTCTGAGGGTGAAATAAATACTTCAGGTGAAGTGTGAAATCAATACCTGGCAGATAGTCAAGTTCAACGAACTTTAAATGTTGTCATGACTGTTGTCGAATCACACATAGGCTGACTGATCTTATCCCAGAAAACAAGGAAGTGTGGGTTTATGCAAGACAAACAGGCCAAGAAGGGTTGGGACCAACATTTGCGTATCTATCTAACCAAAGGCCTTATCAGATACCCCTCAACATGTCCTAACTGGCTTTCATTCAGTCTTTGCTCTGGTTTACATGTAAAGGACAGCAAAGTGCAACTTTTCACTCACAGGAAATCACACAGAATGTAGGGCCCGCAAGACACCGTGCGTTTCCCCTGGGGCACAGAGGTACAAACAAGCGCTTTGCACACTGAGAGATTACAGGAGCCCACCTTACAGAGGGGCTGGGCCAATGGACCCAAAGGCCGGGGCACTCATAGAAGATTCCAGTCCTTCTGTTCTCTCAAACTTCCACAGGATTTAAATGGTGGGAGGTGGGGGCGGGAGTGAGGGGCCAGAGAGGGAGGGTGGCCAGCACAAAGCCTACAAGGCACCGTGAGTAAAGGCGACTTGCTGTATTAACCCGTGTGATTAATCCAGCATGCTAAGGAAGAGTCTTTACAGAATCGAAACTTGTGTGGTTTTGATCCGGGGAGATTAGAAAACAGTGTTGCTTTTACTTGCCAGTGCCTCCTTGGCTTTGCGCTAGAGCTGTATTCTTCAGAGTCCAGTAGGAACAAAGGAGGAAGCATTTCTGTGAGCATGGGAAGCAAGGGCACATTGACAAACGTCCTTCTTCCCCTCCCCTTCAGGGAGACACTTCCTGAATTTCCCAAGAACTAGGCCCAGGGTTTGTGTTTGCATCTTTTCCCTCCAAAAGGCAAACGACTGAAAATTCCATCCCTCCTCCACCCAGTGCAGATTTCTGTCAACCTATGAAAAGTGCTTTTCACCCAGGCCTGGGTGGATGGCAGATCCCACCCCAAGCTCTATGCAAGACAGTAGCAAGAATGGCGCTGAAGCTTTCACTGTTCCAGTGGGAATCGTAGCTTCTTCAGGAGGGGAAGTAGCCTGAAAGTGTCCTGTCAGAATCCGAGAGTTTTCTCACATGTTTTAGTGTGAGAAGAATGGGAGCCTTTGGAAATGGCAGAGAAAGAGCAAGAAAGCCTCCAGGAAATGCAAACTTATCTGCGTGAGGCCTAGTCAGGCTTCATCCACCTCTGGTGGGCTATGAGGTAATTCTGAAGACTGACGTGAGCTATATCTGAGCAATGACATTTTGAAGCCATTTCATCTCTCCTAATTATACTTGGGAAAGTGAAAGTGAAAATGGCTCAGTTGTGTCTGACTCTTTGCAATTCCATGGACTACACAGTCCATGGAATTCTCCAAGAGAGAATACTGGGGTGGGTAGCCTTTCCCTCCTACAAGGCATCTTCCCAACACAGAGATCAAACCCAGGCCTCTTGCATTGCAGGCAGATTCTTTCCCAACTGAGCTATCAGGGAAGCCAAATTATACTTGGGAGGAGCAAACATAAGTCTTTTCCTGGAAGCTTCTGGGATCTATGTTACAGGGGTCTCCAACCTTGGGAAGACCTTTCCAGCCAGTGGATTGTGCTGAAGCCACCTTCAGTGCCAGCAGAATGGGGGTGAGAGGTAGCAGTCACAGGAAGCTTCCCAGGGCATGTTTAGGGACTGAGAAACACTTCAGTCTCAGTTCTAGAAAAAGAGAGAACCATGGTTTGCGAGTAAAGTGACATGAGTGAGGAGAACAAGACCCCAGCTCTCCCTCTCCCCTTCCTGACCTTTCTTATAGTTTTCCAGGCCATGATCCCTAAGCTACTGCCAAGACTGAGGCCAGCAGAAGGAGAGCTCCCAGCTGAATGCCAAGGTCACCCAGCTACTATTAGTCAGTGTATGAAAGTGAATGTGTTAGTAACTCAGTTGTGTCCTACTCTTTGCAACCCCATGGACATAGCCCACTAGGCTCCTCTGTCCGTGGGATTCTTCAGGCAGGGATACTGGAATGGGCTGCCATTTCCTTATCCAGGGGATCTTCCTGACCCAAGGACTGAACCCAGGTCTCCTGCATTGCGGGGAAGATTTTTTTTACCATCTGCGCCACCAGGGTTCATAAAAAAGCTGAAAGTTTATGAGGCCTCACCGTTAGAAATAATTTTACACTCCCCTGACTTTTCTCACCAAGCATGGTGCTTGGTGCAGAGTCAGCATTTAATAAATGTTTTAACTGTGTCATAGAACTCATACCAGCCAGCTCTCTTGCCCTTTGATAAATTCCTAATCTCGCTACTAAATTATAAGATCTTCAAGGATAATCACATTGACAGATTTATCCATGTGTCCCCCTTTTCCTGCCAACACCTAGAAGAACATCCAGAACATGGTAGGTTTTTAGTAAGTGGTGGTTGTCTCTGTGGTCTGTGGCACAATCTCCTTACATGTAGTCTTGTCATAGGAGTCTCTGGACAGCATGACTTGTGTTTGTGTGCATGGACAGACACATACTCTTGTCTGTATTTACATCTGTATTGGTGTACATGTGAGGTTTCCCTGGTGGCTCAGATGGTAAATAATCTGCCTGAATTGGAGGCCTGGGTTCAATCCCTGGTTTGGGAAGATCTCCTGGAGAAAGGAATGGCTACCCACTCCAGTATTCCTGCCTGGAGAATTCCATGGACAGAGAACCTGGTGGGATATAGTCCATCAGATCATGTATGTATCTTGTTCTGAAAGGAACAGCACCAAGGAAAGTGAGAAGTGGGAGGCCATAAGTTTTGGCTAATTATCAATCCTACTATCTGCAATTTTTCTTAATATATATTTCTATAATACTCTACTGACTGACCCTCTAGGTTCTTATCGGTTGACTGAAAATATTCAAAAACAGATAATAGATCATCCGGTCTCCTCCTCTTGCTTTATAGCACAGGAGACTGATCCAGAAAGGTTAAACAGCTTGCCCAAGGTCACAGAGCAGATGATGGAGCCAGGACCTCACATCCTCTCACCTCCTTGAGTCTCAGCAGCCTAGTTTGCGCTCTATGACTCTTGAAAACCTACTTTTGCTAAAGTTACCAAATGGTCCTAGTTGTCAGATTAAATGAGCATCCCTAGTACGTTTCTTTTTTCTTTCTTTACTATTTTATGCAACTAGGCTCTCCCTCCAGTTGAAACCCATGGTCTCCTTTAAACGTTGCTAACAGTCATGCTAATGGTCATCAGCCATGTGACAGGGAACAAGCACATTCCGAGAACTTTATTTTGTGGCCCTTATCCCCCGCAATGAACTCTAGCAGTCAGATATATGATTGTCCTCACTTTTAAAAATTTATTTGGCTGTGCTGGGTCTTAGTTGCAGAACATGTGATCTACTTCCCTGACCAGGGATTGAACCTGGCCCCCTTGCCTTAAGAGAGCAAAGTCTTAACCACTGGACCACCAGGAAAGTCCCAGGACTGTCCCCATCTTAACTTAGGAATACTAGAAGAAGTGAGGATGAGGAACTTGGCCAAGATCACACAAGTCATCCATGGTTAACTTGAAATTTAAACTTACAAGTCAGCCTGTGGATTGGGTACTTCCCACCACAACTGGGAAGTACCAAGGAAAATGAGAAGTGGAAGAACATAAGTTTTGGCTAGTTACCAACCCTATTATCTGCAATTTTTTTTAATATATATTTCTATAAGATTCTGCTGACTGACCCTTTGGGTTCTCATTGGTTGATTGAAAATATTCAAAAACAGAGAATCATCTGGTCTCCTCCTCCTCTTGCTCCTCCACAATTGTCAGTTCCTGCCTCTTTCTCACCTTTCTTGGTCACATGCCTTCTCAGTTTCCCCCTCCTTTCGTGTCCCTGAAATATTATCCCTCTGAGTTCCAGTCTCAGCTCTCATTTCTTTTCCCTTCTTTTGATCGTCTCATCCACTCTCAATACTTTCTTACAACCCCTGTATGACTCCATAACTTTTCCTCAAGCTCAGACCTCTATTCTAGGTCACAAACAAATAAAATCTCTATATACAGGTCTACTTCAATATCTGTATCTGCTAAGGTCCATTGCACAGAATGGTCTCCTTTCCTAACTTCTGCTCAGTTCAGTTCAGTCTCTCAGTCATGTCAGACTCTTTGTGACCCCATGGACTGCAGCACGCCAGGCCTCCCTGTCCATCACCAACTCCCAGAGTTTACTCCTGGAGTTTACTTCTGCTCAGCTGATAAGAAATTTGGTTTGGCTCTATGATATTCCAGTGTGTTTTCTCCTCATGCCACTTGGGTTTGGTTTATTTAAGGCAAAAATAGAAAACTAATCCTTCCTTGTTATTTTAACTAAAGGTATATTTGTTACTTTTAACCAAAGGGTTAACACACGCTGCAAGAGGAACACTCCACCTGTCAGCTGAGGCAAGGTCCCAGTTGCTCAGGAAGCCAGTCGAGACTCCAAAAATTCCTTCTTCATCACTACCATCATCCTGGGCCTGGCATCTGATCTCGTGATCATGGTCAGAAATGGAAAATCAAAGGCTGATTTTGATTTTGGCTACCGTCCATGGGATCGCATAGAGTTGGACACAACTGAGGCAGCTTAGCACACACGTGAAACAGACAACTAATGAGAGCATACTGTATAGCCCAGGGAACTCTATTCAGTGCTCTGTGGTGACCTAAATAGGAAGTAAATCCAAAGCACAGAGAACATATATATACATACAACTGATTCACTTTGCTGTATAGTAGAAACTGATGCAACATTGTAAAGCAACTCTACTCCGATAAAAATTAATTTTAAAAATTCCCAGATGATTTGTATATATAATAAAGACATAAAACACACTTTTATCTAAAGAATAAAATATCTTTCCCATGGTATAGGAGGCTGATCATGACCCATCATCTATTTATCCCTTTCCCAACCCCTGATCTCACAGGGCTCTCTCTCTAATCTGTTTGACAAATTAAGGAACCTGAGGCATCAAAAATCTAAAGAGGCAATTCTCCGTCTTCTCCATCCTGGTCACCCTAGAGCCTAGCACAGTCCCTACCTCACAAGACATATGCTGAGTCAAACTGAACTGGATCAATGAACCCTTTAAAACATAGATTTCTGAAATAATACAGTACTATGTTCCTATTGCATCTTTCATCTAGGTATGGTCTAACCAGAACAAGAAACAATGCAAGGAGGAAAGACAGTCAGTGTCATGAGCTAGATGCATCTTACTGCTTCAAACATGGAAGAGGGCATCATGGGGCAAGGGAGGTGGGGACGTGGTCTTGCCTGTGAAATCCTTGCTGCTCTCAGTTAATTTACTGCCTGAAGTCAAACCCACGCTCTATATATTAAAGCACAACCCCCACCTTTCTTTTGTTTAAGAAGAGCAAACTTTCACCACAAAGATACAAGAACAACAAATATTGATCTTCTTGACGGATGGTACACCTCACACCACAGGCCACTCAAGCATCTGCTCGTTACCACCCAGCCCTCCCCTTTGTGCGGAAATCGTGCCAAGTGGCCTCCTGTGTTGAGCGACTGCAGATTGCAAATATTTAAAAGAAATAAATTTCTCTGAATGAAAGCACCTTTCTTTGTTCTTCAACCCCCTCTTCTCCCAAGTCATGTTGATTCTGGGGCTCTGCATACTGCCAGCACCTGGACTTTCAATTGTTTGCTTGCCAAGATCGCTGTGGTTTCCTTGCTTGGTTTTAGGAACCATTATAAGTACAGTAGCCAATGAAGGTGTGTTTTCTTTCTCTCCTGGCAATCTGTAGGGGAAGCATGGGCTTCAGGACACCTAGCAGCAACTGTTATTAGAGTGCAAGGGAAGAGGAGTACAAAAATTAGAACTCCTCTGTCTGAGCACTTGTCTCCTAGGAGGATGAGAAATGGACCACCGTTGCAGATCAAAAAGAAAGGACTGGATTTCCTCAATAGCCTTAGTATTTGGCAGGGAAAATTTTAAACCTGGTTTTTCTGAAATCCAAAGCCATTCTTTTTTTTAATTAATGAATTTATTTTGGCTTCATCAGGTCTTAGTTTCAGCACCTGGGATCTTTCACAGCATCATGGTATCTTCCATTATGGTGCACCAACTCTCCAGTTGTGTCTCGTGGGCTCTGGAGTGCAGAGGCTCAGGAGTTGTGGTACGCAGGTTTAGTTGCTCTGAGGTATGGGGTCGTAGTTCTCTGACCAGGAATCAAACCCGCATCCCTTGCATTGAAGAGAGGATTCTTAACCACTGAACTACTTTGGAAGTTTCCAGAACCATTCTTTAACTGAACATGAATACTTGCAATCAGAAATAAGTATGGAATTTCAGCAAGCAGAAATTCAAATTGTGACTGAGAGTGGCCGCTTAGAATATTACCCCAAGTGTCTAAATACAAATACTGAATAAAGCTATTATTTGACATTAAGCATCACCCACGATTCAATAGAGGGCTTCCCTGGTGGCTCAGAGGTTAAAGTGTCTGCCTGCAATGTGGGAGACCTGGGTTCGATCCCTGGGTCAGGAAGATCCCCTGGAGAAGGAAATGGCAACCTACTCCAGTATTCTTGCCTGGAGAATCCCATGGACGGAGGAACCTGGTAGGCTGCAGTCCATGGGGTCGCAAAGAGTCGGACAAGACTGAGCAACTTCACCATTCAATGGAGTAGGATGATGCCCCATGTGATCTTGATTGCTGCTCCTAATCTCTCTCCACTGAGCTATGTTTCAAGGTAGCATTAAAGTTAAGTAAACTTCAACCAAACCTTGTGATCAAGTTAGCGTTGATGACAAACTGGGTATAGGGACAAATGGTCGGTGTAAAGCTTTAGCTTTTCTCTTACCCAAAGCCAGCTTCTCAAAGTTCTGCAGCCTCTGTTAATACTACCAATGGGAAGGGTGTTTGTTACTTTTTATTCCCTATTCTACTTCCAGAAACAATTATTGGGAACCTACACAGCTCAACATTCAAAAAATTAAGATCATGGCATCTGGTTCCATCACTTGATTGCAAATAGATGGGAAAACAGTGACAGGCTTTATTTTCTTAGGCTCCAAAATCACTGCAGATGGTGACTGCAGCCGTGAAATTAAAAGACACTTGCTCCTTGGAAGAAAAACTATGACCAAACTAGACAGCATATTAAAAAAAGAGACATTACTTTGTCAACAAAGGTCCGTCTAGTCAAAGCTATGGTTTTCTCAGTAGTTATGTATAGATGTGAGAGTTGGACTATAAAGAAAGCTGAGCGCCAAAGAATTGATGCTTTTGAACTGTAATGTTGGAGAAGGCTCTTGAAAGTTCCTTGGACTGCAAGGAGATCAAACCAGTCAATCCTGAAGGAAACCAACCCTGAACATTCATTGGAAGGATTGATGCTGAAGCTGAAACTCCAATACTTTGGCCACCTGATGTGAAGAACTGATTCATTGGAAAAGACCCTGATGCTGGGCAAGATTGAAGGCAGGAGGAGAAGGAGATGACAGAGGATGAGATGGTTGGATGGCATCACCAACTCAATGGACATAAGTTTGAGCAAGCTCCAGGAATTGGTGATGAACAGGGAAGCCTGGCATGCTGCATGTAACCATGGGGTCACAGAGTTGGACACGACTGAGTGGCTGAACTAAAGTGACACAATTCAAAATCTTGATCCATACAGTTAAGTGAGTGATCCCCCTAAACCTCAGGGATAAACAAATGCTCAGGTCTGACACGTCAGCACATCACAGTGCTATTGAGCTGCAGGGTTTGAAGTTCAGAACCAAAGTGATGTAATGAGATTTCACTGGGGCAACCAGGGTCAAGATTTGACAGTAAGAGACTGCAGCGTCTAGAGTGGCTGCAGCCATCCCATAAACACAAGACAAGTGTCTGCCAACTTTAAATCACTTTTTGGTGAGACAGCTTGAGTTGGGTGAGCTCTACTACTTTGCCAATTCTGTCTGGTCCTTAGAGACTTGTATTTGTGATATGACGATCAAAATGCAGTCTGTGGTCATAGAATAGTCTGTTTCACCTTGGGGAAAACTGATCAGTTCTGATACGGGTTGTCCTGATAAGAATGATGTGCACTTCACCTTGTTGACACATTCCCTAACCAGTTGAGCCAAAAAGTCCTAGGTAATTTATTCATTCCAAAAGTGAAAGATAAAGTACAAACCCTTACAACTAAAATAAAAAGGTATTTTGGTCTTGTCAACATACAGAGGACCTGAAACTAGCCTCTCTTTGGGGGCTGGATTAGGAAGATCACCAAAGAATTACATAACAAGTGTTTTGAATTATATGAAAATCATTAAGCCACCTTCATTTTCTTATAAAGCCTCCACAAATTACAAGAAATATCAGAGGAAACATGACAAAACCACTATTTTTAAATTTAAAATGAAATTCTGATTTACATAAAATGGATTTGCACAGAGTCAAATATTCTTAGGAAAATTATTCTATAAAAATCATCAACTCTAGATGTACTAAAATTTATGTTTCAAAATAATCTATCATAAATGTATCTTCGTATTTCACCCTCCATAAAATACACAGTTGTTAGTTGCATCAGCAGAAAAACTCTCCTGAAAATTGAAATTTATCAAAAGTTATTGGCAATCTTGAAGAAGGCAATGGCACCCCACTCCAGTACTCTTGCCTGGAAAATCCCATGGACAGAGGAGCCTGGTAGGCTGCAGTCCATGGGGTCGCTAAGAGTCAGACATGACAGCGACTTCACTTTCACTTTTCACTTTCATGCATTGGAGAAAGAAATGGCAACCCACTCCAGTGTTCTTGCCTGGAGAATCCCAGGAACAGGGGAGCCTGGTGGGCTGCCGTCTCTGGGGTCGCACAGAGTCGGACACTACTGAAGTGACTTAGCAGCAGCAGCAGCAGCATTGACAATCTTGGCTGTCCATTCATATTCAATAGTAAGGCACTAAGAGGCTGACTGCAAACTCTGGACTCACTGGAAGCCTTGTTGATTACTGGGCTTCACTGTAGCATGAGTCAGTTATCCTGCCCTTTCCTTGAAAGACTCCTCAGTGTCAGTATGTGAGGGTTTTTCTCTGGTTTCTCCAGAGAAGATTCCTCCAAATCCCAGCCTGGGAATTAGTTGCTTGGTTGATAGCACTCAAGGAACAGAACAAGAGAAAAGATCACTTTCTAAATTTCAGGAAATCCCTGTTTGGAGATCGCACTTTACCTCTGAGGCCAGTGTCCCTCTCTAACTTAATTTTATTGGATAATAAATCTCTTCTCCTTGGAAGGAAAGTTATGACAAACCTAAATGGCATTTTATAAAGAAGAGAGATCACTTTGCCAACAAAGGTCTGTCTAGTCAAAGCTATGGTTTTTCCAGTAGTCATGCATTGATGACAGTTGGACCATAAGGAAGGCTGAGTGCAGAAGGATTGATGCTTTTGCACTGTGGTCTTGGAGAAAACTCTTGAGAGTTCCTTGGACTGCAAGGAGATCAAACCAGTCAATCCTAAAGGAAATCAACCCTGAATATTCATTGGCAGGACCATTGCTGAAGCTCCAATAATACTTTGGCCACCTGATATGAAGAGTCGACTCACTAGAAAAGACCCTGATGCTGGAAAANGGAAAATAGGCTTATTTCATTGAATTCCCACCACAACCCAGAGAGACAGACGTTACTATTCCTGTTACACAAGATTCAAAGCATCTACCTCTGGGTCACAAGCTTTGCAAAAAATCCACACCCTTGTCTATTTTCAGATTGTCTGCTCTTTTACAGAGCACCACAATATCTGATGGCTCAGATAGTAAAGAATCTACCTGCAGTGCAAGAGACCTGGGTTAGATCTCTGGGTGGAGAAGATCCTCTGGAGAAGGGAATGGCTACCCATTCTTGCCTGGGAAATTCCATGGACAGAGGAGCCTTGTGGACTACTTTCATGGTGTTGCAAAGAGTTGGACAAAACTGAAAAACTAACACTAATATTTGAAGGACTGCTGACTCTGAGACTAGCATTTGCCAAGGGACTCAAGTCTGCAGAAACTCCTCTTGTGTGAAGAACCCATAGGGAAGCAGACACGGTAAGCTCTTACTGTATAAATAAGGAATGTCCATAATCATGCCCATCAAAGTCCATGTGTGCGTGCCTGCTCAGTCACTTCATTCGTGACCGACTCTTTGTGACCCTGTGGACTGGAGCCCGCCAGGCTCNTCATTGGAAGGACTGATGTTGAAGCTGAAACTCCAATACTTCGGCCACCTGATGCAAAAAGCTGACTCATCTGAAAAGAACTTGATGCTGGGAAGGATTGAAGGTAAGAGGAGAAGAGGATGACAGCGGATGAGATGGTTGGATGGCATCACTGACCTGATGGACATGAGACTGAGTAAGCTCCAGGAGTTGGTGATGGACAAGAAGGCCTGGCTTGCAGCAGTCCCTGGGGTCACAAAGAGTTAGACACGACTAAGCGATTGAACTGAACTGAATGTAGATAAATCAAATTCTAAAACTGATCTAGTCTAACCCCTTTCTTACTTAATGCAAGTCTCATTTCTCCTATTTGATAGAACATTCATCTCCTATGTCAAGGAAAGAGACTAGACAAAGGAATTCTCAAAGGAGGGTATTTCTGTATTTGGTTTTCTGTATGTTTCACCATATCTGGAAAATTCAGCATTCCTGAAACTTATCTTTTGGAGGGTCATTGGAAGACCAGAGACCTATTTTACATAGCTTACACAGACTGCATACATTTTTTAAATTGTTAATTGTTTTCAAGTTTCTTGAGATGACTCATCAGTTTGGGTGGCTGTAACATATTAGACTTTCAAAGAAGTAGCCTAGGGTCCAGAATCACATTTTTAATTTTTATTAAAATTTCCACTAAACTATGGTCCAAGTTGTCTTATTTTTCTTAGGTACTGTGCCTGGAGGACTTAACAGATTTGCCAGGATGTCCTACTTCAAGCTGATTTCAGAGACAGAGTAATTTGTTACATTTTTAGAAACTAGGTGAATGTGCAGAATTGGGCCATGACAGCGTAATATAAATGACTTTCAAAGTAAAACCGAAATAAATAAAGCTTGTGGGTATATAAGAGAAACAGAGACAGAGTCCATCTTTAAGTTGAGAAGTTTATACAAATTTATATAAATTATGAATATAAAATATAAATTTATATAAATTTATTTTAAATCATTTATATAATAAATGATTCTCCCTTCTATTTCCTTTGCCCTAAAGTCTCCTTATGTAGCAAAAATTTAGTTGCATCTTTCATTATACTAACAAAGGAAATATGTGAAAAACAGGAGTTTCAATTTCTATGTGGAAATTGAAATATTGATAATCTGGCCTCTTACTAAGAATTGTAAGTGATGAACTCTCTTCCTTCAAACCAGTTCTTTTCAATACATCAAAAAAGATACCTCTTTAGAGAAACTATCAGACAGACCTGAATTCTGTTGATATCTGTTCTCTGGCAGAGGTTTCAGTTTATTCTTAACAAAAGTAAAGCCACCAAAATTTCTGGGCACAGTTTCTAAGAAAAACCTTCAGAATCCCAGAGAAGGTTTGTAAGATGGTGATGGGTAGTTAACACAGGCAAGTCCTAAAACTATTACGGAGGAGGCCTATCCTCCCCACCAGTGGGTCCCAGAGCATGCAGCCATGGCTGCTGACTGCACAGCTTTCAAAGATAAAATGGAACATGTGGACATTAAGGTGCTGACTCCAGCTAAATTGGCTAATGACTAGCATCATCTAAATGAGGTAGCAAGCTGAAAGACCCATAATCTCTCCCTGTGTGCAGATTCTAATTAAATAATTATAATGTCCTTGTTGTAATTATTTATCAGTAACTGTGCTCCTGAGTATTGCTTCTTTTGCCATCATCTGTTCTGTCAGCTCAGCCGAACAATGAGACATTCACTTGGCCATGATGAGGGAGAAAATGAATGATTCTTACTCACCGCAAAATAACACTTGAAGAATTCTGGCAGCGAGGCAAGATTCTGGGCTCTCCATCTAAACTTTGTATTTTTAAGAGAGGAACTTCAGTATCCTGATTCAGATATTGAACTTCTGAGAGGTTTCAATAATATGACCAGAAAGCATGATTTTTCAGTATCTAGAACTTAACATTACATATTATAGCAATGGTATTTAAAAAGTATGTTATTTCCTATTTTGAGATTGTGGAATCTATAGCATATAACATAATGTATGTATCCAATAGTGAAAATTAGGAGTAATACAATAAAAATGACTAAGTAACTCTTTATTGATAATACCTGTAATTGTTCAAAATAACAGGAAGAGAAGGGACTCATTAAGCAGTGAAGCTGATTCTTGAGTCAAAAATGGGACTGCAAGAGAACATAGAGATGAATTTAAACCATGTAAAAGAAAGCAAGATCTTCACAGTAGACTTCCTCTAAAAAACTTACTCTAGTGAATAAATATATGTTTCTCCATTTCTTCTGGGGATTCAGGAATAAAAAAGGGAATTTAACTGTAGTATGTGAGATTTAGCTTTAATAAAAAGAAACATATTATGAGTGTGATCAGGGTAATAGTAAAGCACTGTTACTCAGCACTTGATGTTAAAGGTCTCCTTCCTATAAGTTTTCCAGTCTGCGAGCTTGCTAAGTAAGTCACTTCAGTTATGTCCAACTCGTTGCAACCCTGTGAACCATAGCCTGCCAGGCTCCTCTGTCCATGGGATTCTCCAGTCAACAACACTGGAACGGGTTGCCATTTCTTCTCCAGGTGGTCTTCCCGACCCAGGAATCAAATTGGCATCTCTTGTGTCTCCAGCATTGACAGGCAGTTTCTTTACCACTTGTGCCACCTGGGAAGCCCAGTCTGCACCTCTTCCCATTCTGACTACATCTTCCTACTACATAAGGCATTTGAATAATGTAGCTTCAGATTTAAACCTCACAGGAGACTTTGCATTTAGCGTGAAAAATCTTAAAAACAAAAATACCTCAGAAGCAAAAAGGATATTTGGGAATGATGATTTGAAAAAAACAAATTAGTTCAGTTCAGTTCAGTTGCTCAGTAGTGCCTGACTCTTTGTGACTCCATGAATCACAGCCCACCAGGCCTCCCTGTCCATCACCAACTCCCAGAGTCCACCCAAAACCATATCCATTGAGTTGGTGATGCCATCCAACCATCTCACCCTCTGTCGTCCCCTTCTCCTCCTGCCCTCAATCTTTCCCAGCATCAGGATCTTTTCAAATAAGTCAGCTCTTTGCATCAGGGGGCCAAAGTACTGGAGTTTCATCTTCAACATCANGTGGGGTGCCATTGCCTTCTCCAGAAGGGATACTACAAAGGTTTAAATAAATAAGAACCAAGTTCAGAAGGACATAAACAGAAGGCATTTGAAATTCTCCCAGTCTTCGACATTCCCTAGCTTCTTCACCCTGTGAAGTTGTAATTGATTACAGAACATGTGTATAAATTATGACTGCAGTTACCTTGGTCAGTTTCACTTCCAGCACATGGCTGCTATGGATCCGACTGTCAAAATGAGCTACTTCTTTGGACGAGGACTTAACCTTGGCAATGATCTTCACATAGGAGAACACGATCACAGCCGTTGGGAGCAAGAGGCAGAAGAAGAGGATGTTCAGGATGAAAATCTGGCCCCCTACTGAGGCCTGGGCCAGCCACCAGTCCAGGGTGCAGGAAGTTCCGAAGGGCTCAGGTGCGTAGTCCCCCAGACCTACCAAGGGCATGGTGGTCCAGAAGGCAGCATAGGCCCAGATGACCACCAGGCAGATGTAGGCGTGCTTTCTTTTCAGCCAAATCCCTGGAGGTGGAAGAAGAGCATTATCAGGATGTAATCTGCCCTCCACCCAGACACCTCCCTTCGACAGGTCAAATTCCACATCCAAAGAGTTGATCCATTGGATTCTGGGAGACGTGGTCAGTAACCAAAGCCGGAGGGAGAGTTGGGTGGAGGGAAGGAGAGCTCCAGAGCTTGGGCTCTTTTTCCAAGAGAATAAAACAGGAAGTGATTTCACAGGGAAGGTTTTCTCTAGGCGTCTGGGAGCCTTGGGAGGGGGACGTGACAAAAGCTGGGGAGAGGTGGCAGTAAAAAGATGAGAGGATGCTGAAGACGGTAGAAGATCTTGGGAAAATATCCAGAATGGCCTTGGAGCTCCTATCCAGGATAAGAGGCTAATTGGCAGAATATACAAATGGAGCCCCAAAAAAGCATATGTTAAGGGTTCATCAGAGGTAGAGTCCTTTGGGGGAGAAATGAGAAGACACTGCTTGTGTCTTTAAAATATCCTTCTTCCAAAAAGCTTGTGTGCCTCTCACCTAAGAAATCAAGGAGTGGGGATGGATGCCAGGGCTATGACCGAGTGGAGTGATGTTATAAGGGTTGGGTGAGAGCAGATTTTAACTCTTCCAATGTTATTAACACAACAGTCACACTCACAGCCAAAGGTGGAGAAGTGGGGAACGTAGGTAGAACATACCATGCTCTGCAAAAGTAATTCTGTGAAAATATTTTCAGAAAAACAAAGGAAAAAAAAAAAAAAAACTCCGTGTTTCAGCACTGGTTTCCATTAGCCAAAAGAGAATTCCAAGAGGCAGAAACAGTGCAGTCAGTTAAGGAAAGCTGTAACGCACTAGTGATCATTTTACAAAGTTCAATACCACCACCAAAGACAGGTCAGCCTGCTCCAGGGCTTCAGCCTCTACAGGAAGTTACCTCCGCCCCATTTATTCCCTGGAACCCAAAGAGCCATAGAGGTGGCTCCTACCTGCCTTGGGTTTTGGTAGCAGAGAAGAAATATCAAATCATATTTAATAAAAGCCAAATGGTTTCTTCAGTACAGACTCTGCTTAGCGTCACGTGAGGTCTGGGAAAATCAGAAGGGCCTAATCCTTCTCATGCCTAGTATTTGACCCACTTCACGTAACCTTTCCAGACGTCAGTGTTCTTAGCAGTAAAATGGAGGAAATAAAAATCTACTGCTTACAGATTTCGAGAAGGGTGAAATGAACCATGCCAGGTCTCCTTTGCAAACTATGAAGGACTACGTTGACATGAATATTCACTCCTGTGTTTGTGTCATTTGGCACTAACAAGAAACGTAACAGATGGTTTCCTTCGTCTCTATTTTTTTTTCCAAATAGACATCATCATAAAATGCAAATCTCATGGACCCACCAGATAGGAGTAACAATCAGGTAGCTCTTGGTTATCCATTATAACGCAGAAAACATTCGCCCGGATAATTATCTAAATTTACAGGAACGTGCATAAGCATATGTAGAAGCGTTTACGGTGAGGGTTGCTTGGTGAGGTGTTTTATACTTACATTCGGTTATGGTGAAAGGCTGTCAAGTACAGGAGGGAGTAGATTAGTAGATTGGTTCTGTGATGCTCCAGCAGTCAGAACTAGGACCAATGGGTGGAGGTTACTGGGAAGCAGTTTTGTCTCAATATAAGGAATAACATTGTAACAACCAGAGCAGACCAATCAGAGAATGGGCTGCCTTGTGCAGTAGTAAGCTCCCCGTCACTGGTCACTGGAATTACTCAAGAAGAGGCCAGGTGGCTGTCTGTCAGGGATGCCTTAAAACACTTTATCCCATTGCTTGGGGGAAAGGTCTACATGGCCCCAAGCGACTTTCTAATTCCAACATTCCAAGATACCATGTGGAGGGTTTAATTGTGCAACAAATCAAATGATGAAACCAGACTATCGAGAATCAATCTTAGAAGAAGCTGGAAAGCATATACAGTTCCCATTGAAGTTGTGCCCTGCAGTGATTCTGGGGGGCGAGCAACATTATCTCTCTATTGGACCCGAAGCCTGAAGTCAAGAAAATATTTAAAAAGCAGAGACACTGAGGTTTAGTATTCCTCAAATATCTTCAGGAAATTGAGCTTTTTGCTTCTTCATCTGTAAAATCTATAGATATATTTAAAATTTACTTGATATGATCAAAAATAAGTTTATAGAAAAAAATTGACTCTGATATCCAGAATAGGAATAACTGTATTTTTTGTATTTTATTGGAATTTTTGATTCAAGTTATTTCTACTGCAGATTCTAAACTGTTGGAAAAAGCGATGCAAAATTTTTCTTAAAGATGAGTGCCGGATGGTGCAAACATTGGACCCTATCCCCCACCCCAACTTCCTGTATATTTTGTTTTTAATCTAGGAGTGTAAATTTTTAAAATATAAAGAAAAATTCTACCCCATTGAGAATGTCACATCAACTTGATCTTTCCCATTTGGGGCTCCAGGCCATGTTCTGTCTCCATGGTCACAATCACCAAGCTGATTGAGACTGATGGACAAAGCAGTGTACCGTGAACTAGTATCATTCTCTGGTTGCACCTAGTTCTCAATATTAAATTTAAAGGGCCAAATGTGTCTCTTTCGGGTTCAATAATTTTTCCAGAAGCCCAAGAAGCCAAAGTATTAAAAATTTATTTTCCCCATGTAGAATGGTCTTATCAAGGGTGTTTATGGCTGGCTCACCCCTAACCGATTCTCTTACCCACTGCTCTTTCTACATACCAAGACCACAAAAAGAATGTTGGCTGGTATTTCGTATGTGTGTCCTTTCCTGCAGGCTTGGTTCTCTAACCTGGAGGAGAATTCCTCATTTCTGCAGCCACGGGGAGCCTGAGTGCTAAAGGAGAATCAGAAAAATCTTTCCATATAATTATACTTACTACTCAGGGAAACAGCTAAAACATCCTGGACCCAATATCTTTTCAGTGCATTTTATTTCTTTCGCTTACATGGCATAACACAGTAAAAGCTTACACACTTTATACAAAGAGATGATACTTTCATAAAAGCATCGTAGCGAAACACCAGACATTCCTATAAAAAATAGTATTGAAAGAAACCTACATGGACACAGGTTCGAGTCTTTAAGCATAAGTTAGAACAAGATACGCTATGAGTAGAAATACTCCTAGTCTCTGAGTGTATTCATAATCTTTGTTTATTATCTCTGGGTAAAACATGTACCGCTCTGACAATCCACCTAGATTCGACTCTCAGGGAATAGAAACCTTCCTACTTACCATATGATAAATAGCAGATTTTCAGGTATCGGTCCAGGCTGACAGCAGTCATAGTGATAAGACTTCCACAGCCAAAGAAAAATCCAGCCCATCCATACCAGCGGCAGCCAATCCAGCCGAACACCCAGCGGTGACAGAAGCAAGAGATGATGGTGAACGGTTTGCCTACAACTAGAGCGCCAAGTGACTTGTCAAGGGACGTTCCCTCTAGTTAAACTTTACCCCGCCCACCCAACTCCCTGTGGAGTCTTATCCTAGGCAGACAAGAGGGAGCTATTTTAGGTCGAATTTGTTTACAACCAGATCCATATCTCTAGGATTTAAACTATTTATCCCTTCAGCCTTCATCAGCTTGTTTTGTTTGTTACTTTCTAGAAAGTAGTCTTCTATTTTAATTCACACCCTGCACCCTTCTTATGCAGTATATACTCAATCTTCCCCCTCCTTGAAGAGAACGGCCGAGGAAGCTTTCCAACGCCTGTATCTGATCCACCTATCAAAAGAGGGTTCCCCAACCTTCATGCATTAGAAAACCCAAGTAACTGACATTCACAGCCTGCAAATGCTGGCCCCTTCCACCCTTCCCAAGTGTACCTTCCCTTGGTACACTGTTAGTTCAATCAAGTAACTCATCTTTATTGGGTGCTTTTATAAGCTAGACACACATCACCTCTAGCTGTCTACACAGCCAGTGCCATCTTCCAACTAACTAAACTGAGCACCTTCATCTCAGAGCTTTCTAATCCTGTTGGGTCTACACTCCACTGTCAGTAGGGAAACTCAATGTAAAAGAGTTCTTGTTTTGTTCAACAAAGAATTATTTAATGCTCATTATGTAAATGGTGCTAGAGGACAATGTGGAGATCAAGATTAACAGATTCATTTTTAACAGAAAAGACCAAACAATAATTTGTAAGATACGGTATGATGGAACGATGGCTCGTGACGAATGGCGGGAAGAAAAATGAAACAGAGGAAGGAGAGAGACAGAACCTGCTGTTTTCAATCAGATCAGGGAAGACCTCTCTGTGAATATGAGGTGTAGGTGGATGCTAAATCAGTGGCCCAGAACTCGAGCAAACGTTTAGAGGGAAAATATTCTAGGCAAGGCCAACAGCAAACTCAAGAGTTTGAGCTAAGGGTCTGCTGGGTGGTGCTGCTGCTGCTGCTGCTAAGTCGCTTCAGTCGTGTCCGACTCTGTGCGACCTCAGAGTCAGCAGCCCACCAGGCTCCCCTGTCCCTGGGATTCTCCAGGCAAGAACACTGGAGTGGGTTGCCATGTCTTTCTCCAATGCATGAAACTGAAGAGTGAAAGTGAAGTCGCTCAGTCGTGTCCGACTCTTAGCGACCCCATGGACTGCAGCCTATCAGGTTCCTCCACCCATGGGATTTTCCAGGCAAGAATACTGGAGTCGCCATGGGTGGTGCTAAAGGCATCCAAAAAAGGCAATGGACAATGACTTGAAGGAGTACAGTTATGTCTGTTATGTCTGTTGTGCCTGGGATCCGTTAGCAAAACAGATATGTTAGGCTTCTGTCTAGAGTGGAGCCTTTAACAAACCTCTGGGATGTCATCTAGAACCTTTGGGATGTCAAAGCGTTTTTTTAATTTTTATTTATTTGTTTGTGTGTTTGTTTTCAGCTGCACTGGGTCTCTTACTGTGTGCGGGCTTTTTCTAGTTGCAGAGAGTGGGGGCTACTCTCTAACTGTGGGGCTCAGGCTTCTCATTGCCATGGTGGATCTAGAGCTCAGGGGTTCAGGAGTTGCAGCACACGGGCTTAGTTGCCCGAAGGCATGTAGAATCTTCCCAGACCAGGAAACCAACCCATGTTCCCTGTGTAAGCAGGCATATTTCCAACCACTGGATCACCAAGGAAGTCCACGCCAAAGGGATTTGATGAATGTTTCGGAAATGTCTCTCCCCAAACCAGCTGCACATTAAAATCACTGGAGGATTTTTTTGTTTTGTTTTGCTTCGCTTAATTTTAAATATCAATGTCCAGAGTTCCACCTCCCAAATAATCTGATTTAATTTGTCTCGAGAAAGCTAAGCCATTACAGTATGTTTTTTATCTCCCCAGGTGATTGTGATACATGTTCATGATTGAAAGCCGTTGATAATTAAACAACAAATATTAGTTGTGTAGATGAAACAAATCTGGTCTAAAGGATGTGTTTTTCAAGGTGCTTTATAATGAAAATATTAAAGCAAGTAAAAATTTAAAAGACACAAACGTTTTCTTTAAATAAACATTTTTAAGACTTATGGAAGGAAAAAATGTATTGAGAGATATCCAGGGTTTCCCTGGTGGCTCAGTGGTAAAGAATCTGCCTACTGATGAAGGAGACACAGGTTAAATCCCTGATCCAGGAAGATTCCACATGCCTCAGATCAACTACTGTGTTGCAACTACTGAGCCTCTGCTCTTGAGGCCGTGCTCTGCAACAAGAAAAACCACTGCAACGAGAAGCCCGTGCCCCACAACTAGAGAGTAGCTCCTGCTCACTGCAACTAGAGAAAGCTCACACAGCAATGAAGACCCAGCACAGCCAAAGATAAGTTAATTAAATTAAATTAATTAAAAAATAGAAAGAGAGATCCAGAGGTTGGAAAAAACGGTCTGAGTTGATCACAGAAAACTAACCCATGGAAGAAAACGCTTCCTGGTGAATTACTCTAAGAAATATGCAGAGCAGACCTGCGTGGTTGAAAGCATTTTCAATGGACCCGGCCAATTATGCGAGCTGTGTGCTTCAGTCATGTCTAACTCTTTGGGACCCTGTGGACCGTTGCCAACCAGCTTCCTCTGCCCATGGGATTCTCCAGGCAAAAAAAAAAAACCCTGGAGTGGTTGCCATGCCCTTCTCCAGGGCATCTTCCCTACCCAGGACTAACCTGCCTCTCCTGCATTTCAGGCAGATTCTTTACCCACTGAACTACCTGGGAAGCCCCAGACTAGTCCAGTTCAACTGTAAGCGTTTGTCCGCTACAAGTGAAGGATGTGGCTGAACTGGCAGGTTTCAGTCAAGCATCACTAGGGGGCAGCATGGTGAGCTGAGCGGGAGCGCGGTTATTCATGTTGCGACACCGCCATCGTGTGTCCAAATGGAAAATGGCACTCATTTTGCAGCCTCGCAAATCACCCCCAGGCGCATCTTATTTTCACAGAAAGGGGCCGGGTCTGTCATGCTCCCCTTAGTATGCATGTGTATTTCCCAAAGAGCTGACGATATTTCAGCCTGTCCATGCTGAGAAAAGTCTTCCCAAATAACCAAGATCATCCAAACTCAGTAAGAGGGCAGCACATCCACTGCTGGGTGATAAATAGTGACTCAGTGGATCAACACTTAGCACTGAGCCATGTTTTTAGAGATTGGCAGTAGCAGAAAAATCTACTTACAAAGAGAGAAACAAATACCAGGAAATATTTTTTAAAGGGTGCTTAGATGGGAAACTGCTAAAATATTTCTGGTGGAAAGACGAGTTGATGTGTGCTATCCGAACTCAGTTTTCCCAATTCTAGTAACTTAAGACCACATGCTACGTAGCAGAAAATAGGGATCCAAAGACATATTTGTGTGTATCTAGGCAACACTGGGATTGTACAGACAAACCCAAAAGGAGGTGACTTACCCCCAAATCATTCATATTTGTAAAAATTAATTACAGTTAAAGACAAATTGTCTTTCAGTTCCTCCTTGCTGGGTAATCAGAGAGGCCAAAAAAGCAAGAAATAAACCAGGGGTTCAAAATTTTGGCTGCACAACAAATCTACCTGGAAGCTTTAATTTTCTAATCCTAAATCACCTGATGTCAGAGCAACATTCTCAACCAATTAAATCAAAATTTCTGGGTATGAAACTCAGCCATAAGTTGTTGTCCTTGTTTTAAGTTCCCCAGGTGATATTTTTGTGCAGCCAAATTCAAGTGCTATTGAGCTAAAAGTTTCCTGTTCTTACACTCAGTCCCTAAGCCCCACTTAAGTATGTCGTTACGAGGGCAGCCCTCCCTCCTTCCTAGACCTAGACTCACCTCTCAGACTCATCCTTTAGCCCAAGACACTCCCTTGATGCTTAACAGACTTCCGTAATTGTGGGAGGGGTGTGACAGAGTTCAAAATAGGGATCTACAGCCTGTCTGTACGTTTGTTTGGGGCATCATTTAGTCCCGTTCAGTATGAGGTGTCTGAAGCATCATGTATCATTTCAAATTGTATCCTCAGCATCTGACACACCTGGCACACTGAAAAGACTCAATGCACCCTAAATGGACAATCTCTATCGCCAGACACCACTCCACTGACTGACCACAGATTCTGCAAAGATGACTTGTGCAAAGAGAAGCAAAAGAGGCTGAGGGTAGGGTGATCTGTGAGCCAGTGAGCACTTTATAGCTGGGCGTTGAAACCCCCCAAGGAGAAACGGCGTGGCAGAGTTACCTGAAATCCCCAGATCACAGACTGCTAAATTGACAGTCATGATTTCCGCAGGCCTCAGCTTCTTTTTTCGTCTAGAAGACATATAAAGGACATACCCATTTCCAAACGTGGACAGAATCCCTACAAGGAAAAATAGAAGTTTCCATCATTAAGACGAGGATTCAGAGCTCCCTCGGGTATGAAACACTTCTCAATTTCAAAAACGGACACCACTGATTTAAGAGGGTAGTGAGAGGACTCTAAATAAAAATCTAAGTTAAGAAGATGAAATAAAAAGCATGAGGTGTAAGTGACAGGCAAGGGATAGGTTGCCTCCAAAAAAGATAGGAGTCAGGGGTTATTAAACTGCACTTACCCAGAAAAAGGAACCACTGATTTCCCAGTGGAGCTCAGGAGGGTGAGGGAATCCCCATGGTCAGTACTTGTACTAGCCACCAGGATGGAGCATCTCCTTAGCCATCTTTAGAGTACTGGCTTTATAGAAAAAACTCCTTCCCTCTGATGAGAAGGGTGAAACCCTTGGCTATCAGTAAATTCTGAAGACGAAGTGACCCAAACACACTGAGGTGCTTTCACTCTCCTTGTGGACTCCTGAGGGGAAGCTGGCATTCAGGAGTGGCAGAGGCCAGATTAGGTTGGCATGGCCCCCTGCAAGGACAGGGTCCGTCTCCTGGAGACATATCCAGGGCTTTTTGCATCCTGCGGACGTGGACGCTGGGTGTCTGCCACTGCTACTGGACTAGGCATGGAGGGGAAGTGGGTGACAACTGGTAACATGGGCTCTCCCCCTCCCACCAAAGGGAGAGAAGGTGGCCGTCAACCCACCAACCTACCAACAATGGTATCAATGTGTTCCCACTTTTTAATATCCTTTTATTAATGACTGATCAGCTTTGGCATTACAATAACTGTTCAAAAGCTCTTGCAAACCCAGTTTAAATCCAAAAAGACCCAATCCCTACTGACTTTAGTGAAGAAAAGAATACACCTACTTCCATAGCTTAACATGTAGAGTAGATTTCTTCAGGAATTCTTGCTTCATAGCTGTGTATAAATGAGAATCTGGTACAGCTGCCTTTAGTAGTAAGGAATAAGGAGAGTATTAACAGGAGAAACCCAGATTTTTCTATCTTAACTTCTACTTCTCCACCACAATTCATTTGAGGGGCAGCCGTGTGTTTCACAGCTGGGTGTTTCAGCTGATGGCATGAAACAGCAGACACTAACTGCATTGTGCTCTTAGGAAATTGTGAATTCCAGGCGTCAGAGCGGCCTTGTGGGCCCTTACAGCCTCTAGCTTTCTTAAGACAGAAGAGGCAAAAAATAGAAGAGACTGTGGAGATTCCAGAGCAAACCAACTGAAATAAAACCCAGGCCTCATTAAAGGGAACCAGCTAGCAAGGCACACTGGGAAATTAAAAAGTGACAACAGGGCTGGAAAAATTATAAACACGTGGCTTCTACTTTGTATCCAAAAAGATTAAAAGCAGTAACTATGCATACGCATTTGATACACAAAGATCATTTAAACATCCTTTGCCTTTTTCTTCTCTTTTGAGAATACTGAATTTCTTACTTTTCCTTTCTTAAATTATTTTTACTACTGATTCATAAGGCTTCACCCAGTGCCCAAAGCTTATCAAAAAATAGTCAACTCTCTACGAGCTACATATAAGTTATTTAGAGGGGAATATTAGAACACAAGCTTACTTTTAATGAGAGTCAAAGGAAAAGAAGATGAAGAAGGTAAAAGCTAAAGCAAGGGGGACTTTTTTGATGACAGCAATCCTGACGCTTTCTATGAATACAAAAATGTTAGATCTTGTATATAGACCCTTGATGAACTGTTTCTAGGAAAAGAGCAGAGAACGGAAATGGGTCTCTTGTTCATTTCTCCTCTGTTCCAAACTCACATTATTTTTTCATCTTCCAGTTTTCCTTAAGACTTCTAGTATTTCACAAGAATGTCACTCCACTGGTTCCTTAAAAGAATCCGGGCACATCCTTACACTTGTCCTAGAAGTGGGGGAATCAGGCACAGAACTAAGCCCCAAACTGGGTCAAGGATGAGTCCAGCCTCCCCTTCCCTCCAGCTGAATCTGGCTGCACGCTGAACAGAGACCTGGGAACATACGTTTGGTCCCCCCTTCGACTCCCTGAGTCATCTGAGGCTCCTTTTGTTGCCAGATTCTTTGGGGACCTCTTTTCCTGGCGCCTCCTCAGCACTCCCACTTGACTATTACCGTAGATTTTCCTTCAGACCCCTCATCATCCTCTCTGTTTTGTGGCATCCGGAGAAATCTGTCAGGTTACAGGTGCTACTTTGCAATTCATTCCTCACAACTGGTTGAGACAAATTCTATTTATAAGATGTCTATTTTTCTGTCATTTCTGATCACTGAAGGTACTTACATCTAATAAAAATGCAATGTGGATTTTACTACCAGATAGTCTCTGTGTGGGCAGAGAGCAGTTTGCCCATTACGTTCACAGCTGTGTTTCCAGCAACATAAACAGTGACAAAGAATGGGCACTTTGCCCATACAGTTGTGTTTGAAAGGATGTGGAGGTCCATTTATAAGAAACAGAATTTAAGTCAGTATGATAATAACTAATATNGTACTTACATCTAATAAAAATGCAATGTGGATTTTACTACCAGATAGTCTCTGTGTGGGCAGAGAGCAGTTTGCCCATTACGTTCACAGCTGTGTTTCCAGCAACATAAACAGTGACAAAGAATGGGCACTTTGCCCATACAGTTGTGTTTGAAAGGATGTGGAGGTCCATTTATAAGAAACAGAATTTAAGTCAGTATGATAATAACTAATAACAAAACCAAGGACTCAGGAAAAGCCTTTGCGGCAGAATTTCTAATTCAATTTCATTAATTCCTTTCCCTCAAGCACTGACCATAGAGGGGTCTCCAGACTTTTCTAATGAGTTTGGCTAATATCAGGAGGTTAAATGAAAGTNCAAAACCAAGGACTCAGGAAAAGCCTTTGCGGCAGAATTTCTAATTCAATTTCATTAATTCCTTTCCCTCAAGCACTGACCATAGAGGGGTCTCCAGACTTTTCTAATGAGTTTGGCTAATATCAGGAGGTTAAATGAAAGTCTTAGCCAGTAATAAGTAGATGAGAAAGAGAGATGGGAGGAGGAAAGAAGGGAGAAGAGGAGAAAGAAAGAAATCGAGAAAGCTTGACCCAACACGTGAAAAGATTAAAGGCAGACACACCTAAAGACACAACCCACCTGCACGCTGGTTACCCAAATTTAAAACAATGATTTTAAATGTAAGAAAAATATTATGGTTGAATCGAATTACCTAGACTGGTGCTGTCCAATAGAAATATAATGGAAACCAGAAATATGAGTCACATATATATTTAATTTTTTTTCNAGACACACCTAAAGACACAACCCACCTGCACGCTGGTTACCCAAATTTAAAACAATGATTTTAAATGTAAGAAAAATATTATGGTTGAATCGAATTACCTAGACTGGTGCTGTCCAATAGAAATATAATGGAAACCAGAAATATGAGTCACATATATATTTAATTTTTTTTCTGGTAGTCATATCAAGCAAAATAAAAATATTACTATTTATTTTGAAAATATATTTATTTAACCTAATGGGTTAGCTGTGTGTGCTATGCGAAGTCACTTCAGTTGTGCTCAACTCTGTACAACCCTACAGATTGTGGCCCGGCAGGCTCCTCTGTAGATGGGATTTTCCAGGCAAAATTACTGGAGTGGATTGCCATGCCCTGCTCCAGAGGATCTTCCCAAACCAAGGATCGAACCGGCGTCTCTTGGTCTCCTGCACTGAAAGGCAGGTTCTTTACCACTAGCACCACCTGTAGCCGATTGTTTAAAATTATTAATGAGCTATTTTCCATTATTTTTTCTGGTCCTGTGTTTTCAGTATCTGATTTCTATTTACACTACACACATCTCAATTTGGAGAAGTCAGAAGTACTGAGGAGCCACTCGCGGCCACCACGCTGGATGTCAAAGCCAGGAAGAAGACGCACCACGTTGTGGACCAGGCACAAAAACTTTAGACCCTGGACTGACTTCCACTTATTATTCAGACATTTTTTCAACTCTCACCAAAATCTCTTGGTGATGCTATCATGGCCAGACTTGACTTTAGGTGAAGCAAACTGAGTGTGATCCTCCTGACGGTAGCATGGGGACAGAGTTCCCTCCGTTGCAAAAAAACAGAGGCTAAACTAGAAGCATTCTAAGGTCCATTCTGAGCCTATACTCTTAGCATCATACCAAGAACACTTTTCAAAAGGTAAAAGCACTCTANCCCGCCAGGCTCCTCTGTCGATGGGATTTTCCAGGCAAAATTACTGGAGTGGATTGCCATGCCCTGCTCCAGAGGATCTTCCCAAACCAAGGATCGAACCGGCGTCTCTTGGTCTCCTGCACGGAAAGGCAGGTTCTTTACCACTAGCACCACCTGTAGCCGATTGTTTAAAATTATTAATGAGCTATTTTACATTATTTTTTCTGGTCCTGTGTTTTCAGTATCTGATTTCTATTTACACTACACATATCTCAATTTGGAGAAGTCAGAAGTACTGAGGAGCCACTCGCGGCCACCACGCTGGATGCCAAAGCCAGGAAGAAGATGCATTTTAAATAAGATCTCCTTATCATTAATTTTATTATTCGGTAGACATACCTACTACCAAAGCAATCAAAATGAAATAGTCTCCAGATAAAGTATTTTGCTATACAGCTTCTTGGATTATCGAGGGAATATTTATCCCTAATAATAAAGATAATGGAGTCGATTCTATGAAACATATAAAGGCCGGATTCCACGCGTTTTTCCTGCTTCCTCCCAGTCTTCATCACAAAATATTCACTTAAGTGTTGGCATCTTTGTGCAAAGTCAACATAGCAGCCTATGAATTTTCTAGATGCAGCCTTTGCACGGAAAAAGAAAACAAGGAAACTTACCAATGATTGTTAAGTAAAAGCCAGCCACTAAATCCGCTTCCCAGGAAAGCTTGGAAGCAAAGGGATCCCCATCGCGAAGATAAGGCGGCCGGTGCTCCTCCGGGGGTGGGGCCGTGTGGTTCAAAGCCATGCTCTCCTCCAGCGCCGCGGTCTGAAAGGTAGATGCGTGCAGGTCACAACAGCCCAGAAGAAGCCCGCCCGACCCATCTCACGGCAGTGCCCCCAGCCTTAAAATAAAAATCAAGTTCGCAGGGTCACGCTTGAGTCTCTAATAAGTGGTGAACACTTGAGCGNGAAAGGTAGACGCGTGCAGGTCACAACAGCCCAGAAGAAGCCCGCCTGACCCATCTCACGGCAGTGCCCCCAGCTTTAAAATGAAAATCAAGTTCGCAGGGTCATGCTTGAGTCTCTAATAAGTGGTGAACACTTGAGTGTTTTTCTTCCACTCTCCACATTTGTCAATATTCAATTCTCCAGTGTGTAGGTTATCCAAGTGTATGTGATTTCTTTCCCACAGCCGCCCAGTTTGCGCCACTTCACACCCTCCTTGGGTGAATAAGAGGCTGAAGGCCAAATCTCATCATTTTACTGCTTCTGGCAATTTTTTTTAACTTTTAAACTTTTTGCTTTATATTAGAGTATAGCTGATTAATAATGTAGTGATAGTTTCAGGTGGAGAGCAAAAGGACCCAGCCAAACATAGAGTATCCATCCTCCTTGAAACTCCCTTCCCATCCAGGCTGCCACATAAGGTTGCTTCTCACAAGTTTTGTAAAGGTCTGAGCCAAGGAAAGATGCTGTATGAATACACACACACATATACACACACACACACATGAGATATTTAATCAATATTTATTAAAATACTATCAATATATAAAGTATTTTAATTTGCCAGAGTACAGTGGGTTTTTATTTATCCAAATTGCCCAGAGGAGCATCTCTATCAGTTATATGTTCAGTGAGCTTCAGAATTTTTCTAAAAGAAAAAAGTCATTGATTATTAGAGCATTGAATACAAAGAGACATAGAATCTTCACTAAATGAAGTTAAGAACTAAAAGATTGCCAGGAAAGGAACAGAAAAAAAAATATTTTACAAAGTAATAAAATTTAAAGCTGAGTTATTTAAAAACAAAATATCTTTCAACATTAGACCATTTAGAAATGAGTTCTATTTGGGTTGTAATTGGTACAGTGATAAAGAATCAGCCTGCCAGTGCAGGAGACCCGGGTTCAATCCCCGGGTCGAGAAGATCCCCTGGAGAAGGAAATGGCAATGCACTTCAGTATTCTTGCCTGGAAAATCCCATGGACAGAGGAGCCTGGCAGGCTACAGTCCATGGGGTCGCAAAGAGTCAGACACAACTGAGTAATTAAACAGCAAGAACACTAGGCTCATCCACAGGCAGATTTGAGTTTCAAGTTTCTTAAGGCAGAAAGCAACTCCATTATTGCCCACCCTCACCGCTTCCAATTCATTCTCTAAATCCACTGTTTGCTGTAGAAATACTATATAACAGTGCAAGTGCTTCTGTGAAAAATCTGATATTTCAGGGAAGATGCCAAGAGTTGCAAAAGAAACCTCCTATCTAAAAGTGAAGAAGAAAATAAATGACTGCTCAAGACACCTCCCCCTAGATTTATGATTCTATGCAAAGAGTTAAAAAATGCCTCTTGGAGTAAATTGTATGTCATTAATCACATTATTTGTATTCAGATATTCCTTTGAGCAATAAAATATACTCTGGCACCCTCACATTTGCTACTTAGTGGTCTTTTGCCCATGAGTAATGCTTCTTAAAACTGTTCTCATAACAGCTTACTATAGAAAAATCTAAAAACATCCCCACTCCTCATCACCTGTAAAAATTTTCAGTATTTTTTGAGTTACTAGCATTGACCTCTATGATTTCACAATAAAAATTAAGAGGTAACCTGAGATGGAGCCAGACCCAAGTTCTCCTGTCTAAACTGAAAGAATTTACAAATGACTATTTAGCAGATATGGAAAACAGAATGGCAAATCGTCACCTACTAAGAGGAAGTAAACACCATCAATGAGTATCAAGGATGATGATTTAATTCTATCCAACCTTATCCAGTCTTAGAATTATCTTCAAAGAGTGTTAGGCCACAGATTTCTCTCTGACCTGCTAAATTGTCCCTGTTTAAGGCAGGAGGTAGCATGGGCGTTGTAGACAGCTACTTATACATAGGATCTGAAAGTGTGCTTCCCAAAATGGGCTTCCCTACTGGGCTGCTCTGGCTTCTGAAAAGTTTTTTGTGTTTTTTGTTTTTTTACCTGAAGGCTTTATCAACCTCACATTTATTTCTAGNGAACTGCTTCACCCAGAGCTCCTGCCCCTGAGTCAGGCCACTGTTGACCTGGACCTCCACAGGAGACACTCAAACACTCAAAGGCAGGTCTGACTCAGTCTCTGTAGGGTCTCCTGGTGCACACAAGGTTTTGTTTGAGCCCTCCGAGCATCTCTGTGGGTATGAGGTTTGATTCTAGGCACGATTTCTCCCCTCCTACCATTTTGCTAGGGCTTCTCCCTTGCGCTTGGACGTGGGATATCTTTTTTTGGTGGGGTCCAACATTCTCCTGTCAGTGGTTGTTCAGTGGCAAGTTGTAATTTTGGAGTTCTCACAGGAGAAGATGAGCCCATGTCCTTCTACTCTGCCACCTTGTCGACTCTGGTCCCTCAATGTCCCTTCATGTTAGCACAAAAGGATTTCCTGAATAATATTCTGTTGTGCACATTTACACATCTTTTTTATCCATTAGACTTTGATGGATACTTAGATTGCTACCATCTCTTGACTACTGTTGTGATCTCACTTTTGAAAATGTTCTCACCATAAACATGCCTCATTTCCCATCATCCACTCACCCTCCTTCTGAAGGTCAGATACCTTGTTTTTCAAAACCTGGACCTTAAGGGCAAATCTGTCTTTATTGAAGGTATGTGATTTATTTTATTTTTTAAAATTTGATTGCACTGCACAGCTTGCAGGATCCTAGTTCCCCAACCAGAGACCAAACCTGGGCGTTGGGCAGTGAATACACAGATTCCCATCTGCTGACCAACCGGAGAATTCCCAGTTATTTACTTTTTGAAATTTACAAAGCATTATGTCTCTCCAAAGAAAGATGTTGGAATGAGAAAAGTAATGAAAAGATGGCTTAAATGGAGGGAGGGGAGAAACAATACAAAGAACATTGACTTTTTAAATTTGTGTGTGGATTCTCTACCAATGCCAAGCCATGTCTTTTGTGTAAATTCATTCTTGCCACAAAGTGAAATCTCTGTGTGGATTCAAAAGACCCAAGATCTATACTTAGATGTGTGCTAAATCACTTCAGTCACGTCTGACTCTTTGGACCCTATGGACTGCCGCCTGCCAGGCTCCTCTACCCATGGGATTCTCCAGACAAGAATACTGGAGTAGGCTGCCATATCCTCCTCCAGGGGATTTTCCTGACCGAGGGATAGAACCCGCATCTCTACCATCTCCTGCATTGACGGGGAGGTTCTCTACCACTAGTGCCATCTGGGAAGCTCTTTAGTTATGCTTATTGTGGATATAGAAAAGTAACTAATGACCACAGAGAATCAGAATTAAGTGTCCAAGGAGAGTCCCAGATTCTGGATTCCAAGAAGGAAGGCATGAATGGTTTAAAGAGAGTGACACCTTCTATGCAACATAGTAGTGTCTGTAAAACTATTTGAGTGATATTATCTATTTCTAAAATTAAAGAACATCTGTTCTTCTACCATCCAGATCTAATCGGTTCTGGGAATAAAACAGTAAAACAACAAAGCTTGTTCTGTCTTTCATGGAGTTTCCATTTTAACGGAGGCGCAAGATCACTACAAAAATGTATTTAATTACTGTTGAGATAAGCACTGTTCCAGTAAGCATTAACAGGAATTACAAGTGTCTCCAAAGTCATGTGGTGGGAAGTCCCTATTTTAGAGGTGGGCTGGGGGAGTGAGTATGGAACAGCAGGACCCTATGGTCCTCCCTCTATGTCCTCTGCCTCCTTTGATCTGTGGAAAGCTTTGGTCAGAGAATAAGTTTAATCAGAGAAATAAGAACATGCAGAAACAAAGGGGAACAGTCCAAGGAGACTAAATGATTATCACGTAGTCATCAAACATAGCTGAGGACTTTTAGGTCCATCACAAGGGCTATAGATAATATTCTGAGCCATTTCCTGTGAGCTGTCTTATAGATACTGAAATCCCCCACCAGGTGGAAGAAGTCATTAATAATTACATGATGACCAGACTATAGCCGTGACTTAAGCTGCCACAGTTCCAAAACTTGGCCTCAAAGAAATGGCAACAAACCGACCCTGGAACTGAAGACTAGCTGTACCTAAAATAACCAAGGTGAGGCTGGTCTGACCACTGATGATCGATTTCAAGATGTCTGCCAGAGATGACTATGCTGTTTCTGCATGTAGCCCCTCCCTCTGTCTATAAATTTCTTCCCCTCTGTCAGTGGGGGGAATTGGCCTTTGGACAGAGGTCTGCCATCCGCTCCAGTTGCCAGCATCTGAAATAAGGCAAAATTTACTTTCCACCAGTCTGGCTGGTTTATTGGCGTTTGAGTGGCAAGCAGCCAGATCCAACACCTTTCAGTAACAGATGTGCCTTGATAAGGTACTGGGGTAGTTAAAAGCCTCAGATGCAAGACAAGCTGTCATTTATCAGATCCAGCACTTAGCCTCTGCCAGGGGTCCTCCTGATATCCAACCCAAGACAAGAACCTGTGAGGTGCATATCTCACTCTTCTCTGGGTCTCAGCCAAAAAGATCTCAATATCACCCCCAGG
Organism: Neotragus moschatus; assembly: GCA_006410615.1. Classification (NCBI taxonomy): domain Eukaryota; kingdom Metazoa; phylum Chordata; class Mammalia; order Artiodactyla; family Bovidae; genus Neotragus; species Neotragus moschatus. The sequence goes on from SJYA01002873.1 coordinate 455,003, forward strand.
ACAACAGTATCCAGCACCTAGCCCATTGAATTGTCTTCTCTGGTGTGTGCCTGTGTGTGTACAGCTTCAGTTGTGTCCAACTCTTTGTGACCCTGTGAACTGTAGCCTGTCAGGCTCTTCTGCCCATGGGATTCTCCAGGCAAGAATACTGGAGTGGGCTGCCATTTCCTCCTCCAGGGATCAAAACTTTGTCTCTTACTTCTCCTGCCTTGGCAGTATGAATACTGACAGTGTTCTTTACCACTGAGCCACCTGGGAAGCCCATGTTCTCCATTATACATTCCCAAGTAACCTTGAACTTCTCTTTCATAGAGCTCCCTTCTTAATGCACGTCTCTTCTGCCTGACAGAAAAATTCATGGTCTCAGTGACCAATGGTGCTCCCAGGACCAAACACACCATCAGAAGCATATTTAGTAGGCACTCAGTAAACATTTTTCGAGAGAATCAATCAATGAAGAGGGAGCTGTTCCATGTCAGAACTGAACCCAAGAGGCAAGGAGGCAGGGTGACCCAGCAAAGGTCTTGCACAGTGAGACAGGACCATGCTGACTGTTCCCCTGTTCCCTCACGAAGAAAATAAAGAGTAGGAATTTGAGCTGACATGTATCCCTTCTCTCTTGCTTCTGAATTGTTCTGATTATTAGTCATGGTGCTATTTTTCAGATCCTCCAGTGCAACTTTTCAGTTGTAAGCTCTTGGGCCCCAGATACTGATAAAGGAAGATTTTCTCATCCATTTATTTATCCTTAATCTTCTTTGACTGTCATTTTGACTTAACACCAATAATACTCAAGCAGATGGTTGTAAGTTAATGCTGCTTCCCTGGGATTTAACATATACACTTGGGCATTAGGGGAAATGCAGATTTATGTCTCCTTTTATATCAGGAAAGCAATCAAAAAAAGTTTAAAAATCCATCTCAATGAATGTTTTTCCCACACAGGAAGCAAAAAACCTATGTATCTCAACTGAAATAATCCGACTTGTCAACTGAGCTACTATGAATAATGTATCTAGTAGCATTTTTTCCAGAATAGTAGCCTGCATCCAGCTCCCCATGTCCACACATTTAAAGGACTATTTCCATGTTAGCTGAGAACAAACTCAAACCTAAGCCATCTTAAGGGATGTGCAATTATTGTTTTGAGCCTCTCTGCCCTGTAACAAATGCACGGGTGCAATATTTAAGTTTTACTATAGCTGACCATTTTTTCAAATTTTCTTTATTCCCTCTTCAGGGCTTTTCTCCTCTCTTTGGCTATATGGTTCCATTCTAGGCATTCTAGATATCTACTCTCTCTGTTCCTTCATATCCTACTCCAGTGACCTCTTTACAGTGTGGTTCTTCCCTGGTCAACCTATATAAAACTGCCCAGCTTCCTACCTTGGGAGAAAGGTAGACATGCCTTCCGGATATAACTCAGGGAGGAAGAATCCAAACACTCTGGGTTGAAGAGACTGATAGGGAGTTTAGAATGGTAGGAAAATATCTCTAATGGAGCCATATGTCATCCGATCAAAACTGACCCAGACTTGACACAGATGTTCGAATTAACAAGGACATGAAAGTAATTATTATTATAACTCTATTGTGTATATATCCTCAAAACTTCACTAGAGACATGGAAGGTATAAAAACGTCCCTAATCAGATTTCTGAAGATGAAAACTGCAAAGCCTGAGATTCAAAAAAATACTCTGGATGGTAGTATTAGATCAGAAAAGATGGCGATTTTGAAGAAAAAGCAATAGAAACTCATAAATGAAACAAACAGAAAAAATATAATTTTATATATGTAGTGAAGTGAAATGAAGTCGCTCAGTCGTGTCCAACTCTTTGCCATCCCATGCACTGTAGTCTACCAGGCTCCTCCCTCCATGGGATTCTCCAGGCAAGAGTACTGGAGTGGGTTGCCATTTCCTTCTCCAGAGGATCTTCCCGACCCAAGGATCGAACCTGGGTCTGCTGCATTCCAGGCAGACACTTTAACCTCTGAGCCACCAGGGAAGTCCCTTATATATCTGTAAGTTTTCTCTTATTATTTAAATGTAGTGTGGGATGTATATATAAAAGTAAAGTGAATGAAAACATTACAAAGATTAGAAGTGAAGAAAAAGAAGTATCATACCATGTGGTTCTTATGTTATATGCAGAGTGCCTGTCCTTTAAAGGTTGACTGTGATCAGTTATGTGTGTAATAATTCCTAAGGCAACCACTAAAATAACAAAACAAAGAGTTGTAGCTAATAAGCCAACAAAGGAAATAAGATGATATTATACAAGTAAGAAAGGAAGGAAGAACAAAGATTAGACGATGTCTTTGTCAGGGTTCTCCAGAGAAACAAAATCAACAGGGCTCTGTGTGTGTGTGTGTGTGTGTGTGTGTGTGTGTGTGTGTGTGTAAAGAAGGAGAAATTTATTAGAAGAAACTGACTCACATGCCTATGGAGGTTAATAAGTCCAGCAATCTCACTCACTTCTGGGTATTTTTCCAAAGAAAACAAAAGCACTGATTTGAAAAAATATATGTACTTCTATGTGGGTATATTTACAATATCCAACATAGGGAAGTAAACTCAGTGTCTATCAATAGCTGTATGGATCCAGAAGATAAATATTGTTGTTCAGTAGCTAAGTCATGTCCAACTCTTTGCAACCCCATAGACTGCAGCAAGCCAGGTTATCTTGTTCTTCACTGTCTCCTGGAAATTGCTCAAATTCATGTCCCTTGAGTCAGTGAGACTACCTAACCATCTCATCCTCTGCCACCCTTTTCTCTTTTTGCCTTCATCTTTCCTAACATTAGGGTCTTTCCTAATGACAAAATTGTTACGAATTTTCTAACTAAAGGAAAAAAAGGGCTTTCCTGATGGCTCAGTGTTAAGAATCCACCTGCAATGCAGGAGACAAGGGTTTGTTCCCTGGGTCGGGATGATCCCCTGGAGGAGGAAATGGCAACCCACTCCAATATTCTTGCCAAGAAAATCCTGTCAACAGAGAAGCCTGGCAGGCCACAGACTATAGGTTCACAAAGAGTTGACCATGACTGAACAACTGAGCTTGTCAAGGAAGAAAATCCATTTCATTGCAACTGCATTATTAAAAGTCTTTTAAATCATACTTTTACTGTGCCAAGTCACTTCAGTCATGTCTGACTCTTTGCGACACTACCCACCAGGCTTCTCTGTCCATGGGATTATCCAGGCAAAGATACTGGAGTGGGTTACCATGCCCTTCTCCAGGGGATCTTCTTGATCCAGGAATTGAATCCATGTCTCTTATGGTTCCTGCATTCCCAGACAAGTTCTTTACCACTAGCGCTACCTGGGAAGCCCAGGTCATACTTACCTGTTTTCAAGTCTGAATAGTATCACAAGCCTCATGGCTTTTTGTCTAGCTAGAAGGTGACTTTTGTCAAAGAGATGATCTTTCTCTGCTTCTTACTCTGCTTTCTGGAACACTTTTCCTCACGCCTCCAAGATCAGCTAAATGTCACTATATGTACCATTCCATTCTCACCATCACATTCCAATGCAGAGAACCACTAATTCCTCACTGGCTATATTGACCACTATTATACTGACTATGATAGCATACATCTCATTGTACCTTAGTTAATCCCCTGTGCCCTTGGCTATTTCCTCTGCATAATTCTTAAATACACAGACTATGTTTTGCACATTATCTTTGTATACTTCATACCTTCACCTTGTCTGCTTCATAGTAAACATTCCAAAAAAGCATACGGAGTAAACAGTCGTTGTCACTGATCATTTCACACTATGAAAAACACCAGGTTCTTTGTTTCCCTTCCACCCCATCTGTGAATCTTCATCATTGACGTCTACGTCAATCATGTATATTAGATGTATATGTATATTAGAAATTCATGGTCACAGTAAGAATGTTAAAGACTGGATTGATCAGATGTCCTTTAAAGAATTTTACTCTGATGGCATTTTTCTGATTCATCAAATGTACGAATTTGAAAGTTAGCCTTTGTTGTCCAACAGCGTTTTAATTTGGAACCCTTAGCCCCCTGAGATAACTATGAGCATGATGTCCTAGGGGAAACATTCCTGGAAAAGTACTATTACTCATTCTCATCACCAATCTGCATTTAAAGGTCAAAATCCGAAGCTCCTTATTATATATGTGGGCAATGACCTTGGAAAGGATTGACTTTTCACTGTCCTCATTCATCCTCAAATAATTATTTTTTCCTAAATAAACTTATCAAAGATTAGAGGGAACTTTACATTGAAAGGGCTTCCTTGATGGCTTAGGCAGTAAAGAATCAGCCTGAAATGCAGAAGATCTGGATTCGATCCTTGGGTCCAGAAGATTCCCTGAAGAAGGGAATGGCTACTAAGATCACATAAGCTATTTAGTTTCGTTTCCTTTGGTTCTGAGACCAATTCCAGTGTGCACGCGCATGCACACACACACACACACACACACACACACACACACACCAGCAAGTAATTCTCCAGGCAGCAACAGGATGTCCTACAATTCAACTCAGTTCTGACACTATCAATCTGAAGAGAGCTTCAGATCCCACAGGACAAGAAAGGACAAGGTCATTTATCTTTATCCTCCACCCCCCACTTCAAACCCCAACCAGTTGCAAGCCCAGGTTGTTATCTGTTTCTGATCAACTGACTACAAACTGCAAGCTCCAGACCCACTCTAGCTCAGAACACCAACTGCAAGTCCAGATGGTTATCGGTACTTCTGACCAACTGCCTGTAAATTGGAGGTTCTAATGACCCTTTTTTCAGGCTGGATTAATTTGCTAGACCAGTGCTCAGAACTCAGAGAAATATTTCAGTTACTAAATCACTGATTTATTGTAAAAGGATGTAACTCGGGAACAGCCAAATGGGAGAGATGCTTAGGGCAAGCTTGCCCCTGTCCCCAAATTTCCACATGTTCACCAGACTGAAGCTCTCCATACTCTGCCCTGTTGGGGGATTTTTATGGAGGCTTCCTTACATGGGGGATCCCCTTGTGGGTCAGACAAGGAGATGAATCTGCTTGCAAGGCAGGAGACCTGGGTTCAATTCCTTGGTCAGGAAGATCCCCTGGAGGGGGAAATGGCAACCCACTCCAGTATTCTTGCCTGGAGAATTCCATTGACAGAGGAGTCTGGGGTTGCAAAGAATCTGACACAACTGAGCGGCTAACACTTTCACTTTCTTTCCTTACACAGGCACGATTGATTGTGTCTTCAGTTCAGGCTTTCAGTCATGTCTGACTCTTTGTGAGCACATGGACTGTAGCACGCCAGGCTTCCATCCATCACCAGCTCCCAGAGATTGCTCAAACTCATGCCATCCAACCATCTCCTCCTCCGTCATCTGCTTCTCCTGCCTTTAATCTTTCCGAGCATCAAGGTCTTTACCAGTGAGTCAGTTCTTTGCATCAGGTGGCCAAAGTATTGGAACCTCAGCTTCAGCATTAGTCCTTCCAAGGAATATTCAGGACTGATTTCCTTTAAGGTTGACTGGTTTGATCTCCTTGCAAGCCAAGGGACTCTCAAGAGTCTTCTCCAATACCACAATTCAAAAACATCAATTCTCAGCACTGAGCTTTCTTTATAGTCCAACTCTCACATCCATGCATGACTACTGGAAAAATGATAGCTTTGACTATAAAGACCTTTGTTGGTAAAGTAATATTTCTGCTTTTTAATATGCTGTCTAGGTTTGTCATAGCTTTTCTCCCATGGAGCAAGCATCTTCCAATATCATGGCTACAGTCACCATCTGCAATGATTTTGGAGCCCAAGAGAACAAAGTGTCACTGTTTCCACTGTTATCCCATCTATTTCCCATGAAGTGATGGAACTTGATGCCATGATCTTAGTTTTTTGAATTTGGAGTTTTAACCCAGCTTTTTCACTCTCCTCTTTCACTTTCAACAAGAGGCTCTTATATCTGAGGTTATTGATANCTACAATTCAACTCAGTTCTGACACTATCAATCTGAAGAGAGCTTCAGATCCCACAGGACAAGAAAGGACAAGGTCATTTATCTTTATCCTCCACCCCCCACTTCAAACCCCAACCAGTTGCAAGCCCAGGTTGTTATCTGTTTCTGATCAACTGACTACAAACTGCAAGCTCCAGACCCACTCTAGCTCAGAACACCAACTGCAAGTCCAGATGGTTATCGGTACTTCTGACCAACTGCCTGTAAATTGGAGGTTCTAATGACCCTTTTTTCAGGCTGGATTAATTTGCTAGACCAGTGCTCAGAACTCAGAGAAATATTTCAGTTACTAAATCACTGATTTATTGTAAAAGGATGTAACTCGGGAACAGCCAAATGGGAGAGATGCTTAGGGCAAGCTTGCCCCTGTCCCCAAATTTCCACATGTTCACCAGACTGAAGCTCTCCATACTCTGCCCTGTTGGGGGATTTTTATGGAGGCTTCCTTACATGGGGGATCCCCTTGTGGGTCAGACAAGGAGATGAATCTGCTTGCAAGGCAGGAGACCTGGGTTCAATTCCTTGGTCAGGAAGATCCCCTGGAGGGGGAAATGGCAACCCACTCCAGTATTCTTGCCTGGAGAATTCCATTGACAGAGGAGTCTGGGGTTGCAAAGAATCTGACACAACTGAGCGGCTAACACTTTCACTTTCTTTCCTTACACAGGCACGATTGATTGTGTCTTCAGTTCAGGCTTTCAGTCATGTCTGACTCTTTGTGAGCACATGGACTGTAGCACGCCAGGCTTCCATCCATCACCAGCTCCCAGAGATTGCTCAAACTCATGCCATCCAACCATCTCCTCCTCCGTCATCTGCTTCTCCTGCCTTTAATCTTTCCGAGCATCAAGGTCTTTACCAGTGAGTCAGTTCTTTGCATCAGGTGGCCAAAGTATTGGAACCTCAGCTTCAGCATTAGTCCTTCCAAGGAATATTCAGGACTGATTTCCTTTAAGGTTGACTGGTTTGATCTCCTTGCAAGCCAAGGGACTCTCAAGAGTCTTCTCCAATACCACAATTCAAAAACATCAATTCTCAGCACTGAGCTTTCTTTATAGTCCAACTCTCACATCCATGCATGACTACTGGAAAAATGATAGCTTTGACTATAAAGACCTTTGTTGGTAAAGTAATATTTCTGCTTTTTAATATGCTGTCTAGGTTTGTCATAGCTTTTCTCCCATGGAGCAAGCATCTTCCAATATCATGGCTACAGTCACCATCTGCAATGATTTTGGAGCCCAAGAGAACAAAGTGTCACTGTTTCCACTGTTATCCCATCTATTTCCCATGAAGTGATGGAACTTGATGCCATGATCTTAGTTTTTTGAATTTGGAGTTTTAACCCAGCTTTTTCACTCTCCTCTTTCACTTTCAACAAGAGGCTCTTATATCTGAGGTTATTGATATTTCTCCTGGGGGGGGGGAACCTTGCTTCCAGGTTATCCTTCATCAAGCCCAGCATTTCACATGATGTAGTCTAAATATAAGTTAAATAAGCAAGGTGACAATATACAGCCTTGATGTACTCCTTTCGAAATTTTGAGTCCGTTGTTCTGTGTCTGGTTCTAACTGTTGCTTCTTGACCTGCATACAAATTGCTCAGGAGGCAGGTCAGCTGGTCTGGTACTCCCATCTCTTGAAGAATTTTCCACAGTTTGTTGTGATCCACACAGTCAAAGGCTTTGGCGTAGTCACTGAAGCAAAAGTAGATGCTTTTCTGGAATTCTCTTGCTTTTTCTATGATCCAACGAATGCTGGCAATTTGATCTCTGGTTTCTCTGCCTTTTATAACTCCATCTTGAACATCTGGAAGTTCTCGGTTCACGTACTGTTGAAGCTTAGCTTGAAGAATTTTGAGCATTAGTTTGTTAGCATGTGAGATGAGTGCAATTGAATCACTGGCCACTGGAAACTGATTCAACCTCTAGCCCATCTGCTCTCCCCAGAGGTTGAAGGGTGGGACTGAATGGACTAACCATCTAATCACAGATTGGTTCCACAGGCAACCAGCCCCCTTCCTTAGGTGTTTTCCCCAAATCGATCATTAACACAGCAAAAGGCAACTTTCTTCCTCTTATCACTTAGGAAATTCCAAGTGTCTTAGGAGTTTTATGCCAGAAATGAAGGAGAAAAGNGTAGTCACTGAAGCAAAAGTAGATGCTTTTCTGGAATTCTCTTGCTTTTTCTATGATCCAACGAATGCTGGCAATTTGATCTCTGGTTTCTCTGCCTTTTATAACTCCATCTTGAACATCTGGAAGTTCTCGGTTCACGTACTGTTGAAGCTTAGCTTGAAGAATTTTGAGCATTAGTTTGTTAGCATGTGAGATGAGTGCAATTGAATCACTGGCCACTGGAAACTGATTCAACCTCTAGCCCATCTGCTCTCCCCAGAGGTTGAAGGGTGGGACTGAATGGACTAACCATCTAATCACAGATTGGTTCCACAGGCAACCAGCCCCCTTCCTTAGGTGTTTTCCCCAAATCGATCATTAACACAGCAAAAGGCAACTTTCTTCCTCTTATCACTTAGGAAATTCCAAGTGTCTTAGGAGTTTTATGCCAGAAATGAAGGAGAAAAGCAAATATCTTTTTCTTAGTTAAATCACAATATCACAAGTCAAAATTATCATTTTCATGAGAGTTCAATTAAATTAAGTGCCTGAGTCTTTTTTATGTCTGCTCTCCTGGTATCTTACTGACATATTTTTATTCTTTTGAAACTAAAATAAATATTGTGGAGCCCCAAGGATGAAAGCTTCCTTGGTGGCTCATATGGTAAAGAATCTGCCTGCAAAGCAGGAGACCTGGGTTTGATCCCTGGGTCCAGAATATCCCTTGGAGAAGGGAATGGCAACCCACTCCAGAATTCCATTGACAGAGGAGCCTGGTGGACTGCAAAGAGTCAGACACAACTAAGTGATTAACGCACAAAGACCAAAGACCAGATGAGAAAGAACGGTCTTGAAATGCAGGAACAGAAGAAAAATAGACCCTTATCGCCCTTCCCGCCATGTTGTAAGCATTGCAGAATTTTTGAGTCTTCCTGAGTAGCATGGCCTGTCTCTGCTCCTACCCCATTTGAGGAAAAGGTATTTGCCTTACTCTTCTCCCATCCTGTGTAGGGAATGTATATGTACCTCATCCAATCAGGAAATGACTTGCAAGACCTCTATCCTGCTACTTGTCCCCTGGCTATAAAAGCAGACCAAGGACCCACATTTGAGGGGTCGGCTCTCCTTGGCTATCAGGAAGTTTCCTTGCTGTGCTGGCAGCTACCCCCTTTCCCCCACTGCTCTAATAAACTTTATTCTCCTTTTATTCTGCTTCATGTCTGGAAATTCTTTTCCAACTCATGCACAGATCGTGACATTTACACTATTAAAAAGACTATAATATATCCTTACGGAACCTTCTTTTTTTCTAGTTGCTATTCTAAACTGTAAAGATTTGGGCGGGGGGGTGGTTCTGTTGGGTCTTTGGGGCACACAGGATCTCTGTTGCAGTATGCAGGATCTTTCCTTGCAGCTCAGGGGCTCCAGAGTGTGTGGGCTCAGTTGTTGCAGTGTGCAGACTTCAGAGTACTTGGCCTTAGTTGCCCCTCAGCATGTGGGATCTTAGTTCCCCAAACATGGATGGACTTCACATTCCTTTCATTGGAAGATGGATTCTTAACCACTGGACCTCCGAAGTCTCATGTAAAGTTTTTTTTAAAATCATTGTTTTGTAAGCTCAGTACCCTACCAAAACAAGAGGGTAATGCATAAATCCAACAGGAGGTGAAGGATTTGTTAAACAAGGATTTATATAGCAATATCATGGAAATGCAATACTTCTCTTTAGCTTTAGGTGAGTCATACAGTTTAACAGACTCTGCCCAACGAATATTTGGGGTATGCATTGTCTTAAAAGACTTAACCAATTTATCAAAAAAGCATTGGAAATCCACAGCTTAAAAAATTTGAGCTGGTGACACAGCTATTCTCAAATCTTTCCCAAATGTCAAAGAAAAATTTCTACCAGATATGAAAAATTGGTTTCTGCCACAACAGACAGTGCTCTGGATGTTTTAGATCAAAATCTATGTTTATTAGAATTAAACATAAGCATAAAATCCATGTTTATTGAAATTAAACATAAACAAGGTGCTCACGCTTTCCTCACTGCTTCATTCCAATGTGTGATAAATGTTGAAAATATTTTTCCTCACTTTTTGGAAATAGTCTCTATAAAAAGTATCATAGACACAGTTATTATACATATTCCAATGCCAGAATGCATCACCGATTTGTGGATTTAATGAAAGAAATAAAAATCAATGAGTTTTATTTTCTTGTATTCTTTGCAAATGTCCATTGTTTGAATTTGCGAAGATTCTTACGAGTATTTATTGTATTGCTAACTCCAATTCAAAATTTTCTTGAAACAAAAGAAATGCCTTTCAAATATCCCATAATCAAAGACAAAAAAATCAGGAGTTTGGTTTCTGTTTCCTAACTGGTCTCACACTACATATAAATGAGCTAAAATTTCAAGTTCCAAGGAAAAAAAGAGCTTTTCGCAACCTGACCAGAGAGGTAAGAAAACTTATGTTAGCATCAAAACTTGCAAGTTTCTTGATACTTATTGTCACATATTTTTCTAACATAAATTGACATTAAAAAGATTTTTTTATTATAATCGACAGTGTTATAAAAACTGGCTACAAACACTAACAAACAATATGCCTGCAATGCGTTGTTAACTAATAAACATTAGCAACATGCCTTTAAAATTGGTGATAACAGTACTGAGTTGGCACAAAAGTTAATCAATTTATGAAACTTGAACACACATATTTTTGAAAAGTATATGCTTTTGCTTCAAAAGTTTGATCAAGTATTCTAAAACAGGTAAACCAGTTTTGTCAACGTGAATATAAATATTAAATAATAATATAAATTAGTGTTTTGGCACTTGATTCAGGAACTTAAAACTTTCAAATTTGGTTGGAACAATCTGGATATGCGGAATCTATGTTTACCTTTTCAAATGTAAATTTTATAAAATTTAAATAGGGATCAAATAGAGCACCTGCATTGAGCTGGGCTGTATTCAAAAAGATTTCATTAATAATTTTCTGCCAATTATACATTGAAATAAAATATGACTAAAATAAATATTACCTGCTCTTTTATTTTGTAATACAGCTGCTAGAAAATTTAAGAACTATATATGGAATAGCATTATATTTCTATTGGGCTATGCTGATATAGAAGAAAATTTGAACAGCAAGAATGAGCAACATGCTAATTAACATGTATAGAATACTGCATTCAACAACTGTGGGACACATGTTTTCATGTGCACAAGTAACATTTACTGAAACTGATCACAGTTCAGTTCAGTTCAGTCGCTCAGTCGTGTCCGACTCTTTGCGACCCCATGAATCGCAGCACATCAGGCCTCCCTGTCCATCACCAACTCCCGGAGTTCACTCAGACTCACGCCCATCGAGTCAGTGATGCCATCCAGCCATCTCATCCTCTGGCGTCCCCTTCTCCNAATTCAAAATACCTAAGTCAAATAAATATTAAATTTATTTATATGCTTTATTGTCAAGATCCAGTAACATAATCTGTTAATGCTGCTTCTCAATAAACCATTCATTTTCTCTCTTCTTAACCCGTAATTTATATGTATATTACAAATTCATGAGTATGCTGATCTTTACCTTAATGAATTTTACCTCTTTTTTAATTCATTCATTCATTTTTGTTGTTGTTGTTAATTCATGACAGTAGGAGATCTAGTTGAAAGCTGTAAAGAGCATATCGTGGCCCCCAGCCTCCTATACTGGAAGGGTGCACAATTGAGCAAGTGATCAATAAGACATAATAGTATTTCTGTTTGTAAGATGGCATGATCAGTGCTGGCTGGCATGACAGAGAGATCTAACGAGCAAGTTTGAATGTCTCTCTGCTAGTGACATGTATGCCATTCTACCAGTTGCTCTCCATTCTGCAGCCAAGACCTCTGTAGCTTCTCAGTGGTTCCAGGCAAAGTATAGAAGCAAGGACATCTTTCTGCAATGTGGTGTGCCTTTCTTTATGACCACAAAATTGACTAAATTCGAAAGCCAACTTTGTAACCTCTCTTCGAAAGCATTCGTGAGTCTACAATTAGAATAGTCTTTCATTCTTCAATCAGCGGGCACCAGATCCATTTAACAAGCATCAGTACGCTTATCCCTGCCTTCTTGGATTTCCATANTCTTTATGACCACAAAATTGACTAAATTCGAAAGCCAACTTTGTAACCTCTCTTCGAAAGCATTCGTGAGTCTACAATTAGAATAGTCTTTCATTCTTCAATCAGCGGGCACCAGATCCATTTAACAAGCATCAGTACGCTTATCCCTGCCTTCTTGGATTTCCATAAAACTTGCTATGAAAGCAAACAAATCAAAATGGACTGCTCCCTGAAGAAAGCCAAACATACGAAAGTACTGATAACTATATCAAGCAAACTGAAAAGATGCTCCAACTCTGCTTATGCATTGAAAGGCATCAAACCTTCTCTTAAATCTTTGGTTTTCATGGTTATAGTTAGTAACCTGGCTGTGCTCAGTCACTCAATCGTGTCCAGCTCTTTGCGATCCCATGGGCTATAGACTGTAGACCACCAGACTTTTCTGGCCATGGGATTTTACAGGCAAGAGTACTAGAATGGATTGCCGTTCCCTTCTCCAGGGGATCTTTCTGATCCAAGGGTTGAACTCGCATCTCTTGCAGATCCTGCGCTGGCAGGCAGATTCTTTACTGCTAGCACCACCCGGGAAGTGACCTGGCTAAAAACTGTCATACCTGGGAGATCAGAAGTCGCTTTCTGGTGCTCCAGACAAATACACTGAATACTAGCTGATCTTTTTCCAAAGTGTAAAATAGATTCTCATATCATATAAAATACCAAAAGTTAATACAAATAGTATTGATTAATACTAGCAAGAACAGCTCACTGAAAAAAACACATAATCATATCAAGTCACAGACCCCTAAGATATAAAGCAATAATTTCATCTGGTCTAAGACAATAATGATTATTATTCATGTTTTTTTAAGTATCTTTGCTAAAATCATAGCCAACTATTAATTTTTGTCTTTAGAACTTTGAAGGAAAAAAAAATCTTGGAAGGGATAGGAGCGGATTGATTGCCCTTATAAGACCTCTGTCATGTTTTCCAAAGAGATGCTTCACAACTTGTATACTTAGATGGGCTTACAATTTCCCAGTAGTTAATGCCATGGAAAGGATTTGTTAAAACACACTCTTGTTCCTGACACGTGAAGTCCACTAAAATCTTTCTTCCAGCATATATTTCTTCTAGAAGTATAAAGGTATAAAAATCTTGAAAGATATATGATTTCTAAAGATAAGTAAGTCAAAATATATATATATTGAGTCTGGCAGCCACCAATGGTGCCCATTTACTCCCTTCTGCAGAGAAGCAGATGCCTGGACGCCCTCCCACCATGGCTTCTGTCCTGTGCTAATATTGCTGACATGAAAATAGACTACTTTTACAACAGTAATGATGTTTTAGAATTGACAATTCACTTTTTAAAGCCAGAAACTTGCTATACATTTTGGTATTGATATGGTTAGATTTTTTTCACCTTTGCTAGGATACAACCGATCCATAATACTGTGTAATTTTAAGGTGTATCACACGATGATTTGATACATATCTCCTTAGTTTTTTTAACTGAAGATAATATAACCAAAAATAAAATAAATAAATAGGTAGTGCACATCTTGTAGCAAAAGTGGTTCTAAGAGAAAAGTTTAAAGTAATAAATGTCTACACTAAATAAAAAGGGAGATCTCAAGTAAACAATCTAACTCTGCTAATGAAATGAAAGGAATCAAGGAAAAATAATCTGCACATTAGGAATTGAAACATTTTTAAAATATAGTGATACCTAATCAGTCGGGGGGGGGGAAAGATACGTTTCACATATATAATGTTGTAATTGAAACCATTCATTTTATATCCCTGTTATTTCAATTTTTTATGGCAGAAATTTGTTGATCATGTATTATATATTTCTACCCATCATTAGATTTGAAGTCAATATGGATGATTTGTAAGATAATAGACGTTAGGCACATCACTTGAGCTCTTAGTATTTCTGATCCTTACCTATAAATGGGAAATAAAATTTTATCCTCTGGCTGCACACAAGGTGTTTGTGAGGGTCAAATGAGATAAATATATGATAAAGCATCTTCAGAATTTGAAAGTACTAAACAAAAATAAGAAATGTTAGCTATGGGGCTTTCTGGGTGGCTCAGTGGTAAAGAGTCCGCCTCCCAAAGCAGGAGAAACGTGTTTGATCCCTGATCTGGGAAGACCCTACATGCCGCAGAGCAGCTAAGCCCGTGCGCCAGAACTGTCAGGCTTGTGGCTTAGGCTCCACGTGCCGCGGCTAGGGCGCCCTCCTACCCACAGCCTGCAATTGGCGGGAGAAGCCAACGCCAAGAGAAGCCCGCACACCGCAGCTAGAGATAGCCCCCAATCGCCACCACTAGAGACAGGTCCGTGCAACACCAAAGATCCATAATAGCCAAAAATAAATAAATCATTGGTTTTAAAAAAAAGGTCAGCTATGAAATTCTAGATGATTCAGGGCTTCTGTTATAAACGTCAATCTTTGTCGTATGCTGGAATGAGTGATATCTTGTGAACTGACTGGCTCCCGAGCGCTCCATGGTCCTCACTTTGTAGGCGAATATGCAGAGTTTTTGTGAGTTCTGAAGTCTTTTTAGAATCTAGGCTGTAATTATTAAATAAACACGAAAGGAGCAAAAACATACACACACACACAGAGATATACATGCACATTCTCTGTTTTTATTATTAACGCTTTAAGAATATTAAAAAGGCAGCAACTCTCCTTTTAAAGAATCGGCACTCTCTTTTTTGTACAATTAAAACGTAACCATAAGTTGTAAAATTGCCTGCCCTGTATCCTCGTGTCAGGGAAACAATGTAGGCTCTGATTTATTATCCTGTGAGGCTTCTTCTTCCCACCCAAATTCAGTTCTCTAGGACCTGTGTTTCTTCTATACTTCTGGACTCAGTTCTGAGAAGAAAACCTATTAGGGAAATAAAACGGACATTTTATTTGCACCTCCTGAGTCATTTTGATTCACACAGGTAAGAGTCAGGGTTTAAATTAGGCCATTTCTGGCTGGGCAAGTTATGCTGCTCCTAAAATGGAACACAGAGGCGGGAGGTGTGACCATAGTGTAAAACAACTCATCGTCAGCCACAATTAGACTTTCTCAGTCGCCTGCCAAGTGCTTGACAGGCCGGGACACAGGGCTGCCCAGCCCCTGCCAAAGACTTCCTTGACTTCTGGTAATCTTCCTCAGCTATTGAAAACTATCGATCGCGTTTCCACACATCTCAACCGTAATCGGCTTCTCTTCGAGCGTCCCCATGGATACCACAGACCAACCCGACCTCTTAAATAAGCAGAGTTGATTCCTATTAATATTTTCTCTCATCTGAGTTAAAGAGTCAGACACCACCAACTGTGGCAACTTTTAATTTGTTCTTAAAATAGGACAAACATTTCCAGATGATCCACTCATATGAGTCCCTATTTCTGAGAGTGATTCAGCAGTATAATTGGTACCCAGAGAGATGGTGGTACAGGTTTCATCCAGGTAGTACCTAAGTGAAAGAAAGAAAAAATCACAGAATGAACTAAATAAGCCATGTGTGTGTGTGTTTTAGTTGCTTAGTTGTGTCCGACTCTTTGCAACCCCATAGACTGTAGCCCACCAGTGCCCTCTGTCCATGGGATTCTCCAGGCAAGAACAGTGGAGTGGGTTGCGATTTCCTTCTCCAAAAGGAACTATAGAAAGAAAGAAAGTGACATCACTCAGTCGTGTCCGACTCTTTGCAACCTCATGGACTGTAGCCTACCAGGCTCCTCCATCCATGGAATTTTCCAGGCAGGAATACTAGAGTGGGTTGCCATTTCCTTTTCCATAAATAAGCCACAGGGGTTTTGAAATCAGTTTAAATCCTTAATCTATCACTTTTTAGCTATTTGTGATTATCTGTAAAAATTATTTTTCAGTTGTTCAGTCATGTCTGACTCTTTTCGACCCCATGGACTGCAGCACACCAGGCTTCCGTGTCCTTCACAGTCTTCCGGAGTTTGCATAAATTCATGTCTGCTGAACTAGTGATGCCACCCAACCATTTCATCTTCTGTCGTCCCTTTCTCCTCCAGTTCAGTTCAGCTCAGTTGCTCAGTCGTGTCCGACTCTTTGCAACCCCATGGACTGCAGCACACCAGGCTTCCCTGTCCATCAGCAACTCCCAAAGCTTACTCAAACTCATGTTCATCGAGTCAGTGATGCCATCCAAACATCTCATCTTCTGTCATCCCCTTCTCCTCCTGCCTTCAATCTTTCCCAGCATCAGGGTCTTTTCCAATGAGTCAGCTCTTCGTATCAGGTGGCCAAAGTGTTGGAGCTTCAGCTTCATCATCAGTCCTTCCAATGATTATTCAGGCTTGATTTCCTTTAAGATTGGCTAATTTGATTTTGCCATCCAAGGGACTCTCAAGAGTCTTCTCCAACACCACAGTTCAAAAGCATCACTTCTCAATAAATGCTGGAGAGGGTGTGGAGACAAGGGAACTCTCTTGCACTGTTGGTGGGAATGCAAACTAGTACAGCCACTATGGAAAAGAGTGTGGAGATTCCTTAAGAAATTGCAAATAGAACTGCCATATGACCCAGCAATCCCACTGCTGGGCATACACACTGAGGAAACCAAAGTTGAAAGAGACATATGTACCCCCAATGTTCACTGCAGCACGGCTTATAATAGCCAGGAGATGGAAACAACTTAGATGTCCATCAGCAGACGAATGGATAAGAAAGCTGTGGTACATAGACACGATGGAGTATTACTCAGCTATTAAAAAGAATACATTTGAATCAGTTCTAATGAGATGGATGAAACTGGAGCCAATTATACAGAGTGAAGTAAGCCAGAAAGAAAAGCACCAATACAGTATACTAAAACACATATATAGGGAATTTAGAAATATGGTAATGATAACCCTGTATGCAAGACAGCAAAAGAGACACGGATGTACAGAACAGACTTTTGGACTCTGAGAGAGAGGAAGAGGGTGGGATGATTTGGGAGAATGGCACTGAAACATGTATACTATCATGTAAGAAATGAATCACCAGTCTATGTTCGATACAGGATACAGGATGCTTGGGGCTGGTGCACAGGGATGATCCAGAGAGATGATACGGGGTGGGAGGTGGGAGGGGGTTAAGGATTGGGAACTCATGTACACCTGTGGTGGATTCATGTCAATGTACAGCAAAACCAATACAGTAATGTAAAGTAAAATAAAGTAAAAATTAAAATAAAAAAAAGCATTGCTTCTTCAATGCTCAGTCTTCTTTATATATATCTATATTTTTAGACATATATATATTTGTTGTTTAATTGCTAAGTATAACTCTTTTGGGACCCCATGGACTGAAACCTACCAAGCTCCTCTGTCCATAGAATTTCCCAGGCAAGAATACTAGAGTGAGTTGCCGTTTCCTTCTCCAGGGATCTTCCCAACCCAGCATCAAATCTTTATCTCCCGAATTACCACTGGGTCACCAGGAAAGCCTATACATATACACACACTTTGGTTGTTTCCATGTCTTGGCAATTGTAAAGAGTGCTGCAAAGAGCATTAGGGGAATGTATATTTTTGAATCACGTTTTTCTCCAGATATATGCCCAGGAGAGGGATTACGGAATCATATGATTGCTTTATTTTTAGCTTTTTAAGAAAGCCTCATATTGTTCTCCATAATAGCTCTACCAGTTTACATTCCCACCAATAGTGTAGTACACCATACCCTCTTCAGCATTCATTATCTTTTGGTGATAATGCTGCTGCTGCTGCTAAGTCACTTCAGTCGTGTCCGACTCTGTGCGATCCCATAGACGGCAGCCCACCAGGCTCCACAGCCCCTGGGATTCTCCAGGCAAGAACACTGGAGTGGGTTGCCATTTCCTTCTCCAATGCATGAAAGTGAAAAGTGAAAGGGAAGTCGCTCAGTTGTGTCCGACTTTTAGCGACCCCATGGACCGCAGCCCACCAGGCTCCTCCGTCCATGGGATTTTCCAGGCAAGAGTACTGGAGTGGGGTGCCATTGCCTTCTCCGTTGTTGATAATAATAGATAACAAAATATAGATTTTGTGATAAATGGCCATTCTAACCAGTGTGAGGTTATACCTCATTGTAGTTTAGATTTGCATGTCTCTGATAATTAGTAATGTTGAGCATCTTTTCATGTGGTGACATTCAGCTGAAAACTCTAACCTCCAGCACTATAATATATAAACTTCTGGGGGGGGGGAGGGGTTTGCTGTTGCTGTTTTATTTCTTTTGGGTTGTGCGGGATCTTTTTGCCATGTGGGCGTTTCTCTAGTTGCAGGGAGTGGTGGCTACTCTTCAGTTGGGGTGCTCAGGCTCCTCATTGCTGTGGCTTCTCTTGTTACGGAGCACAGCGCGCGGGCTTCTGTAGTTGCAGCTCCCTGGGCTCCAGAGCACAGGCTCAGTAGTTACCAGGCACGGGCTTAGCTGCCCGGGACCATGTGGGTTCTTTCCAGATCAGGGATAGAGCCCACGTCTCCTGCATTGGCACACAGATTCTTTACCACTGAGCCACAAGGGAAGACCAAGTCTGTTGTTTTAAGACACTAAATTTGTGGCCACCTGTTACCATAGCTACAGATAACTGGCATTCATGCCCATCAAGTCCAGCCCATCTCTCATCCCTACCCTGGCCTGCTGCTACCCATTATCTCCTGCTTTCTGCTTCCTGTGTGCCTATATCATTAACAAAAAATACATATATATTTATTCAAAATGTTCTTTTTTTCTTATACAGAGTTTCCATACTATATACAAACTCTTTGCACCTAAGCTGTTTTTTTCTTTTTTTACTGAACTACATACATTCTTGTTCTTTGTTAGCACTTGCACAGGCCTCCAGAGTGAGGATGCTTAACTCATTCAACCAGTCCTTAAATGATCAACATTTAGGTGGATTCCAATCTCTAATAAAAATGGAACTTTATAAAGAATGACTTTATGAATATGGCCTAATAATCAGGGAGGTGTGTTATCACACTAGATTTCTAAAAGTGTTTCCCTATTGTAAAAGTATATATTGTTTTGCTTGCTAAAATACTTCAGTTGTGTCGGACTCTTTGTGACCCCATGGACTCCGCTGTCCGTGGATTTCCCAGGCAAGAATACTGGAGTTGGGTTGCCATGCCCTCCTCCAGGGGATCTTCCTGACCCAAGGATCAAACCTGGGCCTCCTGCACTGTGAGGCAGGTTCTTTGCCACGAGCACCACTTGGGAAGCCCGTGTTCNGGACTCTTTGTGACCCCATGGACTCCGCTGTCCGTGGATTTCCCAGGCAAGAATACTGGAGTTGGGTTGCCATGCCCTCCTCCAGGGGATCTTCCTGACCCAAGGATCAAACCTGGGCCTCCTGCACTGTGAGGCAGGTTCTTTGCCACGAGCACCACTTGGGAAGCCCGTGTTCTTTTGTAAATATTGTCAAGGCCCCTCCAGAGAAGTCATACTACTTTTCACTGCAACAAGCAATACATGAGAACCCCTACTTCTTCACAATCTCTCCAAAAGCATGAGCTGTCAAACATTTCCATTTTTGCCGATCTGATGGTTGGAAATAGTTTTTTAGCGCAGTTCTTAATTTTCGTTGTCCTTATGAGCGACAGTAAGACACTCATATAGGCCATACATGTCCAGGCATTTCAGGTTTTCCCTACAGAAAAGATCTAAGGGTGCTTTCTAGTTAAACAAGGTTGAATACAAGGTTGAGAAGGGTTGACTGTGCATGACTAGTAGCGGGGGAGTAGCGGTCTGATAAGTTTGATGGAGTAAGTAAGGCTGGACTAGAATGAGAGTTTCCCCCAGCCACTGGCCACCGCCGCCACTGGCTAATGGTTCGTAGGCAGGTCTTACAGGCTGCCTGTGTTTTATCACGGGTCCTTGTAATAAAATGCTGTATCCCTGAATGTGTGTAAGTTGAGTTTCTTTTTCCACTGTATTATTAGGTAATCCATATGAACCATTTCAAACTTATTTCATCATCTGATCACAACTAGCCTCCTGCCCTGCTTGGGGGATAGTATGCCTGCTCTTTGTGGGGAGAAGGTATGACATTTCAGGCCCTTCACTGTAAGATTTCAGCCACCAGGTGGCACTAAAGTGTTTAATTTATTCAAGTCAATCATTTGCACTGTCAAGACTGACTAATTTGCCCGTGAATTATTTATGACAATGTAGTTACAGCTACTCTATCAGCTTCCAATCACTACTGTAACAAACTGCTACAAATGTATTGGCTTAAAACAATACAACATATTATCTTACAGTTCTGCTGGTCAGAAGTCCAGGTGGGTCTTGCTGCCTTAAAAGCAAGGTATGGACAGAACTGCATTCCTTCTAAAAGCTCTGGGAGAGAACTCTTTTTTTGGCCTTCCCCAGCTTTTAGAGACTACCTGTATTTTTTTACCAGTAATGTCACTCCCCCCACAGATCGCTTTGTACCATCTCAGTTTCACCAGAGAGAGGGCCCTGACCACTAGTCCTCCATGAAATGTACATTGGATTGTGGGATTAAGTGACTGAAATAGTCCAAGAATGGAACTTATCTTCTGAATACATCATTACTCTGAAAACTCTTGTTACCCAGGTGGAGTTCTTTGCTCTGGCATCAGCTTCCAGATCCAGTTTTAACTTCTATTCCTTGCTCTGAAACCCTGTCCCTTTTCCTATCTTGGGACCTGACCAAGCCACTAGAAGCACATTGACTCTTATTCTTGAGTCTAATGAAAGCGCTAGGTCCTCAATTTCACTTCTTTATTAGTGAGTCCACACCACCACTCTGCTTGCTGCAGAGTCAAAAGCTCTGCCACAGGAAAAGCAAAGCACACACGCCCCATCCCCGGACAGGTGGAAGGATGGAGAAGGGAACTAACATTTCTCAGGCATCTCCCATGGGGGCAGCGACATTCATAGACATCCTCTTCTTCGCTCTCCACAATAGGATAAAGCATGTTTCATAGGACCAAAGTAGGAAACTCCTAGGGACTAAATAGCCTCCCCAAGTCACTCATTAGAAGGTGGAAAGGATGGACTCCCCCGGTGGCTCAGTGGTTAAGAATCCACCTGCCAGTGCAGGAGGAATGGGTTCAATCCCTGATCTAGGAAGATCTCACATGCCATGAAGCAACTAAGCCCGTGCACCACCGGTGCTGAGCCTGGGCTCTAGGGCCTGTGCTCTGCAACAGGAAAAGTCACTGCAGTGAGAAGCCTGGGGGCCACAACCAACAGAGCGGCCCCCACTCACCGCAGCTAGAGACAAGCCCTTGCAGAAGTGAAAACCCAGCACAGCCAAAAGTAAACAAAGAAAATTACAAATTTAAATCTCCTACAATTAAAAAGGAGAAGGAGGCGGTAAGGTAAAAATTGAAACACATATCTGTCTTCAAATCCTGTTTTCTGGCCCACACGGCTTGTGTATAAAGGGCATCACTGAACCAAGTCTGAATCCATGCTGCCCCCTCCCCCAAATTCTCCAGGCCCAAAGGCTGAGGTATTTGTGGTCTTCACCTCCTGAGTTTCACAGCCCGTTCTTACGTCTGAACAAAGGTTCTACCCACTGTCTTAAAATGTCTTCCGTCTACACTTGTTTCCTGTTGAATGAGTTTCGGCAGTCTTCACTTGTTTTATCAGCTGAGAGCTTCTCTTTGCTGCCTCATCATATCCTGTGCTGAGGGCTCTTAAATCTTAGCAGAAGATTGAAGAGGAAACTGTGGGAAAGCAGGATCTGCTTCTCTGACTGACTGCTTCCCAGAGATCTTGTAACTCTTTGAAAGCCAATTCCCCTCTCCCTGAGCAGTCGTTAGCTCTTTAAGACTTGGGCTGGGAAACCAAACACTAAGTGAAAGCCACGCCTGCTGTTTGCAATGCAAACTTTTAGCCACACCTCTTTAAGCAGTGAATGGGATGTGGGAAGGTGGAAAGAGATGATAAAGTATCACCAAACCACCTAAAAAGGGGGGAAAAATCTATTTCTCAATGGAGGCATTGAGTTATGTCCAAAGATGAGGATTACCAGGAGGGGAAAAATCCCAAGGAGAAAATTAATCTTCAAACTGAGTCACTCAGGTCTAAGATATCTCTACCTAAGGTTCACTCCTGGATGCTGGAGTCAGAAAACAAGATATTAATATTTTCAAGAAGGTGGGTATTTCACTTCTGAAAGCATAAGATTATGCAGGAGATATTGTATGTTCTATTTTGTAATATAATTGTTTTAAATAAAGAGACAGAAAAGAAAATAAAAATTTTCATTTTTATTTCTAAAATAACACCCCAAATCATTTTACATATGTACAGTGGTTTAAACAGACACACACACACACACATGCACACACAAATAATAATAACTACAAGAATTTTTTTTCCTGCTTCACAAATGAAGAAAGTAAGGTCCCAGGGGCAAAATTATTTTACTCAAGGTCTTAAACAGAACAAAATAGCAAGTACTTTGAAAAGTCCTCTTGAGAACTGCCTGGTGGTCCTGCGGTTAGGATTCCACAGTTTCACTGCTGAGGGCCCAGGTTCAAATCCTGGTCGGGAAACTAAGATCCCACAAGCTGCACAACACAGTTCCCCAAAAAAGTCCTCTTTTTTATTATTGTTATTGTTCCCTATCTTTAGGAAACCTAGCATGCTTTAACTGTCTCCAAAGTAGATAAAGTATGTTTCCTGCCACCCCATTCCCCCCGGCCCCATGCCTATCCCAACCTGCCCCAAACCTGGATCCATAGCCTGACCTCCCAAGGTGCCAGGATCCATGCAGAGACATGGGAGGCTGAGCCAAGGAACCACAGAGCAAGTCCTTGGGGGTGAAAGGGGATTAAGTCTTAATCTTGCCAATGCTGACCAACAAGCTAGGCTTTTGCAGGTCAGGGGTAGATCAAAGAGCTCATAAATCCACGTCCTTAAAACCCAGTCACCAAATGCTCTCCTCAATTTTTCCTCGGCAAACCTTCTTACTGAGAGTTCAGGCGTCATTTCTGGCAAGAAGAGAAAGTCTTCCAAAGAAACATGACTGTCCCTCTACATTCCAGCCTGCCTTCCAGCCTCCTGCAGGAGTTCAACTCTCCAGCCAGGACCCAGGACTTCAATGAAGCATGGGGCAGCCTAGGCAAAATGATTGACATGCTGGTTAAGTCAGAATAATAGCTGGCATGTATGGACAACTTGCCTCCCAGGTGGCTCAGAGGTTAAAAAAAAAAAAAAAAAAAAACTCTGCCTGCCAAGGCAGGAGACACAGGTTCAATCCCTGGGTCAGGAAGATTCCGCTGGACAATGAAATGGCAACCCACTCCAGTATTCTTGCCTGGGAAATCCCATGGACAGAGGAGCCTGGCTGGCTAAGTTCCATGGGGTCGCAAAGAAGGTGGATAGAACAACTAAACAAAAAACTACCAAACCCGATAACTTAATTTGAACCAGGTATTAGTCTACGAATCTTGAATGTGTTGGCTCATTGAGTCCCGACACCTGAGAGGTATGTACTGTTATTATTAACTTCATTTTGGAGATGAGGAAATGGAGACCCAGAAACACTGAGCAATTTCTTCAAGGTCACACAGTAGGAAGGCTAAACTCCCAGGTTTATTTTTCTGTGCCTTGTGCCTTCTCCACGCCACTCCCGCGTGCCTAAATTCTCAAGGCCCCCTCTCGCCCTTCTGCTAAGTAAGCTTGATCTCTAGAATGACTCAGTGCTCTGAATTTGCAGCTTTCGAGGAAAACCTTGGTGCTTCTCTCCGGGTGTCTCTTCTATCCGCCCCATTTCTCACTTGGAATAAAGTTTTTTTAAGTGAAGTTTAACCACGAATACGTGGAAGAGATTTGAGAAGAACGGAGGAGCCATCCTAGTGACTCTGAAATCACACTAGGTTAGTAGTAAGCTCTACTGAGTCCTTTTGGAGAAGGCAATGGCACCCCACTTCAGTACTCTTGCCTGGAAAATCCCATGGACGGAGGAGCCTGGTGGGCTGCAGTCCATGGGGTCGCTAAGAGTCGGACACGACTGAACGACTTCACTTTCACTTTTCACTTTTATGCATTGGAGAAGGAAATGGCACCCCACTCCAGTGTTCTTGCCTGGAGAATCCCAGGGACGGGGGAGCCTGGTGGGCTGCCATCTATGGGGTTGCACAGAGTCAGACACGACTGAAGCGACTTAACAGCAGCAGCAGCAGCAGCAGCACTGGGTCCTATTAAAGGCAGGCCCTCCGTAAGAACAGCAGAGGGCGCTGTGCAGCGCTGGCCGCGTGTTAAAAGTACCCTTTCCCCTTCCTCCCCTGCTTCCCAGGACGGGGTCCCCCAGTCAGGATGTGGGGAAAACTGCCCGGTTTTCACACGGCTGCCGTCCTTCCACAGTCCCCAGACCTCTCCGTACACGTGTGCAGACCTTGTTCCTAATAACAGTCCCACCTGAGGTCCCTGGGATATGTAGTGTTTCCAACAATGGAGGGCTCCGTATCTCACCTGCAGCCCCTTTTCTGACCCAAGACCCCTTCAGTCTAAGGTTTTGTGTGTCCTGGTTTAAAATCTGCAAAACTCCCTTTGCGTTATGATTAACCCCAGCCTCGACCACAATCCAGCCTTGTGCTCCCCAGTTGCCTGTGTCTTGAGCTGTAATTCTGTTCTCAGCCCCTTAACGGGGGACCTGCTTTCTTCTGCTGAAAGACCTTCCCAGGGCTGCCAGCCTTCCATTCTAGACTTGGAAGGATCCCTGGTCATGAACGTCCCATTCTATCCTCTGAGCCTGTTTTGCTGCATCCTCCCCTTTAAAGTTCTCAAATTAAAATTCAAACACGAAGGTGATTAACTAAGGGTAATACACCAGTGTTTTCCCCTCTGTTTTCATAGCACCAAGTACATGCCAGTCAATGTATATGAAAGAGCCCTTCCGTCTTCTGGGGACCATGTGCCAATGTCCACAGCAGCAGGACAGCAGGTTTGTGTAATCTCTAATCCAGGAGGGCCCTTAAAGTTTCTTCCAACTCACAGAGTCTTTCATTCCGTGAGATTGTTTCAACCCCTTCCTTTGCCCCATTGCTCAATAGATGGGCCATGATTCAGAAAGGAAAGGAATGTAAAAGAGGTTGTGCCTGCTGCCAGGTGGTGTTAAAAGAAAATCTGAGACTCCTCGGTATCCACGCAGAAAGCCAGGACACCCCTCCAAGGCAAAAGCACGGCAAGTTCGATCACCCTGCCCACATTCTGCTCTTAACTCTCAGGCTGCCGGCTGCCACTGTGAGACTTATCCTCCCCTGCACCACCGACTAATACTTGTTTTCCCCTGATTTCACCTGTGTAGAAATAAGTCTCAGAGGGTGGCTGTGAGTAGGCAGCTGATTTGTGCAACTCCACCCTCATCCCTTTAGGAATGATTCTGAACACCAGCTTCTTTAGGGAGACATGTGCTTGTTTCTTTGTGATTCCAATCAACGAAGACTTCCTTCTCAACAATGGGGCTACTGTAAGTGTCAACACTCACTGGCAAAATGGAATGAAGGTGTGTGTAATCACTGCAGATGGTGACTGCAGCCATGAAATTAAAAGACGCTTACCCCTTGGAAGGAAAGTTATGATCAACCTAGACAGCATATTAAAAAGCAGAGACATTATTTTGTCAACAAAGGTCTATCTAGCCAAGGCTATGGTTTTTCCAATAGTCATGTATGGATGTGAGAGTTGGACTGTGAAGAAGGCTGAGCGCCAAAGAATTGATGCCTTTGAACTGTGGTGCTGGAGAAGACTCTTGAGAGTCCCTTGGACTGCACGGAGATCCAACCAGTCCATTCTGAAGGAGATGAGCCCTGGGATTTCTTTGGAAGGAATGATGCTGAAGCTGAAACTCCAGTACTTTGGCCACCTCATGCGAAGAATTGACTCATTGGAAGAGACTCTGATGCTGGGAGGGATTGGGGGCAGGAGGAGAAGGGGACGCCAGAGGATGAGATGGCTGGATGGCATCACTGACTCGATGGGCGTGAGTCTGAGTGAACTCAGGGAATTGGTGATGGACAGGGAGGCCTGGCATGCTGTGATTCATGGGGTCACAAAGAGTCGGACAAGACAGAGCGACTGAACTGAACTGAAACAGCAAGATATATCCTATATCAGAATGGAGATGATGACTGCATCCTCTCACTGAGGACAGGAAAAAAAAAAAAAAAAAAAAGATGTATTCTTAAGATTTGATCGAGTAAAGTGAGCTGACCTGGGTTTTAAAGATGTGTGTACTTTCATTTATATGCTCGGCAATAAAGATGTTTCCATTCTCTGAAAGATATCCCCAGTTCCCTTCCCAAAGCTTCTCCTTGATTTTTTAATACTCACATCTTCTCCTCAACGATTCATTAATTTAGATCCATAGGTTGGGCTTAACGATGCATTCTAGATAGGGGAAAAAATAACACTGATGTCAATGAAGAATGGCATTGACTGGAATGCACATAGATTTACATTTATGTCTATGCCTGACTGAAGATAAACATGTAACAATGGAAACATGAAGTACCAGAGCTGACACAGCTACCCTGAATTAAATTGTCATATTTCACTGAATCTCACATTGTAAGCAACATCATTATGTTTTATGTCTGCAGAGGAAGAACATAAAAAAATAACTTGCCAATTAAGTCATGACATGCCACTGATTACCCAATGTGTTCCAATTTCAGAAATATTCAAAGGTGGATAAAAAATGCCTATCTTGGAACTGATGGTCTTTGGCAGTAAAAGTCACTCTAAGTACTAGCTGACTGTAAATTCTGATGCTGTATGTCTCCGGAGAGTTTTTTATTTGTTTGTTTTAAAAGCAGCTCTTATTGAGAAACTGTTGATTGAGTAAATGACTTCTTTCTCATCAATATAACAATGGTGGCAATTTCAGTTGGTAGTTGATGAGACAGATAACGAGGTCAAAGGTCATCTTCAAGATCTTCAGATACACAGACACTGCAGTTCAAGGGAGTGTGGTTCACTGCTCTGCCCATGGCAGGAAGAATGCGCAATCTCACAAATCCTGGGTCGCTTTGGTCAAATCTCATAAGTACTCTGGGCCTTGGTTTCCTGACCTATGAAATGACAAGGGTGGTCTAGTATCTCATTTCTAACTCATGTCTTGTTTCCAGCGCTGGCATTTTATGAATCTATGGTCTATGCGTTCACATTGTCTCTCTCTCAATGGTCCACATGTATTTGTTGAAATACAACCAGTGTGGAAGCTTTGCTTTTTTTCTTTGCTCGCCATGCTGCAGGGCTGGCAAGATCTTAGTTCCCCAACCAGGGATCAAACCCAGGTCCTAGGTGTGAAAGCATGGAGTCCCAGCTACGGGGCCTTCAGGGAATTCCCTGGAGACTTTTCTTGAGGGGTATGTCCCAGTGACCCTAAGCTCTAACAGGATACTCCAGATTTGTTGATTGAAGAAATGAATGAATAAAGGTATGCCCTCTTGATTCTGTTTGCTAACAAATCCCCAATATTGAGCTATAGTATGACTCTGTATGACTCTACTGAGAACACCGGCCTTCCAGTGTTGAGACTGAAAGGGAGAGGCTTACCTCTGCTACCCTCGACTGCCCCTTCAGTGAAGACATCCTCATCCTCAAAGCATCTCGTATCTAAAGAAGCAACGAGAGAGAAGAAATGACAACATCCTCAAGGTCTAGACCTGGGTCCTGAGGCTGAGGCCGGCAACTCTGGCAGAAGCAACATCAGGTGGTTCAGCACCATGCTTGAAAAATAATGAAACTTGGATAAAAGTTGAGGTGTAATCGTAACTAGATTTAGGATTAAGATTAAAGTTCTGGTCGTGGTTTCTATTTTTTTCACCAGCTATGTTCAAATATACCCTCCAGTTGACTTGAGAAGGAGCAGGACTAGAGAGAGTATAGTTCTTCCCTTTCCCCCCACTTCCCCCCGCAGCTGATGCCTTGAACCACCCCACAAACTCCACTCTTCTCTACTATCCTCTCTGACCAAGGCTGCTTCATCCTCCTGCTCCCCCCAACCACATGGAAAACATTTACAGTGAGTGACACAAATGTAAGTTACCTTGTGGTCCATAATGGTTCCAAACAGCAAGATGAAGAACCCCTGTGACAGAATTCAACAAAGCATGAGGGACAGTTCTGCAGGCCATAACCCAGAAGCTATTTTAACACCACTCTTCTAGATTCCTTCAAAGATAGTTACCATATATTAGAAACTTCAGCGTCTACTGATTCTCTTGCACTAATGAGTGTTTTCTTTGAATGGACCTCAGAAAAAGAGGACCACCTTCATGCTTGTGCATGAGAGTGATTGATGTTTCTTGAATGGCTTCAAATGTAGGACAGTTTTCAAACTTATTAAATCTGTTTACTTTCTTCCCAGGTATTAAAGGGGTTGTTCTTACGCATGATGATAGTAACACACACATAAAATTTTGTCATTCAAAGTCCCAGTCAGGTAAGGTGTCATGGGAAAATGAAATGTATTCTAGTCTACTTTCAATGGAAAAGTCAAGAAACAGGCAGCTGGAGTCTCTAAAGCTGGTGAAAGATGTTACTGCATAAAAAGAGAGAGAGAGAGAGAAGTCTAAAGAAACCCCATAAGACCAGGGTCTCTTGGAATTTAAATTATCTGGTCACCTACGAAGTCAGAGTAATTGCCAGTCAATCCTTTTAAGTCATGGGAGTTAGGAGTCTTGCAAGGAAAATCTGAATCCTGCCACAAGAGTGAAGAGAAGCCTGGTTTCTCAGGATGGTTTCATGGCAAAGAAACACTGATCAGAAAACTGAAGATGCTGAATTGTGAGTCACAGAGAACACTTGTTTTAGAAAAAATAAATGTGTGTAACTAAAGGGAATCTAGAAATTGTCTTTCCATCGAGAAAATAGAAAGAGAAATGATCCGAGAGAGAAATGCAGAAGAAAATTTCCTGGGGTTTAATTAAACTGCAAAGTAAAAGTGGGATGAGATCAGTGGTAATGAGTATAACTTCAAGAGCAGGGGAGATTTATGTGAGTCCAAGAGATTTTGATCCCCACCTCCTTAAGTAAAAGGTTTCTCTTTAAAGCAACACGGAGGAAAGAATGAAATAAATTGTTCTCCTTAGTTATTAAGAAATTATGAGTAAGATATATAATTGTACTGAGCTGGCATTACTTTAAAGTTGACTTTATTATTTCACATTAGGTTTTGAAATAGAGTAATAGTGATATGGAACACTTTGTTGCTTTGTTAAACAGTTATACTTAATTTAAAGCGTTGGTCAAAATTTTTTTGAAGATATTTTTCTGAAAAGAAGCAGATAATAAAGATTGTAGGCTTTGCAGGCTTTACAGCCTCTGTTCCAATTCTCTCACCTTTGCCACCGTAGCACGAAAACCACCATAGGCAAAATGTGTGTGCGTGAGGTGTATTTCAATAAAACTTCTTCAATAAAAAGATGTGTATGTAAGCCCATGTGTAAGGTGTATTTCAACAAAACTCTTTACAAACACAGGCAGCAGGCCACAGTTTGCCAGCTCCTGATTTAAAATATATTAAAAACATAAACCTTCTGAGACTTCCCTGGTGGCCCAGTGGCTAAGACTCCACACCACTAATGCAAGGGGTCTGGGTTTGATCCCTGGTCTGGGAACTAGATCCTACTTGCTGCAACTAAGACCCAGAACTGCCAAATAAATAGATATATTTAAATAAATAAATATATATCTATATAAACTTCCTAAATTTTCTATTACTCATGGCTGCAGAAAGCAGCCTAATGACAGCTTCCGAAAAGTGGCTTAGTAGCCAAGATGAAGTGGAACGACTTTTAGATGGTAATCTTATCAAAGGAAACATGTTAAGCAAGAAAAGACATTAGAGATCATTTTATATCCATCTTTATTTTACAGAGGAGAAGTCTGAGGACCCGAGAAAGTGACATTGCTGGGATCCATTTCTGTGAATAACAAATGACATTTATTTTACAGAGAATAGCAGGGAAGGAGTATGAGAATCCCTGACTGATTAATATCCAAAGTGAGTGGTATGGGCCATCTCTGCATGCTGCGAAAAATGACTATTATTTCATAGGCTGCCTAGACTACTTGAGCTGGATAAAAGTTGTGCTTGTTTTGAGGCATAATATGTGCCTCATACATCCCTAACCAAAGACTAGTCCTCCGTAAGTGAAGGTCAACGTCTCTTCACATTGAAACTTTAGATGCCTACCTAATCAGCCTGATCATCAAAATCCAACAGGACAATCAATAGACAGAGAGATGTCACAGATAAATGTCTCTAAGATATGAAAGGAAATGGAAAGAATATGTGGTGTTCTGTATTTTTAAACCATAGCCATATTTTGTTGTACAGCCAGAATACCAAATTATAAGATAATAAAAAAGTAGCTAATAGTATCAATAAAATAAGTCTGTCTCCCAGAACTTACCTGGAAAGCATTGAGCAGGGCAAAGATTATATGGAATATCAAGGAAGTGCCTTCTATGAGCGTGGCTATTCCAAAACCCCAAGTCAGTCCCAGCAGTGGGGTGAGGATAGCAACATTTTTGCTGATCCTCAGGATTATGGCCACATCTTGAGACTTGGAACTGCCAATAGAGGGCCTCTGAGTGTTGACAGCCACAGCCAAAACCACAACAAGATTCACAGCCACGATGACCAAGGCTGGGATGGCAAAGGCTAGAAGGGCTTTGGTGTCATCCCAGTTGAGCCAACAGGCACCACGTCTCACGTAGCCTTTCCCTGGCACTGTGACAGCCACAGTGGTGGCAGCAATGACTAACGGGCACCCATAGCCGACGGCAAAGCCAATGGCCAGCATGCGGGCCTTCAGCATCCTCCGGAAAACGACCAGCAGTCCATAGATGATGAGCAGGGCTTTGAAGAGCATCCAGAAAAACAGACAGAGGTAGAAAAAGTGGCTAAAGAATGTCACCGCAACACACCAGTTGTAGTCCTGGGCCTTTTTGTTAAAGTTGGAGCCTAAGATGAACCACACATTGGCAGTCAAGAGTGACACGGCTATATTCACAATGCATACATGTCGCATGTATGATATGTCCGTCATGACCACCCGGGACCAAACGGTGGCTTCAATCATCAGGCAAAGAATCAAGCTGAGGATGGAGACGCTGAGCCCAATGCAGGTGATGTAGTCCAGGACTTTGCTGTCCACAGATATGGGGGACATGAGGATGGAAAAAGACAGCATCACATTGGTGTAGTTACACCGGCATGTCACTCTGCTCTTGGTGTCCAGTGTTGTTTCACAGACGTTCTCATCCCACCTCCTTTTCCTGGAGTGCCAGCCAACACACTGGGCCCTGGCATTCTGGGATTTGTTGATCTTCTCAAAGGTGAATAAGATTTGCTCCAATTTTTCTGGTAAAATCACTGAAAGGACCAGTCCATTTACCAGCCTGGGAAGATGGGCATTTTCCAAGGGGGCTTCTTTCAGGACCGCCCCCAAGGTGGGGAAAGCTATGCCAACAGCTTGGGATGCATTTGGGGGCAGCTTCCACAGCTCTTGCCTGGGAATTTCTATGATTCCTAGGATGCCCTCCACGGTGTTGTTCAAGTTCATGGAGAAACTGAGACTTCTCTCTGAGGCATTGCTGTTGACGGGGAACCCTTTTGTCTGAATGAAGAGCTCATCCGCAATGTGCTCAGGTTCGTTCTGGATGTGGATTTGCCTCGCAAACCAGTTCACTGACTGCAACAAATCGGAGCTGACATTTTTGTCTGGAATGAAAGCCCAGTTCGGAAGGACCGCCGGGTCGAGGATGTGGTTGGCCACTTTGCTGTAGCTCTGCAGTGGAGAGAAGCGGATACAATACTGGGGCTACACACACTGCGGTACAAAGTCGATTTCTGAAACCTCAAGTCTCTAAA
This sequence comes from Neotragus moschatus, assembly GCA_006410615.1. NCBI lineage: Eukaryota > Metazoa > Chordata > Mammalia > Artiodactyla > Bovidae > Neotragus > Neotragus moschatus. The sequence goes on from SJYA01002873.1 coordinate 487,118, forward strand.
GATCAAATGATTTGATATTATTTGACATGTTTCTCTTCAAATTCACTGTTCATTAGAATCTCATACTAGTAGGACTTCGGGGAGAGGGAAAAAAATTAGAAATGCAAAAAACAAAATATGATAAAAAGAAATGAAATAAAATAAGATTGAGGGTCGACATATATACACTAATATGGATAAAATAGAGAACTGATGATATTGATAACCTGCTGTATAGCACGAGAAACTCTGCCTAATGTTCTGTGGTGACCTAAATAGGAAGGAAATCCAAAACAGAGGGGAGATATGTATACCTGAAGCTGGTTCACTTTGCCGTACAGCAGAAATTAACATAACACTGTAAAGCAACTATACCGCAATTTTTAAAAAATCAATAAATATAAACTAAAAAAGTAATAAGATAAAATAAAATGAAATAAGATGAAATGAAATGAGATGAACTATAGAAAAGGGTTGCCTGCTTTATTGTATGCCCCAGGCAGCATTTCCAACTTCAATTTGTATAACCCAAGTTTTCCATGAGATATTAAGGACTGTTTAAGGAGGAAACAGTCCTATGGAAATCCAAGTACAGCACCCTATATCCTATCCTCCCCCGATCCTTGTGAAGAGTGCCAAAGTTTATTAACACATTTAAAGCTCTAGAAAGTCCTGCCATAAGACCTACTTGGCTTCATTTACTCCAGAACTCCTGTATCTGCTGTACTACAGATTTCTCTCTTAAGAAATGGAACCTCTGCTAACATTTCTCAGTACAATTACATTTTACCAAAATAAAATTTGGGAAACTTTACAGTAGTCAAAGTCTTCCTCACAGGATCATTATGTGACAGTTCCCTGCAGATATTCAGTCTGTACAAAAACCTGTATTAGAAATGTTCTTATTTCTTGAAAGGGGTTTCCCTGATAGCTCAGTTGATAAAGAATCCACCTGCAATGCTGGGGACCTCGGTTCGATTCTTGGGTCAGGAAGATCTGCTGGAGAAGGGATAGGCTATCCACTCCAATATTCTTGGGGTTCCTTTGTGGCTCAGCTGGTAAAGAATCCGCCTGCAACGTGNTTTCTTGAAAGGGGTTTCCCTGATAGCTCAGTTGATAAAGAATCCACCTGCAATGCTGGGGACCTCGGTTCGATTCTTGGGTCAGGAAGATCTGCTGGAGAAGGGATAGGCTATCCACTCCAATATTCTTGGGGTTCCTTTGTGGCTCAGCTGGTAAAGAATCCGCCTGCAACGTGGGAGACCTGGGTTCGATCCCTGGGCTGAGAAGATCCCCTGGAGAAGGGAAAGGCTACCCACTCCAGTATTCTGGCCTAGAGAATTCCATGGACTGTGTAGTCTATGGGGTCACAAAGAGTTGGATGTCACTGAGTGACTTTCACTTTCACATTTCTTGAAAACGTCCATAAACCAGGATGAATCCATACTCAAAACTGAAATGAGTTGTTATTCTGCTTATGGTAGTTTTTACCCTGAAAACTATTGAAACTATTAAAGTGCAAGATTTTGAAACAAAAAGCTGTCAGATTTTTAAATGAAATTAACAAAGAATACCTTCATTTTCTCTCGGGTGACATTATCAGACAAATCTGTAGAAATGTTTTTTAGTAACTCCACTATAAATGCAATATTTCCGGACGTTGCTTCTGATGATTTCACAGCATTAACTATGCAGGCGTAATCCAGTGGGCAATTCTTTTGGATTCCTTGAGCTACACTCCTGATGGGCTCTGGGGTTTGGTAGTCAAGAATATGCAGAGTTATAGACGGTGCTGCCACAGAGAGGCGTGATGCACTGTTTGAGTCCTGTTTGTAAAAAGATGGTTATTTCACTCAAGAATGATTAAGCACCCAACATGTCAAGGAGATCCAACCAGCTCATCCTAAAGGAAATCAGTCCTGAAGATTCATTGGAAGGACTGATGCTGAAGCTGAAGCTCCAATACTTTGGGCCACCTGAGGTGAAGAGCTGACTCATTTAAAAAACCCTGATGCTGGGAAAGATTGAAGGTGGGAGGAGAAGGAGACAACAGAGGATGAGACTGTTGGATGGCATCACTGGTTCAATGAGCGTGAGTTTGAGTAAACTCCAGGAGTTGGTGATAGGGAGGCCTAGTGTGCTACAGTCCTTGGGGTCGCAAAGAGTCAGACATGACTGAGCGACTGAACTGAACTGAACTGAACTGAAGTGACACAGACTGCATTGATACTCCTATTCTGAAAACACTTGACATTTTAGGAGACGCAGAGATCAATGTGCTTCTACAGGGATGAAGGAGAGGCAGAAGGAAACAGTGGCTAAGTGAAAGGATACAACATAATGTATTTTAACTGAGAATTGTTTTATTCATTGGATTTTTATTCTTTCTGGGACACACACCTCTGGCTTCCTTTGGTCAAGTGATTGAAAGTATGAGAAAAAGTTATCAAAATGAATTTAACTGTAGACAAATTCAGTTGCTTAACTGATTAGCATAAGAGGTAGGAAAATCCATTTTTAAAGCTAAAACTTTCATCTCTAAGTGTTTATCACTCTCTGAATGAATTTCAGATCTTTTTTTTTTTTTTGAGTAAAGATTTTAAGAGGGAGAAATAAAGTGGTTGAGAGTTTGGGTGAGGAAGGAATAGTAAGAAACAAATTTGAACCCATTCTGTAGAATTTCTCGAGTCCAGATCTGAGACTTATTGTCATGCTGAACAGAAAACATTTAAAATGTTTCTTGCAGAATATGCAAATAAGATGTGAATATGCAAATACGTCACCATAAAGAGTGTTTCCACAGAAAGGCTTGTACATGTTTCAGTTGATTTCTGCCACTTGTTTCCATTACAGATAAATCCTATTTCTCCATGAAAGGGCTGAGCACAGGGCTGGCTGCAGTTAGAAGCGCTGCAAGGTCCGTGGCATTTTTCTTAGAGGAGAGAGAGAGGCCTGATTAGCATTTCCACACTTTGTCGAGGATATCTAACTCCTTCCTGGGGCTTAGAGGTTGCTTCCCAGAGGAGGTGACACTGAACCACTAAGACCTGCCAGGTAGACTGTGAAGCTGATATCAAGACACAGTGAAGAATGTGGAAAGGAGGGTCATCAAGACTGGTTCAGAGTGTCTGAGGGGAGAGTGGCAAGAGATGAGGCTGGGGAGGAAAACAGGGTCAAGTCCTGAAAGACCTTGGATTCTGTGCTTATATGAGGGTTACCAGGAAACATGATTAGATTATGAAAGATAATTAACCAAGGCATGGAGCAGGAGTTAGTAAACTTTTCTGTAAAGGACCAGGCAAATAGGGTTGCCAGATAAAATGCAGGTTAAATGCCAGTTAAATATTGTCTTGGTTTTCACATACACTCAATTCTCATTATTTGCAGCAGTTACAATCTATAAAATCACTGCCACAAACACTGAATTAGTGAATAGGTAACCATCTCCAGGTCCTAGGAGAAATACAAGGTTAGGTTCCTATAAGCTTCTGCTCACAACATTTTCACCAACTGATCAATGTATCACTATATAAGCTTGTTTTATGTGTTTCCATTTAAAGACACCTTATTTAATACATGCTTTTGATTCACTGACATTGAACTCACAGCCAAGGGCGCTATAACTCGTGACAACACATTAACAAAGCTTATCTAGCACGTATATTTTCCCCGTAAGGCACATCCCAACCTTCTTAGGCACACTATACATCACTTTGGAACTATATTTGGGTACGATTTTAAACAGCAAAATCACCAACTAAAAACAAACCCGCAAAACATGTGACACTACACAGACCACAAAAAACATTTGTTTATAGTAGGAAGGTCAAGTGCCACCTCATTCAACTGAGAACATGCACCTTGGCTGACCGTTTTTCTGTTGTTCTGTGCTTGTCTGTTAATAATTCAGAGCGCACTGTGAGTGCTGATTTGGAGAAGATGCAAACACAGAACCCACGAACAAAGGGAACCGACTGAAAATGTTCAGTAAAACAGTGGCTAATTTTTCATTTCTGTATAATCTATGAAATATTACTCATGGCTTATCTGAAATTTAAATTTCAGCAGACATTCTATGTTTTTGCTAAATACAACAAAGCTAGCCAGAGAGTAAACATTTCAGCTTTGAGGGCCATATGGTCTCTGTCACAAATACTCGGCTCTGCTTAGTAGCATAAAAGCAATCAAAGACAATGTGTGAATGAGTGAGCGTGGCTGGGTTTCAATAAAACTTTATTCAAAACAACTGGCAGCAGCCTAATTCAGCCCACGAGGAGAGTGGATTGACTTGATGAAGCTGCTGAAGTATTCCCAGGAAGAACTGCCTTCAGATAGCAGCAGTGCAGTAGGAAGAAGTAGATGATACTGAGAACCATCAAGGTATTGAAATAAATACAAAATGAAGTGCCTTATTGGCTGTAAGCCAAAGAATATTGATGACCAATATTCATTACTTGGACAGGAGAATAGAAACAGGCTGTTTTGCATCTTTCTTTGACATCTACCCAAGTGTATCCATTGTTGCAATTTATTTAAGCCAAGTGCATTTCAATTTCCTCATTCATATATTTTGGAGGTAATGCCATAGTCTTGTTACAAACATTGAATGAGACAGCATCTTATACAGCACTTAGATCAGTGTTGTCATAAATACTCAATGCACATTAGCTACATTTCTCTCCTCTTTCCTTTCTTAGCTCCAAATCTGTATAGATTTGTATTTGCCCCCAGAAATATACTTGGCCATGACTGTGCAGATCCCAGTAATCTATGTGGGTGAGAACCACAGAATTTCACGATCTTACTTCTCATGATGGTTCCACAGTTTGTCTTTCATTTCTCCAGAGTAACCAGTTTTGCTAGTTCAGTTCAGTCACTCAGTCATGTCCAACTCTTTGCAGCCCTGTGGACTGCAGCACACCAGGCTTCCCTGTCCATCACCAACTCCCAGAGCTTGCTCAAACTCATGTCCAAGTTGGTGATGCCATTCAACCATCTTATCCTCTGTCAGTCTCACCAAAATAATACCTATTACATCACTTGAATAGATCGCTCAGCCTCAGAGTTGCTACATGCTTTTAAGAACCTTGAAAGTATCTTTGAATGAAGGAATGAATGATCCTGTCCTCTTCACTCTTCTGCCTCTTGTTAGCTCATTAGTTCAGATTTCCCTTTTGAGTTTTAAAAGGGACTCTCTTCTACTATTCTTGGAGAAGGCAATGGCACCCCACTCCAGTACTCTTGCCTGGAAAATCCCATGGACAGAGGAGCTTGGTAAGCTGCAGTCCATGGGGTCACTAAGAGTCAGACATGACGGAGCGACTGCACTTTCACTTTTCACTTTCATGCATTGGAGAAGGAAATGGCAACCCACTCCAGTGTTCTTGCCTGGAGAATCCCAGGGACAGGGGAGCCTGGTGGGCTGCCGTCTGTGGGGTCGCACGGAGTCGGACACGACTGAAGTGGTTTAGCAGCAGCAGCAGGTCATCTGCTATTCTAGAACATGTATGAATATCTGCCAACTGGTTTCACTGACTATGCCGTGGGTAATAGTAGAATTGCAAGAAAATCTATTGATGATGTTTAACATTTAGAACTTATTTGAGGTTGTTGTTCTGTGTGAGAACTTGTGCTCTGGGGATTGATCTGCAATATCCATGCCCTTCCTTTATTCTCCCCAGTCTTCAAATGGAAGAAGACTGTTCTGTAGCTACATACCTTGAATTCTTCCAGTCTTGGGTTTTCTTTCAGGACCCTGAAGTTTATCTCCATCCTGTAAAACATAAATTTTCAAAGTTTTGCTTTACGATGGGACTCTTCTCTCTCATCTCAACTTAGAGACTCCGTGTGAATATGAATGAAGAGAAAATGTGTTCAGGACTAGGAAGAAAATGGCATCTGATATTGCAGGAATTTGCTGAAGGGATGTGAGCCCTGCCAGAGAACATGCTGCCTCCAGTGAAGGCTAGAAACTGGGTGTGGTCACATAGGCTCTGAAAGTCAGGGGATTGGGTGCGTCTGTTGGAAAGTTTAAGGACCCATGGAGAGCGCAGTGACGACAATTAGAGCACTCAATTGTTCTCTGCTTGTATTAACTGTAGCTATGATAGGGAACTAATATGGTCCACCCAATACACAGAGAAAGAAGTGAGCAGATACTAGGAATGAGTGCTAGGTTGCAATAATAGAATCTTTTTGTAGCTAGGTTGCTGTTGTTAGTTGCTAAGGGTGTCTGACTCCTTTGCAACCCCATGAAATATATAACCTGCCAGGCTCCTCTGTCCATGGGATCTCCCAAGCAAGAATACTGGAATGAGTTGCCATTTCTTTCTCCAGGGGGAACTTCTTGACCCAGGGATCAAACCCGAGTCTCCCCAGTGGTTCAGTGGTTAAGAATCCGCCTGCCAAGGTAGAAGATATGGGTTCAATCCCTGCACTGAGAAGATTCCCTGGAGAAGGAAATGGCAACCCACTCTAGTATTCGGGACTTGGAAATCCCATGGACAGAGGAGCCTGGGGGGGTTACAACCCATGGGGTCACAAAAGGGTCAGATACAACTTCCTGACTAAGCATCTTGTAGCTATAAAGGATTGCAAAAATCTAAATGAGGAAAAGACACTCTTCGTACTACAGGTAAGGAAATTAAGACCCAGAGAAGAGAAGCAACTTAAGGTTTGAACCTAAATTGCTTGACTGCCAAGTTAGTGCTTCTGCCTCTCAAGAGCTGCCTGTCTACATACTCCATGGCTTACAAAGTGGTTTTTCTACTAGACTGTTGCACCCTGTGACAATACTGTACTGTCACAAGCCCCAGCCACCTCTCAACTTTTCATTGTCCCTTTCTTTAGAAAGTTGCCATCAGAAAGGGTAACATCGTAATCATTAGAAAATTTCTTTGAAATGACATGTTGTTTATCATAGATCAGTCATCTCAGGAACTGATTGATGTCTCATGGGACCACATAAGAATTGATCAGACTTACTTTTGTGCGGATATGGAATCTACTATGAGAATATTCTGTGGCCAGAAATAATATTAAACAGCAAATCGTGGTTGCCTGGGACTTCATTTTCACACATGAGGATCTTCACCTGCAATAGACAAGGGTGGATGGAGCTGAAGATGACAATACCACATAACTAACCTAATATTTAGTCAGCTAACCAACCACTGAGTTCGCAGCAAACGTAAATTTCCTTATGCTCTAATGGAGATGCACTCACTCTGATCCATTTAGGCTCCTGAGGCAAACTGTAACCAGGAAGCAAACAAAACTCATGGATCTTGGATCAAAGCCTTCCTGGTTGGAATCAAGACTAAGAGGGACTTTCACGACACCACTGTGCCTTCTGCTGAGATGACAGTCCATGGGCACTTACAGGAAGGCTTCAGGTTGTCTTTTAGTTTAAAATTGTCTTTGAGCTTCTAACTAGTGAACAGAAGGAAAGTATATTTTGACTTATACCATCATCTTGTAGAACAAGTCTGAGCAGGGGAAAGGGGACATGGCAGAATGACAGGCAAAGTCGGTAATGGATTTGCATAGGTGTTGAAATAGAACTGTGGAATTCAAGGTCTTATAGTATGGGTAGAAAGAAGTTTTCATGTATGCAACCAATTAGATAGGCACAGAAGACAGTTTTTGGTATCAATATTGTTCAGGATAGATTTTTAACTGATCCTCACAAAAAGAAGTAACAGAAGTACCAGTAGGAGTTGTCTTAAAATAACTGTATGTTTTACATATAATTCTCCTGTAGCTTTCAAGATGATGCTTTTGAACTGTGGTGTTGGAGAAGATTCTTAAGAGTCCCTTAGAATGCAAGGAGATCAAGCAGTCAATCCTAAAGGAAATCAATCCTGAATATTCATTGAAAGGACTAATGTTGAAGCTGAAACTCCAATACTTTGGCCACCTGATGTGAAGAATTGACTCATTAAAAAAGACTCCGATGCTGGGAAACATTGAAGGCAGAAGGCAAAGGGGATGACAGAGGATGAGACAGTTGGATAGCATCACCAACTTGATGGACATGAACTTGAGCAGGCTCCGGGAGTTGATAATGGACAGGGAAGCCTGGTGTGCTGCAGTCCATGGGGTCATAAAGAGTCTGACATGATTGAGCAACTGAACTGAGCTTTCAAGAATTTTTTACCGGAACGCAATAATAAACAGATCTTACATTGTGACTCAGTGTGTACTGACAACAGTATATGTGTATAAAGCTATCTCTATATAAACATTTAAAAATAAATAATTTTTATATTTTAAAAACTTTTATGTTAAAATACTATTCTTCCNTAAAGAGTCTGACATGATTGAGCAACTGAACTGAGCTTTCAAGAATTTTTTACCGGAACGCAATAATAAACAGATCTTACATTGTGACTCAGTGTGTACTGACAACAGTATATGTGTATAAAGCTATCTCTATATAAACATTTAAAAATAAATAATTTTTATATTTAAAAAAAAAAATAAATAAATAAAAATAAAAGGAGAGGACAATGCTACACATTTGAATTTAACCCATTAAAGAGATATTCTTATACAGGATTAACATTATCATCATAATAAGAAAAACTGCAGCTTGATAATATAAACTTATATTTATACAGTTTAACTCACAACTAGTTACCCCCCAAAAAACCCTTAACTGTTCTTAGCCATTTTATTAGTAAAATTAATCCTTTTTAATTTGGAACTCAATTCCTAAAATAGTTTTGATTTATATTTCATTGTTCTATTTTTTTAATTATCTACCAAGTCTGATGGAAATTATATAGTTTATAATGCTAATATAACAACAGGCTCAATAGTATCAGTATCTGTTTTTTCATTTCTTTGTTATTAAATCACACATTCTTATGCATTGTCTTCTCATTCTTGTAATAACTATATGAAATAGGAATAATTATCCCCGTATTAATGACGACTATTTTAACAGAATTCTTTAAGAGCATGTGCAACTTTAGAGCCTGTTGGCCACTGTGTTCCCAGAATACAGTAGGTACTCAATAAGAATTTGTAGACTGTTGGCCTCACCTCTATGTGACCTTGGACAGTTATTTATCTCTTTAAATTTCAATATTCTCATCTATAAAAAGATGGTGAAACAATTCTAGGAAGTCAGTGTGTTCAGTTCTTTTAAGCCTTTATATAAAGTACCTGGCACACTATGAATACTGAATGAATGTGACCTTATTATTATCTCTTTGACAGCATTAATCAGAGTTGTTGCATCATACTGCCAAAGCTTCATATTAAGAATAAAGCAGTAACAGAATAGATGATTATACCTAAAACCTAACTGCTTCTCATGCCAAACTGAGATGTTCAGTGTTATTTGTTAAAACAAAAATCATCAGTACAACATTTTAAAGGGATAAAAAGTAAACTAATGAATCTTTTAAGGAAAGAAGAGTCCCCTTCTGAAAATGGAACTAAGTGCAAGAAGTACATAGTTTACAAATATTTGGGCCCATAAGTCAGAGTTGGAAATTATCTGGGCAACAAGAGGTCATTGTCATGGGACTTACTTCAGGGCAAGGTGAGTCATCTAGATATTATAAATTGGATGCCAGAAATTGACAAGATAAAAGAAACTATTAAATTACTGAAAGAGATCTTAGAGCTCATTTTATAGAAGAAGAAATAGATTGAAAAGGCTAACTGGAAAATCAATTAAGATAACTTGCCAAGCATAAAAACAATTCTGCGTTTCAAGAGTCCTGTACCATGGATAACAATATCTTAAAATCCATGTTTACTCAAGGCCCTCAGTTTTGACACAGAAAAAAGACACAGAATCACACAGAGATAAGAAATGAACTTAGATAACTTGTGACATCATCCAAGTTCTGTTTAAGGTATTTTGATGCTTTTCTTGCCAGGCATGTTTTGGTTGGTTTCTTCATCAACCATAAGAACTACAATGGTCAGGTTTCTGGGTGTAATCTAACAAACGTTGGTTTGTTCAACTTATTTTAGGATGGTGAAAATCTAGGAGAGAATTATCATCTAAAAATGCTTCAAATAAGCAAACATTAGAGTTATTTAAAGAACTGATGAGCAAAGAAACAGCAAGATAAAATCAACCTGACTTGGCTGCCCACAGTTACCACTGAAGCTAAAATTGATACTGCTGCCTAGCTATACTCCTTTAATATTTTTTCCTCCTAATCTCTATTACCATTTCACATATGCTTAAATTCGAGGACAGTAATAAGAAAATAAGCATAATAAGGAAGTGATCACATTAAGCACATCTTAGACTCCAACCTATCTTGAGGATGCAGATAAGCAACGAAGGTCTGAATTTTTTTTTTCCTGCTGCACCAAGAGGTATGCATGGAACCTGAGCCCCCAGCAGTAGAAGGGTGGAGCCTTAAGTACTGGACTGCTAGCAAAGTCCCCAAAGGTTTGATCATTAATCAGTAACCCTAAACTTTTTTTTTTATTGCTTAATGTATTTTATTATTTTTTTTTAATTTTAATTTTAATTTTTTTTTTTT